>JAYEPQ010000003.1:16793651-17331151 GCA_036321105.1 Dracaena cambodiana
AGCATTCCATATACAAAACCCATTGAAGGTCTACGATCAGCATCAACAATTCTCAACAATTTAAATAAAAGAGTATATACCTTCAGAAACTCTTTAATATCTTTCCAAAAGGAGTCAGAATATATTGTGGCTTTAGTTGACTTGCCCTTCTCTGTCTTGGACCATCTGTTGTTATCTCATTTATCTGAAGAAACCATAGCAGCCAACTGTGATTTTTTGTCTACCAGACAGCTCAAGCTTAGGAAGGTGGTGGCAAATCTGGTGATTCCTGGACGAACAAGCTCTCTCCTGTTTGTAAATGAGCGCATCAAAGCCAAAGTACTGTGATGTGCATAAAGAAAAACTGTCATTGATCTTGCCTTCTCAATCACCGCTTTGTATTTTGGTATCTTACCAATACCCTCCAACATGAGATCTATAGTGTGGGCTGCACAACTGGTCCAAAATATATTAGGCCTTCTTTCCTTCAACATATTTTTTGCTGCCATATTGGATGGGTGGTTATCAGTAACCACTTGCAGCACGCGCTTCTCACCCACTTCCTTGATGCAGTTTTCCACCCAATTCAATATGTATTCGCCAGTATGTGCATTGGCTGAGTCCTCAATTGATTTAATGAAGCATGTGCCGCTCTTGCAATGGACACATAAATTCATAATACTTCTATGCTTTCTGTCAGTCCATCCATCAGTCAAAATACTGCAGTCATATTCATCCCACGCTTCCTTTGACTTCTCTAAACTGTCTTCAATTTTTTTGTATGCCTTATCTAAGAGAGGCACTCTCAATTGATATTGACTGGGCCCCTTATACCCTGGACCGTGCTTGCCAACAGCCTCGCAAAACTGATCGAACTCCTCACAGTCGAAAGTGTTAAAAGGAATTCCTTTGGCATATGCCCACATGGCCGCATAATCATGTGCCAGCTCCTTCCACTTCCTTCTCTCTCCTTCATTGATAACTGTTTGCTTCCATTTACCTTCATCCACCAGTCTGTTCAATGGACCACTAACACGGGGCCTGTGATCTCCAGTGAGTTCGGGTTCTTCTCTCTCTCTTTCCACTGATATCTGCACCTCTTCCCGGAGCTCATAATCAGCTTTCCGCTTGTCAACTTTTTTCTTCTTGATTCCCTCCAAGTTCTCCCTACATATACGCCTCTCTTCATCTGTGGCAAGCACACATGCTGATACTTCTCCTCCAACTCCTGCAACATGTTGTTTCAATCTATTTATTCCCCCTTTCACAATCTTATTACATTTGATGCATTTCACATCATTATAAGATCCTCTCTTTATTAGCCTGCCATAATTCCACCCAATGTCATTTGATCCTGATGGTTTTAATGGAATCTGGCTATCTTCCTCACTTGATGGATTTGGCCGTCCACAACTACTTGAATTTGAGGCCATTGATGATGACATACAAACTTATCTGACTTAAAGAAATTCCTACATCATCATTAAGAGAAACAGTAAACTCTCACTATCACTGATTGGCATATACAGAATGTCTCTAGCAAGCTGATTAAAGCTCACTGATCAGCGACATTTAAAATTTCAGTCATTCATCAAAAATTAACAAACAAAATGTAAAAAAAAAATTAGCTCACTGATCAGCTACAGTCACTGTCACAGAAATTAAATTTTTTTAATCATCAATTTTTACCATCAAAATTCAAAAGAAATTGGAAACCTCACTGTCACTTATCAGAAATTAACATACAAAATTTAAATAAATTAATTAGCTCACTGCTCAGCTACAGGCACTGTAACTGAAATTTACAGTTTTTTTTTATATCATCAATTTTTACCATCATAAGATTAATTAGCTCACTGTTCAGAAAATGAGCTCACTGTTCGGCTGTTTTTTTAATTTTACAGAAATTATCATCAAACACTGTAACAGAAATTATCATCAAATTTACAGTTTTTTTTAATTAACAATCAAAATTTAAAAAAATTAATTAGCTCACTCGGCTAGTCACTGTAACAGAAAAAAAAAAATTTTAATCATCAATTTTTACTATCAAAATAAATTGGTAAGCTCAAATTAACATACAAAATTTTTAAAAAAAGTTAGCTCACTGATCAGAAAATGAAAAAAAATCCCTTACCCTAACCGTATGCCTAACCCTTAGAATAGTTAAAAAAAAAACAAAAAATCTCACAAAAAATTTAACAAATGAAATTAAACAGGAGTAGAAACAACTAGAGAAGAAAGTAAAAAAAAAAATTTACCGCCGGAGAGGAGCTGCGGTCGCCGGAGGGGGGAGGACCACGGGATTGATGATCGGACTCTGGGGACTTGATGGATTGATGATCGGAGGTGGTTAAGGCACTAGGGATTGATGATCGGAGAGTTGATCGACCGATTCCTACAAAGGATCAGCGATCGACCGGACGATTGATCTAACGGGTCGGTGAAGAAAAAAATTTCAGGGTCGACGTTGAAAGGAACGATCGACCGATCGTCTGATCGCGGGAAAGGAAGATCAGAGGAGATTTGGGATCGGAGGGGAGGGAATTTGGGAATTAGGGTTTTTTTGGGAATAAAATTTTGCTGAAAACTCGGGTCGCGAAGAAAAGGGGAGAGGAGGGTTTTAAGTATTCGGGTGCGGGTCGGGTGAATATCAGGTGCGGGTTTTTTTAAAAAAGTTGCTGAAAATCCGTTAACCCGCCAGGCGATTAGGCGTTCCTATGCGGATTATGCGGCCGCATAATCCGCATAGGAACGCATAATCGCCCTGTCCGCATTGACAGGGCGATTTCGCCCGTTTCCATGCGTTTTCCCTCCGCAAACGCATATGCGGCCGCATATGCGGCCGCATAGAGCGTTTTTTTGAACACTGCATATATGTACATATATATGTATATACATATATGTACATATATATGTATATACATATATGTACATGTACATATATATGTATATACATATATGTATATATATATATATATGTATATATATATATATATATATATATATATATATATATATATGTATATATATATATATATATGTACATATATATATATATATATATGTACATATATGTATATATATGTACATATATGTACATATATGTACATATGTACATATATGTATATAGATATGTACGTACATACATATAGATATGTACGTACGTACATATATATATATATACGTACATATATATATATATACGTACATATATATATATATATGTACATATATATATATATATATATATATATATATATATATATATATATATATATATGTACGTACATATATACTTATATATATATATATATGGAGTTCCTTCACCGCCGCTTAGGTGGCCCAATAAAATTATTACACGTGGCGCCACTTAAAATAACAAATTAAAGAACTCTCTTAAATATCTCTTGAGTGGCGCCATGTGTAATAATTTTATTGGACCACCTAAGCGGCGGTGAAGGAACTCCCTTCACCGCCGGTGTTTTTCCCGTTTACTTATATATATATATGTGTGTGTGTGTGTGTGTGTGTGTGTGTGTGTGTGTACACATACATACATGTACGTATACATACATGTGTGTGTGGCATACATACATACATATATGTATATATATACACATACATACATACATGTGTGTATGTGTATATATATATATATATATATATATATATATATATATATATATATATATATATATATATATATATATATATATATATATATATATATATATATATAATCACAGTTTGAATCCCTAATCCCTAGGGGTTGTAACTTAACACCTCTGAATATTTAAACTCTCAAAAAACTCTTTAGGCAACCAAACGGAGTGAAATGGACGTCAGCAAGCAGGTTGTTTGCACGTGACGTGAAAACACTAAAATGCACCAAACCCAAGTTTGAGAAGCGCCGACCAGCCCCAGACATACCGACGCGCAGGTCAGTATCGCGAGCTTGAGAAGCATCGACTAGCCTGAGCTCGGGCTGACCAACAAGTCCTTGCACACACCAGAGAAGAAAACGAATGAGACCGAGAACATGGACAGGTTGAGATTGGTTGGTGAACACCATGGTGAGGGCGACGCCTGCAATGCCCATTCAGTAATGTACGATGAGCAGGTAGTTGAGCGGGACGTGCAGCACGACGGAGAGGGCAGAGCAGTAGGTGACGGGGAGGGTGACGCTCTACGTCCGGTGGTAGATTCTTATGGGATGGAGTAAAGAGAGGAAGCAGAGGTCGGGGAGTGCGAAGGTGATGAAGAGGTGGGCCGCCGACGAACCACCGCAGTATGCGGCTCATGTTGAGCCAGAGTACGGATATTAGGACGGAGACGAAGTGGAGCAGCAGGACGGTCCGCTGGAAGGTGAGGTCGAGGAGCTTTTGCTGCTTGGCTCCAAAGGCCTGGCCATAGATGAGCTCCATTCCCATGGCCAAGCCGGAGAGGACAGAGTAGTCGGTGATAATCGCAAATCCAATGGCGAGTGAGCCGCCCGCGAGCTCAAGCTCCCCCTGGTAGACAAGGAAGAGCATGGAGATCATGGAGCGAGAGTAGAGAACTAGGCCCGTTATCGCGGTGGGGATCGATATCTTCCCTATTGCCCGCATTTCCTCGCTACTTGATGAAGAAGAAAAAGAATTTTATCGAAACTATAGGAAAGCACCCCGATGAATGAAATACATTGATATATGTAAAGATTGGTTAGCTACCTCGGAGATTGTAGGCCATCGTAGGAGGTGGTTGTCGTTGTCCATGGCCATGGGGTTGTGGTTGGGGCTCAAGAGGTGGGCTTTTTTGAGAGGTGGGCTTTTTTGAGAGGGGAGAAGGTGAGGGGGGATGATGGGCTTGCATTGCACTCGAGATGACCTAGTTGAGCTTGGATTGTTGGAGAGATAGATAGAGAGAGAGAGAGGGAGAGTATTACATACACATATATAGAGAGAGGTTTCATTTGTATAGAGAGAGAGACGCGAAGGAGAGGAGTAAAAAGTGCTCATTTAGTGAAGGAGAAGAGTGCCGACTTAAGGAGAGGGGTGAGAGTAATATAGGAATTAGAGAAAATGGGTGCAGTTTGATCTAAAAGGGGTGATAATAGTTAACTGCTCATTAACAGTCCAGGAGTTTTTTTTTTTAGAGTTTCAATTTTCAGAGGAGTTAAGTTACATACCCTCATACTATAGGGAATTTCTTGAGGCACTAATAACTAGCTAATTTGCAATATATATATATATATATATATATATATATATATATATATATATATATATATATATATATATATATATATATATATATATATATATATATATATATATATATATATATATATATATATATATATATATATTACTGTAGGCGAGCCGCCAGCTCAGGAAAAGTTACGTGAGCTAACAGCAAAATTATAATGATCCAATGATTTTTCTTCAATTCTTTTTAACAATCACTATCTCTACCTCCTTAACTTATTTCGGATTAAATTTCATACATTTTGGATTTCATTTACCCTTCCATCAAGTGCATACAAAATATTTTATTCGTTGAAAACCGTTAATTTTGTGTTAGCTTGATGGACGACCAAATCAAAACTAAAACCCAAGAAATTGGATATGAGTGAACCTTAGGGCGTCGAGATCATAATTCAAAAGAAATTTTTTAAAAAAGATTATTGGAGATAGTGGAAATGAACTGCAGCTCAGGTAACTTACGTAAGCTGTCAGCTCATTTCCATTTTCCTCATATATATACACACACACAGAGAAGTATTTCAAATTGTTTATCTTTATCCAAACATTATGGATTATTAAGCAAATGTAAGTGAAGCACAAATTTACTTTAACATATTAAAATGAAGTTATTTTTTGGTATTTTTATCTCTATTATAGGACTTTAAGAAATTATTCATTTTAAGTTAACTTTTAAGTTTAGGACCTAATGATACATAATACTTACTACTAACTTGTCCAATGAAAATTTTGATATTTTTTTGAAAATAAAAGAGAAATCAAAAGAAAAGGAAAAACACTAACAAGATCCAGACTAAAAAAAATAATGATAATGGAATAGATTATCCTAAAAAAGAAAAATAAAGAACTAATCTTACGGTACTCAAATCTTACATTGTTCTGGAGGCAAAGTTCTAAAAGGATAACTAATCGGACGTATCACTACCATAATCTAGCCGCAATATTTCATTCGACTCTGCCTCTGAAGAGATAGGGCTTGTAATGTATCCTAGCCCCTGCGAGTCTTATGATAATTGTTTGGAGTTTATCCTCTAGGTACAAAGAGAATGAAAGGTTTCGTCGTCCTTTGCCAAAACTCAGTCCTTGTTTCGAACTAGATTGTAGCCCATCTTCTCCACCATTCAATGTAAGTTTTGTCCATAGTAAAAGAACGTCCTTTGATCCTCGCTTTCACTATCATAATCTTGTTGGGCTGTGATTTGATCCTTCCAAAGATTATAGGCTTTTAGTTCGCTTGATGAGCGGACACCTCAAATACAACACCTTCTACATCATGCAGGCTGAGTCGCACTGTCAATGATGATCGAATTGACACATGGAGTGCTGTCAGAGCCTCCTAGTCTACTAGACTATCTACCTCAATGCTAGTGTCAGAGGGTACATAATAAGTTATAACACCAATACATAAGCAAAGTCTAGGTTCACGTTAATTGTCCACTCACATGCATCATCGATAGTGTCAACAATCTCTAAACTTTCGAGGTTTATTACAAGTGGCTTTATTTCAAAGCTAAAATCTTCATAAGCTATATGCTTGGGCTTTATGTCGGCTTCGTTGCCATTTCGTAATCGACTTCTAGTGGCTTCTCAGTTTCCTCTAAAGCAACTTCATACAAAGGGACATCCATGAAATAATTCTCTTATCTTTCCGCAATCAGGTTCAGACCTCTCCATACTCATTGCAGTATATCATATGCTGGTGGATGGTGTATGGAATTGCACTGTTGGTATGGATCTAAGAGCCTCCCAAAAGAAGATTGTAGGAAGTATTTGTGTCCATGACGTAGCATGTTACCTTGGTTTTTGGGTCGCTGATTTGGCACCTCAGCATAATCTTTCCAAGTGGGCCTCTACCACTAGCGTTCAAGCGAAAAAAGTAGTGTTTGTAGGAAACAATCGTCATGCTGAAATTTTCTAAAGATGCATAAGCCTTGATAGCATAATGCTCAAGGTGGAACTCGGATCCACTAGGATGCGACTCATTTTGATTGAGCCAATATACCATGAACGGTATAAGGGTCTATTATACTTCACATTCTTGATTTGTATGTCTTCAGGGAGAATATGATACGTGAGATTTATCTCGTCACTTGGTGACAATATGGGCATGAGTCCCTGTTGCTTGTGGATGGCCAAACGACTTATGTTAGGAAGGCTTCTTAGTCAGCCAACACTTCTCTAAGAGCTTCTCTGGTAAACTTTGATAGATGCGGTAGTGATGAGTGTCATATATTGCATATTTATAGCCTCTATATTATCTATTTTTGTATATAAATAATTGCTACTCGGGTTTATTTAGTGTTTTAATAGTTAATAAAGAATTTGCATGAAAGAGAAGAAGATAAAGCAAATTTGTCAAAATATGAGCAAAGAAAGTCAACCATGGTGAAGACAGAAACTCAAGTGCAGCAGTAGCAACTTCAAGAGCATATTCGGCCAAGACAAAGCTTAAAATATAAAATTCTGTGTAGAAGAAATTAGTATATCTCGGAATTATCTTTGAAATGAGTCCAAGAACAGCTCAATCCGAGTTTTAATGCAAAAGTTATGGTCATTTTACTGAAACATTGCAGAATGAAATCCGATCTAGGGGGCTACGGATATGTTGAACTTAATTACTGGTTTTGGACACAAAAATTAGTATTTTATGCAATCTAATCTCAACCATTGATTTCTAATACCTATGGATTGAATTAGAATTATATATTTTGAGATTAATTTGTGTTGGATCATGATTATATCTTTTATATTGAGTTTGAGTAGGAGTAGGATTGTATTTGGGTTATAAATATCCCCATGAATGCTTATAAATTGGGGAGAGCTTTTTAGATGTTATTTTGTACTCGTAATTATCAATAAAATTAGGGTTTTTTCGAAGGGTTGATGCTGCCATATCGAACTCCAGAGGTACCCTTTGCTACTCATCATTGTATATTAGGTAATATTCTTTAATTGCTTTCTACCTTAGATTAATCTTACTTTCTAGATTAGATTTTCTTGTTTTCATGAATAAAAATAGGATTTAGTTAATTAGAACCATGAATAGCTAAATTAGTTTAGCTCTAGGATGTAGATGAAAGTAGAAATCAACGATGTAATTGCTTTTTATCGTTTTCTTTCTAAAATAAAATAATAAAGATATGATTTTTTAATGAAAAGATTAAAATACAACAACTCGTAGATTAATACTTTGATAGGTTATACTTGACTTAAATTTCTTGATAGTTTATATTTAGTTAGGATTTGGGGTTGTTGATCTTTATCTTTTTCATAAAATTATCTAATGATTTAGTCTGTTTTTATGCAAAATAGTATTTTTGATGAATTATACTTGCACGCCACTTGATAGCTCATACTTAGAACACTTTAACTAAATATTAAAACTAAAAGATCAATTTTTTATAATAGGAAGAAAATATAGAAGTAATACTTGATTGTGAACTAGTGGATTCTATATTCTAGGCTAATTAGAATAACTTGAATTTAACTTAGAATCCTTTATTAGTCCGTTAGAATAATAGGATTAGGAAGAACGCAAAACACTTTAGATCCTCATGAGAATGACATGTAAAGCGCTACAACCGATACTATATGTTTGCAGTAAATTTATCACATCAAGTTTTTGGCGTTGTTGCCGGGGATCAACGGTGTTTTCTTGCTTTTTTTCTAATGTTTTACGGATTAACAGTGTGTGTTGAGTATGCAGGGACCTGAAACTATATATACAGAAAGTTAAAAAAGATCGGAGGAATATCTGCTAATTACAGAAAAAAACAGAGAGTCAAGATCTCTGATTTTGCCTCTAAACAACGGTAAAAACCGCCATTTAGCGGCAAAACTTTCAAACTCTGGCCTCTTTTTTTTGTTTTGTGTTTTTGGTCCATGGTTCTAAAAAAAATATAAAAAAAATCTAGGCATTTTCTTTTTCTTTTCCATCTCTTTTCCTCTCCACCTTTCCAAAAAAAAGAAATGTTTCAAAATCAATTTTCTGTATCTGGATGCTATTATTGTCATGATCCATATTATAATTATCATTAGTGTCCATGAATAGAAAGTTCGTTAGGACTAGGTCATGATCTAAGTCACACAAAATATCATGAACCTACGAGCGCTTCCTATACACAAAATTACAATTATGAATGGATGAATTATTTTATTCAAGAGTCGTATTCAGAGAGTCCTCCATCTGATTCTTTCTTCATAGAGAATTCATCTCCATATTCTAAATTCAATCATGAACAAGATATTCAATTGAACATATTAGATGAAAAATTAAAAAGATTAGAAGCGAAGTATACATGTCATGAGAATTTCCTATAATCACTTCATAAATATCATCAAATATATACTCAGATCCATCATATCCAATATCAATTTTACTCATGATTGTGAGATGTAATCATTCGAGGAAAATAAAGAAGCTTACAATCATAAGACTGAGAAATGAGCACGTAAAATAGAGAAAGATATGGAAGTTTTGCTAAAATCATCCTCTCAAACTGCATCATATATGGAAGATTTTTTCAAAATAATTTCTCATACTAAACTTTTTGAAGATCAACCATCTAATTGTTTAAACATATCTAACTCCAACAAGCAACCACTTTAGTCCTCTTTTAAAGTAGATATGATTCAAAATGAGTCAAATAAGTTTGTGTGTGATGAGTCCATACATCGATATTACGATCAACCTACTTTGGACCATTATGAAAATAATTATGAAGAAACTTATGATAAAAAGAAAACTTTGCTTGGTGATTTGCCTCATGATGAGCTTACTAGTGACATATTATCTTCTGATTCTTTTATTAAAAATTTGAAGAAATTTATCAAGAAGATTTTTTGTTCCTTCATAATGACTTGACTAATGATAAGTCTACTAGCATGGTATTTTCTTTTGAGAATTTTGATGACGGGATTGAAAAAAATTTGCATGACAATCCCATAAAACTAGAAAGATGGAAGGAACTACAAAAAGAAGAGCTCATAGTACCTGATAATTTGAAAGAGTTAATCCAAAATTGAGCTCATGATTCTACCACCTCAAAGTGGGTATGTTATTTCACATGTTGATAATATCAAAATACTTACTTGCATGAAAGATACTCGTGGATGGAATATGGTCGATGATAAAGGTATGATTTCTAACTTAAAACTTTTACTATTGAATAAAAAAAAGAAAGGCATGTATAAATTGAGAAAAACCAAAAATAAGATGGAGAGATTAAATGCAAAATTAACAAAAATGCTAAGTTCATCCATATTAAAACATAAAAAAACACAGTATGAAAGTGGAAAGCGATCGAGAGATCGTAACCGCTTTCTATGCGTTAACAGAGGTGACGATATTGAGATCATGACTTTTACGACTCTCATTATTTGTATAATATTTGTACAATAGTTTTCAAATTTATTTTACCACCCTCGGTTCGTGTATGAGGGCATACACGAATTTAGGTATGGGGGAGTGGGTAGGAAATTTGTCTTCATGTTTTTCTAGGTTTTTTTAGTTTTTTTCTAAGATTTTTATTTTATTTTTTGGGTTTCTTTATTTTACGCTTTGGATAGTTTTTAAGGTAACTAAAAAAATCTGAAAAAAATCTAAAAAAAAATTAAAATAAAAATCTAAAAAAAATAAAACAAAATCTGAAAAAAAAAGTAAAAAAATACAAAAATATTTTCTTCAATAGATCAACCTAGTTAGAAATAAAAAAATAAATTTAGATTTAAAATTTGATAGAAGAGTAGATTGGATAATACACTTAGAATTTTATAAAAAAATAAAAATCCAATAAATAAATATCGCTAATAGTAATTTTATGGTAAGTATACATCTATTTTTCACTTCACAATAGTTTATTAGGTTGAGAATAAAGATGATAACGATTGAGTAGTATTTTCTCTCTAAATAAGGGGAAAAAAGAAGAAAAAAAAGGCTAAGCCTTGTATCAAAGCAATAATCCTTTAAAAAAAAGAAAAAAAAAGGATGAGCCTGATATTAAGACAATAATCCTTTAAAAAAAAAAGGATGAATCTTGTATTAAGGCAATAATTTTTTAGAAATGAAAAAAAAGAAAATAAGAGTATAATCCGAGTAATCGGGTGTTTGCGCCTAAGCAAACGTGAATCTTCAAATGAAATGTGAAATATTCACAAAAAATAGAGAAAAAAGAAAAAAAATGTTTAGAGAAAAGAGATGAATCATGAGTTAGAGTTTGAGTCAAAAACTGAAGTAGACTATCACACGTGTACACAGATGTATAGGAGCTAATGATTTATCTATTAGTGGGTATTGAAAGATAGAATTTAAATTTTTGATTAAAATGATAGGTGTATTTGATATAATACTTGACTTCAAAACTGATAATCTAAATGTGTTCTTGAGTTTGTATATTAGTGAGATTAATTGAAGAAAATAAAAAAAAATTTCTTTTGTATAATTTTTTTTATTTTTCTTGATTTTTGGTTATCTTTATTTTTTTTCTTATTTTTTTAATCTAATTTCTTCACTAATTTTGTGGGTATATTCACTACAAACCCTCACGATATACAATTCGTCTACTAGGGTAACCTAGGGGTTTAACGGTTTGTTGCACATGCTAAGTGCAACCGTAATTCCTGCGAATATGAGTTAGAATTTTTCTTTTTCTCTTTAGGTCAAGGTTTTGCTCAAGAACTAGTAAAATATAGGTGTGGGGGTGTGATGAGTGTCATATATTACATATTTATAGCCTCCATATTATCTATTTTTGTATAAAATAATTGTTATTTAGGTATATTTAGTATGTTTTTATAGGTAATAAAAGATTTGCAAGGAAGAGAAGAAGATAAAGCAAATTTGTCAAAATATGAGCAAAAAAAGTCAATTATGGTGAAGAGAGGAACTCAAGTGCAGCAGCAGTAACTTCAACAGAATATTCGGCCAAGATAAAGCTTAAACTGAAAAATTTTGTATAGAAAAAATTTGTAGATCTTGGAATAATCTTTGAAACGAGCCCAAGAACAGTTCAATCTGATTTCGAATGCAAAAGTTATAGCCATTTCACTGAAGTACTGTAGAATGAAAAATCCGATCCAGCAGGCTACGTGTGTGCTGAACTTAATTTCATATTTTGGACCAGAAAATTAGTATTTTATGACATCTAATCTCAACCATTGGTTTCTAATACCTATAGATTGAATTAGAATTATATATCTTGAAATTAGTTTGTGCTGAATTAGGATTATATTTTTTGTATTGAGTTTGAGTAGAAGCAAGATTGTGTTTGGATTATAAATACCCTATGAATCCTTGTAAATTGAGGAGAGCTTTTTAAATGTTATTTTGTATTCATAGTTATCAATAAAATTAGGGTTTTGCCAAAGAAATAATGGCTGTCATATCGAACTCCAGAGTTACCCTTTGGTGTTCATCATTATTTTTTAGGTAATATTTTTTAATTGCTTTCTAACTTAAATTAATCTTACTTTCTAGATTAGTTTTTGCTTTCATGAATAAAAATAGGATTTTGTTAATTCAAACTATGAGTAGCTAAATTTGTTTAGCTCTAGGATGTAGAAAAAACTAGGAATCAACCATGTAATTGTTTTTTATCGTTTTCTTTCTAAAATAAAATAATAAAGATATGATTTTTCTATGAAAAGATTAAAATACAACAAGTCGTAGATTAATACTTTGATAGGTTATACTTGAGTTAAATTTCTCGATAGTTTATATTTAGTTAGAGTTTGGGGTTGTTGATCTTCATCTTTTTCATAGAATTATCTAATGATTTAGTTTGTTTTTATGCAAAGTAGTATCTTTGATGAGTTATACTTACATACCACTTGATAGCTCATGCTTAGAACACTTAAACTAAAAATTAAAACTAAAAGATTAATTTTTATAGTAGGAAGAAGATAATAGAAGTAATATTGGTTGTGAACTAGTGGATTTTATATCATAGGCTAATTAGAATAATTTGAATTCAACTTAGAATCCTTTATTAGTCCGTTAAAATAATATGATTAGCAAGAACGCAAAATATCTTAGATCATCGTGGGAATGACATGTAAACCGCTACAAGTAATACTGTACGCTTGCAGTAAATTTATCACATCATGTAGTTCATACAAAGTAATCCTGACTGGGATGTCAGCTAATTGGGCCAGAACATCAAAGTGAGGGGGTGCATTTGGAGAATCGCTATCCTTCCTAAGAGCTTTATAGAAACGAAGCTTTTTTTGGTTGGCGGGCTATTTATCTGGTCCTTCTGTTGGTTTAGAAGGATTGCCCGTACATTGTCATAGTCTCTTGAGATAATTTTTGTTAGTTCTTGTACGTGGTGGCAATGCTCTTTCGAGTTGAGTGGCTAGTGTTGCCTTTTCTATCTCTGATTAGTTAATATAGCGATATCACCGAGACAATATTCTTTCAATGTAGAAATAACATTACAAGTGCATAACTTTCCTTGCGAGTGGGATTCTTTATGGTGCTTGTAGAAGTACACTCTTCATCTTGAAGGAGATCATGATGTACCCACATGATCACTCTCTTGTTGGCGGAGAATGGAAAAAGAAAACCTTTTGGCTATTGACCGTGCAGGTCATAATTGACGACCTCCATATCTTCTTTTGGGATAGGAGTACTTAATTTATGACCGAGATATCCCAGTTTCCAACTTTAATCTTCACCATGTTAACTAACACTTTCTTTGGCTCGAACTTTAATTGAATCAATTTACATCTATGACAGCTTGGAATTTATACTTAAGGACATAGCAATACTTAGTGGGATAGCCAATAAGCCTATGGTATAAGCAGTATTTGGGATCGTCTATTCTTCCAGTTTCTTCTGGCTTCCTAATTTAGGAAAACTTAATTATACCACACTTGTTAAGCAGATGAAATATAGTAGCAGCATGCTCGTTCTTAAAGGAATATGGTTCTTACAAGTGAAGTTGATTTGAAGTAGTTCCTAATTTAGAGGATGATGCTTTCAACTTCAGTGTGGTCTCTACTGCAATTGTATCCTTTCCCTTGATCGAGAAGATTGTCCAAAATGGTTTGTTTATGGTGTTCCTCCTATTTTATCTTTGTTCTTCGAACCTTCAGAGGATATCCTTGGCTTGTCCATCGTTCCAAGGTTGGGACTCTATGGCGCTCATCTTAATAAGCGCATTTGCCTGGAAATTATGCTTGCAAGTTTAAACAAGGATTTCCTTTGACATGTTGTGGGGGCATCGCACCGATAGTTATCAGAACCATTCTAAGAAACTTTAAATAGATTCATCATCTCTTTTACTTTGCCACCACTAGAGAGGGCATTGATACTCCAATATCATCTTCAAATGATCAAGCCAAGAATTCTCGTTCGAGATCGATCCAAGATTTAATATTGTTTGGCTACAGCTGCATAAACCAAGTAAAGGCAGGGCATTTCGAGTTACTTATGAAGAGTTCTGTCAAGATAGGGTCATTTCCTATCAAGTGGCTTATTTATAAAAGGAAGTAATAAATATGCTGATTTGATGATCCTTTACCATCATATGACTGGAATTCAACGACTTATGTTTTAGTAGAAAGGGAGTCACTTTCCATTCAATAGAGTAGGGCCTAGTCCCCCCACTTCTTGTAAGTCCTTTCATGGATAAAGACCTACAGTTGACTTTGAATCTTCTCCATTCTCTCAGCATGCAGGACAATGATGACACCTCTTGTTCTCTTTCTTGGTTATCTTCTACCTCGATTATGGATTGTATATCTTTTTGGAGATTAGAAGATGAAGTTGGTATGGAAGAGGTGCCCATTTTTATTCATTGCTCCTTTCGTAGCTTATTTAATATCTATATGAGTATCGATTTGATTTCATCAATACTCTTCCACTAATTTTTGATCATTTGATTTTGGGCTTCCATCTTTTGAGTCAGCTCGTGGTATTTATTATGTTGATTATAGCTTTGCTATCCCCAAAAGAGTTGAACAAGCGAGGCGTAGCAATGACAAAGTACTCATAGTTGCAATTGAAATCCCTTATTAGCCTCTTATAATTCACTGGAATGGTTGCACTCGTTCTAAGGCATGTATGATGATGTACGTCATTAAATCCTGCTAAGACCCCTCTCATACTAGATGAGAATTTAAATCAGAAGATTGACCTTCTATTATTGATTTCTTGCCTTCACCAACCATGTTGGATGCTTCTGCAACCAAATCGGGTTCCAACAAAAGTTTTTTTTATGTGTGAATGCCTCCATTTCATGGCACGAGTCTGTATAACCAGATCAGTTAAACTACTGAACACCACGGGCGTCGGCATTTGAAAGCCAAATGGATAGTATGAAAAAGCTCTATAAATTATCTATTCGTAGTGACATTGAGGAGTCAGTTAGGCTACAATGCTCTTCCATGTCAGATACTCCCTCAAGTCTTTAGCGGGAGTTTCAATCTGAATTGAAGTGTTACCTATCTTTTGGTAGTGAATTAAAGAATGATCAAGAGCTTTTTGAACAAGGGACTCACCCCCAGGTAAACCTTATGTTGTTGTTTACAATGCTGGACATGAGATTGCAAATCAGCCTGGCGTTGAGGAAAGCTCTATCCAAGACTGTGATACAGCTTTGTGTTGACAGTAGTCTACACATGGATAAGCCTTACATTTCAGTGATTCGACACAGGGTACAACACAGCCTCGCATTAGCAATAATCTACACAAGGATAAATCTTATGTTTTAATATTTTTGTCTGAGGCTGTCTAATAGCCTTGTATTTCATTTGTGGGCTAGCCTCAGATTTTGTCTGCAGGTTAGCCTTGCTTTTTGGGTAGTTTACATGGACTTTAGGCTCGCATTTAGAGACTGTATCTTTGATAGTACACTCAAGTGAACCTTAAGAGCTTTTCTCTTTTTCGACAACAGTCCTTGTTTGGGCTTTTATTTTGCTCGAATTTTACTTGTTCTCCATTGCAAGGGTAGTCAAAGAGATGTTTCAGATGCAACATACATAACTTCTCACTTGGATGGCCGTAAGGCTATAGGATCATGAAACTCTTGTTGAATCAGAGTATTACCCCTAGTTGGGGTTAGTGCCTCCATAGTTAAACTTTGATAGCATCATACCGGTTTTGGGCTCACTGATCCTGAAGAGATAAACTCCTCAAAATTTTGTTGATCAAACTCAATGATCAAGCTCTCCATAGTCTCTCCTATTTAGTGGGTGTCGGATTGCACCACAACCTTCTCTTTGATAGTGAAGGGCATCCTTGGCACAGTCGTCATCTCTTGTTTGTTAGAAAAATCTATCCTTTCCATTTCCATGCAATTGAATTATAATAATAAAAAAAGGAAAGGAAAGAGAAAAATTACAAGAGAGCTAAGAGTCAACTTGTACTTTCCTTTGTTTAGTACTGGGCTCTTTCTTAAACTCGCTCTTGTGTCTCATTTATGATCCACACATCTGATCGTAGATGGCGTATGGTAGAGAGGGACAACTGGCCTCCTTGGTGAAGGAGATAAAACTTGCTTGAGCAAGTAAAGTGCTCAAGGTTCCTCAATGATTAGCCAGGAGATCTCCTTTTCTATCCTCGAAGGGCTATTTATAGGCCAAGGGAGGATTTAACCTCTTTCCTATACTATTTAGTATAGGATTGAAAACTACGTTCATTTTAGGATAGAAGTGGAAACTACTATCCTTTTAGTATAGGTTTGGAAACTCCTTATGAAAGGACGAAATAGGATTTGATTAAAATATGCAACTTGTGGTCATATATAAAAGAGCAATATCCTCTTTAAACTTAAACTTTTATAACAATTTCAATATAATTGGAACTTTGTTGATACGAGGCTATATTAGCCTCGCGTTTCGTAACGCTACAACCTAGTTTTGTGTCTGCCTTGATGAAAGCTACTCTTTTGCTTGACATTTTGAGTTCTTCATGAAGATCTATCTCCCTTTAGTGAAATTCCTAGTTAAATGTTTCCATCCTACACTTATCAGAAGAATGACAAACTCCTCCAACTGCGACAAGCTTTTCAGCTACCATAACTCACTCTGCAACACATTACTCTAGAAGGAGTTCAAGTTCTCTAACTTGGGCAGGATGTGATGGCTCTACTGATCTCATCAATACATTGCCAATTTTCAAGTCACCATGTATATTCAATGAGCCACAAACTAAATCACCTGTCGTGCTTTCGCCATAATGCTCGAGAAAGGGGGCTCGTACCTGGTGCTACAATCTTCCCCCTTAATTAATGAGTTCAAGCAGCCTTGACAAGCATTTACCCAACAGTTCTCAATAAGCAAAAATATCAAGAGAACTATGACATTTCTCCTCAATGCAACGCAAAATTAGGGCAAGTCTCTCGGGACTTGCAAAAGTGGTTCCACGAGGTAAGACTCCAGACAGAGAATAATTCACCCAATATAGTATTGACAGTATTAGTTAATGGTGTTCACCTTACTCACCTCTCAGGCCTTCTGTAGGCAAATGTTAGTCAATCTCTTTATACGAGCTCCTCGAGAAAATTGATAAATATATCAGTCAGGAGGAGTCCTAGATGGTCTTCAAGGATCATGACTCAAAAAGAATGAAAGAATCCTAACTGAAAAGGGAAGAAGCGGGAAAGGAGATGGAGCCTGAAGAAGAGACGTCAAGTGGACAACTGTCAAGACCAGGAAGACGAGTTCACTCCTCTCGACAGTTCTCGAAATCATGTCCTCAACCTTATCTCTAATAGGCTTCTCGTCCCATCAAGATGCTCGTCGGGAGAAGAGGTTTGCGATGATTTTGCGAGTCTCACAAGAACATTGGTCATACCACCAAAAGTGCATTCAATTGAAGGACATTAAGAATCTCATCCAACAAGAAAACATTTGCAGAAATTCGTCTAGAAGAATTTTAGAAATCAACCACATCATCCTGATGAGAGCCAAGATGGGGAGGATGCCCCTATTGTTAAAGGAAAGTCTATGGTCCTTTGATCAGTATTCTATCCTAAATGGTTAGATTCTCTAACCAGCTTTTTCTACTTGCAATTATAATAAGTCCAAATTTGGATATAGCTCTGCTACAAAGCTCTAGCAATTTAAAAAGTTTCCATGTAATAAGTTCATCAGAAAGTTTTGCAACACAAAGTAATTTCAGACATGTACTATATTTTGCACTCGACAATATGCCATGTTAGTGCTTGGCGACATGCTATTTGCCGACATCCTAGCTTGTCATATAGGCACAGTTTCAAGAACTAGCCCACATCTTAAGTTTATAATGAGAACTCGCAAAATTCCAGGTTGATCTTATAGCATCAGCTCATCATGTCTTCAAGTTATTCTCCAAAAGATGAGGACTATATTTGGATGCACAGCTAGGGAATATAAGGAAGCTTATCCCTCAACTGAAAGATAGGGATCCAAAATCCCATTAGCAGTCTAGACATTGAAGATTGATTATAATTGAATACCTACTCGATCAATCGGTAAACCCGACTTGGTTCCAGTAGACGACTTGTAAAGTCCGAATTAAGCGACTCGATCGATTAAGGTCTCTGAGATGAAATTCACTAAAAATCCTAACTCGGGGTGCTCTCTTCTCTTGCTAAACTCCAAGCATATGCGAAATAGAGGACCTTTCCTCATTAACCTCGAAGGCTCATGAGCACAGATGGAAGTCTCATGGAAACTTGATGTTAACTAGGTAACCATGAAAGAGCACCTAAACGGAACCACCACGGCGAGTTATCTTATTTTAAGTGGACGAGCACCTAGCACTGAGTTGGATGCCACAAAATCTCCCCCCACTTGTCAATACATGCCTCGAAAAAACTGGAAGTCCTGTGAGAGCATGGTATTCATCAGGTGTCCACAGTTGAACACGATGATGGTCCATTGCTTCAAGCGACCATAACACATAGCATTAAGTTGAATGTCATAAAACCTTTCACTACTTAGTAGTACGTGATCCAGCAAAATTGGAAGTCTTGTGAGATTCGGTCTTCACCCAGTAACACAGCAAGAGCAGTGATAGTCCACCGTAATTAATCACTTCAAGTGGGTGAGCACCTAACACTAAAGGCGAATAAGCTTAATCACCCAAACGACCATGAAGATCAAGGAATCAAAGCCACGCCCAAGGCACAAGTCGCTCGAGAACCCATCTTGAAAAGACCATGAAAGAGTGCAGACATAGTCCACCAAAGAGAATCCAATGCACTTTAAGCGGGCAAGCACCTAATGCTATGGTGATTAGCCACAAGAGCGACCAAATAGCTCCAAGTTAGAAAGTCTCCTAGGAAATCAACTCCACATGTCTGGTCAGACAAATATCTGCTCTTTTCATGTGCTTAGCAATCTTAAACTGATTCCTATATTGAAAGTTTTTTATGAGATTTATAAAAGCTAACAAGGCAAAAAAAAAAAAGTAATAGGAAAATTCCTAACTCAACTCTATGTCATATCCAGTACTTTGGCTTACTACTTAAGGAGGTTCTGGATCTGAAAAGTACTCATCAATTTCAAATCCCCAAAAATTCCAAGTCAAAAGGATACTCATCAATTTCAAGTGATCAGTAGAATTTTTTTAATTCAAAGGCAATTACAAGATAATTATTAATTGTCCTAAAGACGAGTAGGGCTGGAACACAAAAAAAAAAAAAAAAAAAAAAAAAAAAAACTTCCCTACCCTAATCGGCCAAGGCTTGTTCTCTGCTCTAAGCACGTCCTTTCCACCAAAGTGGATTGAACCATACATAAATACCCAGATTTAAAGTTCTTTCATTCCATATCGCTGATGCTTGTGTAAGACACTTAAGTCTTCTTGGTTCTTGAAGACTCCAATAGAGGGTTGATACCTATGATGCCAAAAGCTCATGATGTTTTCTGGCTTCATCAAGAAATAGAAAACAGTTGAAAATCAGGTAACTTATACTAATTTCTTTGGGAACCTGACAAAAAAAATTCATCGAATAGTTCATTCGAAAGCAAGACTTGATATCTACTTATCATTGACGATGGCGTCATCTTCTCCAAAAGCGGACGACAAGAATGATCTCTGACATTCCATGTTACCCAACTCGAATCTAGCCCTTTCTTCTATGGTTAGCAGCATGAACCCTCCGCCGCAAGTTTATAGGCTCCCGTTAGGAGGTTGAGCCTCCAAAAGGCGACAATATGGACATGATAGTTTGTCTTTCCAGCAATCAATGAAGTTGATTAGAATCCAGACCGATAATAGACCTTAACCACATATAAGTGTGGGTTCAAGAGCAGAGCTTGTGACAATCTATGCACACCAATTACAAGATCCTCTCCCACCATAAATATTGACGTGTTCACATTCATCAATGTAGTAATTAATGAGGCAATTCAAGGCTTCATAATAAGTCACCTCGAAGGCATAGATCACTGTCGAGGTAGCTAGCCAAGCAAATCAAGTCAGAATAAGTACAAGATACATTAAGAACTCATTGAAATTAACTCAGAAATGGGGGCTATTACTAATTCAAAAATTAACTAATCCAAGTCAGCAAATAGAAGGCCCATTAAATGAGGGTCCATTGTGCATACAAAACCCAGAAGATCCTATCGATCTCAATCGAGAATCCTTTGTCAATCAAAATACTCATAAGAGAAAGAAACCGAGTTCAATTACAACTAGAAAACCTCTCTGTAAAGGCTAAAGAATCCTTCTCAAATCAAAAAATTGCATGAATTTCAATTTGATGATGACTCTATCATCAAATAACTATTAATACACCCCTCTTCAATGAGGAGAGGGGATCTTCTACATCCTTTCTACAAATCTTTTGCATATGCAATATGTGAGAACTTGTAAATCTCAAGAAGAAAAGAGAACCACTGAGAGATTGTAATCTTTACTATTTCTCTAATAAAGCTCATGCTAAGTGACCAACTTTCCACCGAGAATGTAGGCCTGGGATCCATATCGGCCGAACTTTGTAAATTCTTTATTTACATATATTTCTGAATATTTTCCCCTTATCTGATAATTTCACTGTAAGTACTTGATTGAGATTCCAAATCTCAGCAAATTACTAACCTCGGCTAATCCAAGTTCGAGTATGCCTCGTATCCAATCTATTTGATGCTAAAATTGACCCTTACCTCGGCTAACCCAGGTTCTGAGTATGTCTCATAGCCAATCTATTTGACGTTCAAATTGACCCAGTAAACTTAATCGATCAAATTTGACATCAACATGTTCAAACATATGTGTTCATTTACTAGAACAGAAAGGAAAATTTTGCTGTATAGATAAGGAAAAAAAGATTAGGGTATAAAAAATTATAGTTTTTGAGACGGGGCACTAAAATAATTTCCCCGTTTCATCTTCTATATGTTGTCAACAACCAACATCCAACTTACCAAGCCTGTACAATAAGCTAGTGGGCTAATCTAATCTAAAACTTATGGAAAAAACTTAGTTATATTAGGCCCAATCTAAATTTACAAGCCCAGCTATTAGGCTCCTCTCTAGCGAAACCGAGTTTTAATTATGTCAGCCCATTTATTGCTCATTTCCAGCCCAAGAATGCCTACGTGTTTTAAAATAAAAAATAAATATATGAAAATACTAAAAGAGTTAAGGGCTAAAAGATGACAATCTTATAAATCAAAATATTCACACTGTACAATGATTAAATGAATATTGAAAATGGTCCCATGCATTACTCAATCTTTAATGCCCCAAATAATCTATGATTCCAAGTTTCGATTACGATACCTTCAATCAATCTCCGCATCTTCTTATGACCAATAAAACAGAGAAATTGGTATTAAAAAAAAGTAGGGATGATAGTGGACGCGCCAGATATAAATTATCACTACAAACAACTATAAATCAAAACCAAAGCATCACTTGTGATCCCAAATACAGCTGAATCCATTTACAGCCAAAACCTTAGAAGACAAATAGGATGAAATGGGCATACCTTTAGCAGAACTGCCTTCCCAAACTCCCAACTGTTCGAAACCTGAAAAGCGCTCAGAAGTCTTAATTAAAACTTTTTCTGTTATCATATGGCCGCCCTTCGCCATCACAACCAAATTATATAATGTCAATTTGGGGGAAAAAGAAATAATATCTTCACATTACTTCCGTGTGTCTGGTTATCTGTCTCCATCTCCTTGTCTTTTCTTCTCATTTCACTGCTTTTGTTCTCTATAGATAATAATCTTTATGTGCACATAATTCTGCAGTTTGAACAGTGATGTATGTGTGAGCTAACCGAGGCTTTTACCCCGTCTTTGATGTTGAAGACTCAGCCAAATTGTTGTGCTCATGTTTTTAAATTGGCTTTGGATGTTCGGCTGAATACAGTGGCTACAAGTGTTGTGCTTACAGAAGATTTGCTCTCTGTATTTTATGGAAGTTTTTGGCAGTTTGCCTTCGGCTCCCAACCAATGCTTGGTCTGCTTATTTCTAATGCTTCTCATCTTTGGAGTATTCAAACCCCCCCTGTTGTTAACTAACAAACACAATTCTACTGGTTCTCAGTCTTAAAACTAAGCCTGATACCGATATTTGTGATTCTAGAGGGAAAGAATGGCGTCTTTTGCAATGGAGGAGTTTCTGGGGGATGGAGCTCTGCAAGGGCTTGTACCGAAGCTTGTGGAAGGAGGTTGGGATGATGTTCCCACGGTAAAGATGATGAATCCAGAAGACATGGACTGGTTGAAATTTACACAGCAACAGAAGGTATATATATGACTTCTCCGTGCCAAGTTTTTCTATTACTTAATCGGTTTTTCCTAAGGTTTGAGGAAATTTTTAGATCTTTCTTGCTATCTATTTGATCTTTTAATGCTTTAATAAAATTGGCGGTGATCTTCTGCCCAAAAAGATTAGTCTTACTGATTTAGAGTCTTAGACATTATGTTGCCTTCAATTTCATGTAAAGATTTAGACATCTTTCTTTTGGTTGTTTTACGTTGGTATACAGATTTCAGGGTATCTATGACTTCTTTTTTTTTCCCCTTCTCTGTTTTAATCAACCCAAGGTGGCATCTTAAAAGAGAGAACAGGCATCATTTACTGATTTTAGTGTATACTCTTTCTACTAGGATTGTGATAAAGGCATTCTTCTTATTGAATTCTCACAAATTTGAAATTAATTTTTTTAAAACAATTTAAAAAAAATTCTCTGTTGTGGATCATATGATGTCCAGTGCTTGTCTTTACCTGATGAATTCTTATACAGAAATACATCTTTGCTTGGAAACTATAAAAATATACAGCTTTTACTTTGTTATGTCAACTCAAGTATACAATCTTAAACACTTCGACAAACGCCAGTGACTCTCCTTACATTGACTGTTGATATATCCTGATATCACCATTTTCATTAGTTTTACGAGAATTTCTTCTAACATTGATCCCCCCTTATGCCTAGTTACTGGGATTCTAACTAAACAGTTGTTACTGAATATCGACATATACAACAATTCTAGGGGATAAAGAATTTCAGTAGTTCAGTAACTTACGGGTTACAGTTACAGATGTCAGACAAGTTTTTTAATTGGTTATCCAATCATTTTGGAAATTCTTTCGTCAGATTGCATGCATAACAAAGTGACATCCGTAATTTAGAGAGACGAGCATTTTTTCCATCAAATTCTTATTTGTCCCGTGTTTATCCCTATTATGAAACATGGTTATTTGTACCAAAAAAAAAAATTGTAACAAAAGAAGGACATGGTTACTCTTCTGTAGAGGTTAGTATCCCAAAGAATGGAAATGATATTACAAGGTTAATATCATAAAGGATCGAAATGGTATCTTCATAAATATACATGATTGTAGTGTTAGTTGTTCATATATGAGTATAATTCCATATCGGATAGAACAAAGAAAGTCTATGAATTTAAATACAAAGTTAGAACTTTAATCTAACAGCTTAAGTTTTTGGGTTAGACTGGTTTTCAGCTTTGTGTTTAGGCCCATCAACCCGACGTGTGTACATGAAATGTATAACTAACGTGCTGTTGCCAATTTACAAGATCAAAACAACAAAAAATTATTAGCACTAGTAAAGAATAAAGTGGTCAATTTTTTGTACAAATGCAATATCAGACATGAAGTTGAAGATCATATTTTGCCAAATATGGAAGAAACTAAACAGACTAGATCAAGATGGAATTGCTTGAAAAATGCTACTGACAGCCGAGTTTTTACTAGGTTTACTCCACAGATTAGAAGAATTATTCAGTAATGAGTATACAACTAAATAATGATACCCAAGTAAGATTAATTGCACAACCTCAAGATCGTAATAGAAAATTTTTGCTCTATGAAATTCTGTTATGCCTTGCATTTTTCACTAAGTAAAATAACTTAAAACGATATTCCACTTCTACATCTAAAAATATTCCTTCACTTAGTCCTTTTTATGCTTTACTAGGATATGCAACAATTTAATCTCAGCTAAATATATAAAAGTGAAGAGAACTTATTTTGTAAAATGGTATCGACTTTTCTTGTGATATGTCTCTAGGATGCACTGGAGATCAGGTCGTACCTGCACGACAGATCATTGATGATTTATGCTGATCGGCTGGAAGCCTCTGGGAAATCTCTGCCTGAGCTTCTGAACACAAGCACTCTAGTCCTTTCTTCCCAATTCGGCATGAAGAGAGGCCACGTTGCACGTTTTATTGATAGAATGAGTGCTTGCAGGATCTCAATGCCTCCTTCCTATAACGTACCTGCACGGGAAAAAAGCATGATTTCTACCACTAAAAACAACATCCTAAGAGATGAATCTACTAGTACAAGGAGAGTATTAACTGCTAAGTACAGAGGAAGTTCAGTTTCTGAATCATATATTGAGCAATCTGCAATAGACCCTAAGATCAGTGAAGGGTATGTGTTCAAGGGAATTGTTGCTGCCGAGCCAGCTGAACCTAGGCTATGTGGCTGCATCCAACCTCCTCCAATAGCAGATGATGTAGCTCCATATTCTTCCATAGAGAACATCTCAATCCAGAAGCTTACTCCTGAGTATAAAGTCAGCATGGAACGGTTGGTAACTGCAAAATCTCCACCTATGAAAGCTTCAGAGCTATGGCACGATAAACCAGCTGTTGTGTTGTGTGTTCGAAGGCCTGGGTAAGGGCATCCTTTGCAACTACTTGTTCTAAAATGTGTCGGCAGCTTGATCTGTATATAATATTTTTCCTTTTTTATTTTTTTGGGTAAAGCTGTATCATGTGTAGAGCTGAGGCCCATCAAGTTTATTCAAAGAAACCGATATTTGATGCAATGGGAATTCAGCTTATTGCTGTCTTGCAGGAGCAAATAGAATCTGAGGTTATTTCTGCAAGATGAGTTCTCATTCTTATTTCAGTTCTTTCTTGAAACTAAGGAAAGGTATCTGTTTTCATGATTCAGGTTAAGGAATTTTGGCCTAGATATTGGGGAGGGTTCGTGATTCTTGACAGAGCAAAAGATTTCTTCAAAGCTCTTGGGGGTGGAGTGTTGCTCAAGGACAAGTTTATTACTGGATTTCTCCTCAATTCTCGGGCTATTGCCAACTATAGACGAGCTAAAGCTACTGGATTAGATCAGAACTTCCGGGGAGAAGGTGAAATTAAAGGCGGTTTATTTATAATTGGAAGTGGAAAAAGAGGTATCGCATACCAATTTGTTGAACGAAATTTTGGGGATTGGGCACCTATTGCTGAAGTCCTAGATGTTTGCAGTCGGATGCAGGTACCATTTTACACTTTCCCATTTTCATCATAACTAAGTTTTTCTCCATTATAGCTAAGTTATGGTGCACAAGACAATGGATGACTATAACTCACTGCCAACTTGACGTGAACCCTTCAAGTTGTTGGGAAATATACGACCTATGTGCACAATGACAGAAACATGCCCATTGGACATTTTTTCTAATCCAAGTATGAACACAAAGAAGAGATAAGAATTACGTCAATGTTATCTTATCAACAAATCTTGAACTCGCTCCTAAGAACTATTCCTAGAGCTTCCTCAAGAGAAGAAGCCTCCAACGTTGCCCACCAATCCTGATGACAATGCAACACTAATCGATAGGGACTCATGACAATGCAACACTAATCGATAGGGACTCAGAAGAATTATTATAATTTTCTCTCAGTCCTCCATCAGGACAAAGGATAATCTTGATGTTGGGTTGTTCTTGTGGTGCATACAACCTCTGCCCCTCACCCCAATACATAGGATTTACCCTCCAATATCATATCTGATGTGGTGTGGAACTCACTGTGTATGTCAATAGTAACTGATTACCAAATAACTCTTCTTTTAATCCATATACTCCTCAGTCAAGGGCATTACTGAGACCAATCTGGTTCTTCTGTAAAGAATCAACCATCAATTACGTTAATTCACAATTAGCTAATTACAAGAAAATTAAAATCAAGTATTAACTTACATGTAGTCCCATCCGGTATCAATTTATTTTTTAGATAATCGATGTGCATGACAAATCATTAAATTCCTCATGCCTAAACTTGCAAATACTTTTCAAAATATCACACGCACGCACGCGCGCGCATGCACGCACGCGCGCGCATGCACGCACGCACGCACGCACACACACACACATGTATGTATCTGTATGTATGTATGTATGTATGTATGTATCTATATACTTATATATACATATCTATATACATATACATATAATACATACATACTTATATATATAAATATCAATATATAAATATAAACACACACACACATATGGTTGGACTAAACTTTCCAATTAAATTTAAAAAGTTAGTTTTAACACTTTTTCCACCATACATTCACTAGCGGTCCACCATTATTTTATTTCCTTTCCATTATTCACGTTTTGAAATTTTGACCAACAAGTATCTCAATGGAAATAGATGGTAAAAGATGTGTTAAATATAAGTTTTAGATTTAATGGAAAGCCTGTAGTCCAACTCATATATATAAGAATTTGAAAAATAATTTTCAAATCACACCATGGGTATATGCATAATAATAATTCATCTCAATAAGCATTCTGGATCAAATCTAGATATTGGCTTATGGTTTTTTAAATGAAATCCAGCAACCTAATGTTTCAAGTTTATTATTCGAGTAACAAACAAGTCTTACCATCACATCTAAATGCATTAGATTACCAAATAAAAACCGGTAATACCATCAAGTCCAAGGGACATGTAACTATTTGAATTCTCTCTCTTAGGTGATATGTCCGAGAGAATCGGAATGTGGTCTATTATTACACATAATATGTGCTCATCATAAACACTTGGAAAATTCCCATTCTGATGATTGAGGTCCACTACATCTCACATGTCAATATCATGCATAATAACATGTTGTAATGTGACTATCGCATAGTAGTTGCATGTTTATCACATCTCCTTACAAGTGACACATGATAATGCATGATCTAACAAAACAATTTTTTAGGGTCAACGTATCAATTATGCATATGAATAACACCCAATCAATAAATAGTATGTGCAACAATAAAATCTTGATTAATACTCGATAACATTATATAAATTGCATGGGATGTGTAAGCTATCCAAAAGTGTAAGTTTGTGCTAATCCTATGGTTGAGAAACTTATAGATATAAGAGGGCTTTGTCACAAATACTATAGGGGGATTCATCGTATAGGTTGCTCATTTTAATCTCATATCACTAATCAATAGCTCTCCAAAATTCGCCTAGGCTAAGACCTAGATTATGCAAATTCTCCAGTAAAGAGATGCACAAAGATCAGATACTTGACCAATACTTGTTGGATTCTTCATGGGCCCCAGGCATATCCAAAGCATATAATCTCATTGTCTATCAGACATATCCAAAGTATATAATCTCATAGTCTACTAGACATATCCAAAAGGACTAAAACATATAACAAAAGTATCCAATAGTAAATAAGTAAATATATATCTACTGTAAAGTGGGTTCACAAATTGATGCTACTTTTAGATGCATTCAGAGAACATGTCTAATTTTTAAATAAGAATAAATTTTTTAGCTTCAGCAGTGCTATTTTTTTCCTTCAGTTAAAAAGGATTTAACAAAACAATGCTATATTACATAAGGTATATTCCTCACTAGTGAGTTGATGGATAGATATAGATACAAAGAAAACAAGAGAAGTACATGTAAATTATGGGCAGATCAAAGTCAGTTGTATTGGGAAACCAATGCTAAGTGATTGGTGATGCCAATGGTGATGTCATCATGACATTGGCAAAGCACAGCTTCCAAATTGAAAGATGATACAAATGAAAGAAGAGAAAAATATGCAAAATACAAGTAAAATTAAAGTCAGTTATATGAGAAGCCAGTTAGTGGTGATGTCATGTGTTGATGAATCAAATTTTGACTATTGAAATCAAATTTTGTTTTGAACATCGACATCGTACTTGACTGATATTGACCTCACCACAAGCTTTGTTTCTCACTAGCACAATTTGCTCTCTACCACTCATTGTCGTCATCGCTTAGGGGTTGTGAAGATCAACTTGTCCTACCGCCCTTAGACACTGCTCTGTGCCATCATATGCATTCCTTTTACCATGTTGGTGAGACTCCTATGTCTAATTACCATACGACCACCAGCACGTAGGCAATGGAGGCAACCCACCACGTCCACACCCCCATTGTCACCTTGGAGCCAACAGAAAACAATGGGGTCATGCCTTTGCTTCTGATTGTTCAACCTGAATCTAACTTTGAGTCCAATTAGTTGTCGTCCCATTCCATTTTGACCATCCTCCTCCCTCTAGATGTCCCTGGTGATATCTCAATGGAGTAGTTGTTGCCCGTAACGCCGTCATAGTTGCTAACTCACCCCAAGATGAGCTCGGTCGTGGCAACGCTCAGCAACGAGTCTTGACTGCCTTGCAAATCCTATTCCTTCTGGACATCCTCGCAGTGCAAATGCAACTGTTACCCTAACATTATCAACGATGCACAACCTTTTCATGACTCTCTTTGAACTGGCGGTGAGACTATACCAACTCCCTGAGTTCCCTTTGACACCTCCTGATCCGAGAAATAAGATTGAGGATCTTATTCATATCATTGCCTTCGCTTGTATACTCTATCAAGCAAGTTGTCATTGCCCCCATTGCCGACCCAACACTCGATCACCATTAATCTCTATCCTTGTGGATCATATTATAAAGTCACCTGCTAAGGGTTTGGATTACAAGAAAGCTGTTAGGGGGAGCTACCAACCAGCAGGGCCTCTTCCCCTGCGTCGTTCACTAGGGTAGAAGATGAAGGGAGGAGAAGCTAAGGGGAGGAGGAGAAGAAAGTAACTTTAAATAAGAAGAATTATAACTCTAGTAATTGCTGGTTTATATTTATCTCAAAACAAAACCAACGGCTTATAAAAAATGAATTCATAGAAATTTGCCTGTATCATTTTCCTTTAACAACTATAGCATTCTCTGTGTTAAATATAAATAACATTAAATCGCCCATACATATAATTTTATATTTCTTATCCAGAAGGCACCTCATTGTGAATTTTAAAGACTTATAACGTCCATGTTATTGCAATGAGGGAAGTTTGGGGAACGTTGCAGAGTGGGCACAAATATAGCACGTTTCCAAAAGAAGTATTTACACAGGAACCCATATATAAAAGCATTTGTACCTAATTGATAAATATAGTGAAAAAATGGTTCCTTTCCCATGGATGTAGGCACGACGTCACCTCGTAAGAATTCTCTTATATTATTCTTCTCTCTCAATTTTCTTTTGATTGTGGTTTAATTACTTTATTCGATAGTCATATTGATTGATTACTGGGCACCATTGTTTACAACACATATTATATCTTTATTATGTTCATTGCAATCTAGGATAAGAAAAACTCAAGATGTAGACAGTCAATCTGTTAAAGGGAATCGTGATCCAAAGCTAAGACAAAAAATAAAATCAAGTAGAGTTTGTCTGATATATTTCTAATTATCACCACTTCCATTATGTCTAGTGTGATATCTAGTCTAGATTCTAACTATTAGGTGGACAATAATCACTTAAAACAACAAACCTGTTACATAATTCAATAAGATTCTTGGGGTTTTGTGAATTGCTTGCATATTCGATAATATTAGTGTTGCAAATATCTCTTATATGTTATGTATCAAAGAAAACACTATATAGAGGTGGTTTGTAAGAAAAAAATGTATCTCTAGGCTAAGATTTTAAATATCGGTTATAGCAAATATATTAGTTAGAAAAATCCCATAGCAAATATCAATATTGACATATATCATAAGTCAATAACGGACTGTAGATATACATCTCCTTCTATCCTATAGAACTACATGCATACATCATATAAAACTACATAATATATATATATATATATATATATATATATATATATATATATATAATGTACTTATCTTGACAGCTTCCATTAATGGGCCATTTGGATGTTTTCTAGTAGCATTGCAAATAACATTCAAGTTGCAACTTGTATTGTTACAAGTGAAGTTGCAGTAATAAAAATTATTACAACTTGTATTATTATGCTTGGATTGAGAGTTACAAGTGGTAATTGGAGTTGTAGAAAATTTTAAATTTTAATTTTTATTTCATATATCTGTGAGAAGTAAAATACAATCATTGTTAGTAAAGAGAAGATTATAAATTTTACAACCATAGTTACTACAAGAACGTAGCTGATTGCGATCCAGACACAAGCAAACAACAAAAACTCCCACTTGCTACAACTACAATTGCAAGCGACCCGACTTACTCATTGCAAAACACCCCCTAAGTCTACGAATCATAATCACTCAGACATTAACCAATAAGTTTTGTTGTGACAGTATTTTTAATAAAAGTATGATGTGATTTTCTTGATTTTATAATAAGTCAAGTATTTAATAGCAATTTGAGGGTAAATATTGACCACTAAGCTGTTAATCATGTTTCAAAAAATTTAAAAAAAAAAACAACTCAATTCAAAAGTTTAAGTAATTAGACATCCAAATTGCTAAAATAACCAAGAAAAAATAACCTAAATTACAATGTTTCGCCCAATTGCATAGGCTCTAATATTATTGGATATTGACCGATATTTAGATTCTAATATTGCGGCTGCAATAGCAGCTAGACCTGATATTATCGGTGATTTTGCCTAAAACCGACAAACGTTTTCTTGATGTCAATATCGTGGAGACTAGGTGTATAAACCGCAATATCGATCGATACCACAATCTTGCCGCCGCTATTTACCTTGCTCCAGGTTGATTTGCACTCCCTAAGTAATTTAGCTAAGAAATCAACCTAAAATCCGATATGGACATTCCACGAAATTGTCTAATACATTCATCGTTTTTTCCTTACCAACAAACAATGGAAAACCATGTAATTTGAAGATATCTCACCCGTCATCAAGTAATCGTACATAGAATAATATTCAACAATAGAACAAATAGTATAAATTGAGCAATGATAAACAAATTTGTATGAACCATTTTATGGCTTGCAAATCACAATGAGCGGTATGGATCAACGATGGGATGACCAATCTTGTCATCTTAGGTTGATTACTTATATACATTACCTAAGGATCATCCTAGGAGAATTTTCTGTGTGTGCTAGAGCGCTTGTTTGCATGTGCAAGGGCATGGGAACAAGCATGCATGCAAATGCAATGCAAACCATTTGAAGTGCAAAATGACTCAAATGTTTTTAACATGTTTTGATAAGAATTCAATTGGCTATAAAACAAAGAACTTGTGCATTTTATGAGAAGACAGTTTTGTAGTCTTTCAGGAAACTTTAGCAATCAGATGACAAGAAAGACTTAAAACCCTTATATTCATAGTAATGCGTCTTCATGGAGAATTAATAATTTTACATGTTCCTAAATTTGTTTCTCCATGCTTCCTTAGAGGTTTTCTCCTCCTTTTTAATAAAAATGTTTTGAGTTTACTATTCTTTTTCTATTTTTCCAATTCCACCTCTACCTTAGACAAACATTTTAACTGGGAAAAAGATATTCTCATTAAGTTATTTACATCTCTATTTTAGATTATTTGTATCATAGTTAGCATAGAGAATCTAATTAAAACAAATAAACAACACTTTAATATGTTCCTGTTTTCTCTGAACATGCATCATCACACTTGTCCAATTTATTAATGTGCTTTTGTGCATGTGCACGTGCATGCACGTGTTCTTTCTTTTTATTTCGGGTGGAGATGGGGGTGGTGGTGGGCGGATATGCTTCAGGTTCCATATTTCTAATTATATCTGGATCGTCAATTTTCATATAATAACCTTGAGATGTTCAGAACAGGGGAAAGAAAGACACGGAAAAGATAAAAGAAGGCATCATACAAGTTGAACTCTTTGATAATAGTGATTATAATTTGACTTTTTTTTTTGGTGTATTAAACAATTCAAAGGACAGCTTACAAAAAGAACTATCTAATCAGATCAAAGACATTAGCATCTATGATGTCTTACAAGATCATATATGCTTACAGCTCATAGTTTTTATGATATATATTTATCAAGCAATATGCCTTCTTGCAAGACTTGAAACTGCCAATTACATAAAGCTTGCTGGTTTCATTTTGTTTGTGCAGAATGAGAAGTCAAGCCATGGAGAATTAAAATTTAGAAGTTGAGTTTGGTGCTGTTGAAATGTGTGTGTTGTTTGTGAAGTGTGACAGGTCAGAAAGCAGCAGGTTTATTACAAAATTAGCAATATTCTCATAATTTTTCAGTGTAATACTATGATATTGATTTTAGACATTTTGTTCTTAAAAAGAGTAGATTTTGTTCTTAAAAAGAGTAGCATCAATTGGGAACTGCATTCATCTGATCTATGGTTGTATTTCTTCTATTCCTTTATTCTGTAATATAGTTTACCTGATCTCCAAGCAGGACAAACATGGGCATTGGACAAGAGAAAAGCAAAAGGAATTTTTCTTTTTCTTTTTTTTCATATAATTTTTTGTCTTATTTTTTTGGACAAATTTGTCTCTAACTTAATCTGTTATTGAATTGCCCATTTAATTAGCATTCTCAATATTATGCCTTGAAGAGGACTCAAACCTCCACGCTCTTTAGCACGAGATTTTGAGTCTCGCTTGTCTACCATTTCACCATCAAGGCATCATCAAAAGCGAATCGTATTCCATGAATATGATATTCTTTTTCTCATACCCCACTAAGCATGCACTAACTAATGGTTTTACATGAATAGAAAGATGCTTCAGCCAATAGTAAATAAATTATCTTAATTGGAATAGATCATTAGAACAGCTAAGTGCAATATAGCCTATAGTTTCACCACAACTTTTTTCCCCTGAAGTTTCAACTGGTGAACTATTGTCACTGGAAGCATTGAATGGAATAAAGCATGTACAAAATTTGTAACATGCAAAAAGTTGCCATAAGAATCATATGATAAATAGTATTTTAGAATCAAATATCCCATGTAAAAATAATCTGCCGCACCTAGTTGCAATGACACTGCAAGGAACAAGTATTATTCAATGCAAACATTACATTTTTCACTAGAAAAAGAAAGTAGAGGGGAAATACCACACAAGTGAGAGCTAGATCAAGTCAAATGCACCGATCCTGATTGCCTCTAAGACTTTAGGCTGTCCTGAAATATTCTCTCACAGTTTCGATAACTGGGTCATTGGAAATAAAATGTAAACTACTAAAACGGGTTTAAGTTTTCTAGCAGGAAAAGTGTCATCATCGGAATTATATATTAACTAGCAACTTAGAAATGAAATATAGAACATTAACAAAATAATAATCAAATTCAGATTGAATATAATTTTCCTGTGTAACAACTAATCTTGGTGCCTGGCTGCAACTACACACACTGAAACAAGTGCAATGCTGCAAAATAATCATTACTGGCTACACCATGAAAGAATAAGAGAAGAGGGAAAGTACCTCTCAAGATAATGCTAGATCAAGCCAACTGTAACGAGCGAGGTTGCCTCTATGACTCTAGGCTTGTGCCAAAATTAGTGCCCTCAGGCTCATTTGGCAGTGAAAAAGACCCGATTACCAGAAATCTGCACAAGAACAAGCCCCCTCACTAAACATATGAAACCGCACAGCATCTCTAACCAGAATTTCCCGCCCAACTATCTTAGAAATAAACTTGAAAGCATTGTGGCAATCCCCACACACCCTCAGATTCTTAAACACCCTTATAGGTAACCCTTTCGGTATGTAAAGCAACCCAAATGCAATTGCAAGCTTCTCGCTATGGCGGCTAAGCATGTGTCTCTTCTCAGCCTCTCCCACATCGTGCAGGACTGCAGTCATATCAGGCTTGTACCCAGCTTCCTCCATTTTCAGGTTGAGCCTCTCCAGCTCGGCATAGATCTTCTCAGAGTCAGGATGGGACTGGTCATCTGCAGAGAAAATATGGACCTTGTTCTTATACTTGATCCAACTGCAACCTGGCTCTTTCCTCACTCCCATTTCTCTCATTCCCCTTCTCAATTTAGCCACCTCATCCCAGCTCCCTTGAGAGGCATGCATATCCGATAGCAACATATAGCTCGCTGGGTTTTGAGGATCCAGCTCAAGTAGGGACTCAGCAGCCCATTTCCCAAGCTCCATGTCGCCGTGAACCCTGCATGAACTCAGCATTGTAGCCCAACCAATCGCATCAGGGCTGCAGGGCATTTGCTTGATAAAATTCTCGGCCTCTTTCAACCTTCCAGCTCGGCCAAAGAGATCAATCATACAAGTATAGTGATCGGCTGCAGGAATGATTCCATGGTCATCTACCATTGACGCAAAATAGGCTTTTCCATTCTCCACAAGCCCGGCATGGCTACAAGCCGATATCACTTCAATGAAGGTGACTCCATCAGGCTTCACACCTCTCTCCAACATTGTTTCAAACAATTCGATTGTTTCTTTTGCCTTTCCAAACTGACTGTACCCCAGTATTAGTGCTGTCCATGAGACTTGGTCTCTGACCTTCATCTCATTGAACATCCGATGGGAGTCTTCTATGCTCCCACACTTACCGTATAATGTTACAATTGCATTGGACACTGTAACGTACGAAATCAACCCAGAGACCACTGCTCTACAGTGGAACTGCGCTCCCTCCTCCAGGCTTGCTAGATTCGCGCAAGAGCTGATAACGCTCCCAAGAGCATAATCGTCTGGCTCGATGCCATTCCTGTCCATCTCAATGAAAAATCTCAGAGCATCCTCACTACATCCATTCTGACCATATCCGACGAGCATGGCCGTCCACGACACAACGTTCTTGAACTCCATCCTCCTAAAGACGAACTCTGCATAACTTATGCTCTTACACTTTGAGTACATGTCAACAAGAGCACTCCCGACGAAGAGATTGCCTTCGTAGCAAGTCCTAACTGCATAGGCATGTATCTGCTTTCCCTCTCTCAACGCCGGAAGCCCACCACAAGCAGTCAAAACACTTCCAAAAGTGTACTGATCAATAGCAACCCCGGCCGATCTCATCTCTCTAAAAAATCCCAGTGCTTCCGTTTCCAACCCAACCTGAGTAAGCCCAGTAACCATCGTCGTCCAGGAAATCGAGTCTCTTTCCCTCATCTCCCCAAACAACCTCTTCGAATCCTCAACCATCCCGCATCTGAGGAAACCCGTCAGCATGGTATTGTAAACAACCACATTCCTGTTCCTCATCCAATCGAACACCTTCTTTGCATCGGCAATCAGCCCCGCTTTCAAGTACATGCCCACCAAAGGGCTGCCGACAAACACATGGGACTGGAACCCGTACTTGATAATCTGGCAGTGGACTAGCCGCCCCAGATCGGGCGAGGCCCGGGTGGACGAGAGGATCAACATGGTCGAGAAAGTAATGCGGTCCGGAGCCACGCGCCCGTCCCTGAGCATGAGGCGGTAGGTGAGGATCCCATCGTCCGGGGCGTTGTGGCTGGCGTAGCCGGAGATCACGGCGTTCCACGAGACGCGGTCCTTCTCCGTCATGGAATCGAATATGTGCCTCATATGGGGGAGGTTGCCGGACTTGGAGTAGGCGGAGAGGATGGCGTTGTGGGAGAAGGGGTTTGGGTGGGGAATTTGATCGAACACGTTGCGGGCGTAGGATAGAAGGCGGGAGTTGGAGTAGGAGGATATGAGGGTGTTGAGGAGGAAGGTGTCTCGGGCCAAATGGTGGGTTTTGAGGATGAGGGCGTGGATTTTCTTGATGTTGGTGGGGTTCTGAGAGTAGAGTTTTAGGAGGGAAGCGTAGTGGTTTGGAATAGAGGAGGACATCGCGGGAAAAATGAACACAGGGGCAGAAACGGGAAGAATTGGAAAAAAAATAAAGGTGTCTGTGGGTGGGAAATTCATGCACCCAACTTTACTTGAGACACCCACCTTTCTCTCCGCAATCACTTCTAATTTTGAATCATCAATATTTACTAGAAATTCTATTTAAGCACGAAAATTTACTTTTTACTCATAGATTTTAAAACTAAAAATAATTACAAATTTGTAATTTTTTTTTACTAAGTTACCTTTTCAAAATCGCAAATCTCTAATACTTCTTAAAAATTTAGTAAATTGTCATCGTATTCCTATTCTATTCTCTCTAAAATCAAAAAGAAAAACACTTCTTTTTATATATTTAAATCTAAAAACAAACGCATTTCCCACAAACTCAACGATTTGATTTTCTTACTCTCTAAAATTTTTACTTTCGCATTCGTAAAAAAATTTGAAAGAATTTTAAATTATTTGAACTCACTGTGACAAGAAAAAGTAGGATTTAGAGTTTAAATTTTTTGAAGCACATGGAAAAATCTAATATGCAATTGGCATTGAAGAATAAATCTAAGCTTCGCTTTAAAATTATTCTTAGATTTAGATACGTTTTTGTTTGTAATTTAGTGTTACTAATTTTTCTTTTATTGACGGGAAACGGTTGTCACTGATCGGATATTAATATCAGATCAGATCAATTTTCGATTGGGTATAAATACCCGACCACTACATTTTCCTATTTCTGGCTATATTAGCCTAAAAGAAAGAGCTAAAAAACTATCACTACATTCTTTGGCCAGAAGAACCTAGAGCTAAAATCTCATATCAAACTAACGGAATCATCTGCACAAACTGATATCCATCCACAGAGTATTAGCCAAGAAAATATATAAAGCAATGTCCACACCAAAAAGCCCCCCACACAGCAGAATCTGCGTGCACTGTCGATCAACATTTCCGCTTAACATTACATAGCCTGGTCGTGTTCGTGGTAATTGCTCAGATTATGAACAAAACTAGAGAACACGAAAAATAAAAACCTGTGGGAAAATCATGGAAAGGTAAATGATCGATAGAGGATGATGAGCACACCCGTTCGCATGGATCTGGAGGTTAGATTCCCTGAAGGGGTCTCTCAAGCTTGGTTTGTCGATAACTCCATAATAATATTAACTCTCCGCAAGAACTTCATCGAAATTCCAGTCACGTACGAGGTCTCTGGTCACTGCACGGCTCCTTGAAAGACGCGGTGTTCCTGGAATCCCTTGCGTCCCTGTGGAAGAAATTAGGAGGGGCAGAGAGAGACACACAGAGAGAGAGAGAGAGAGGGGGTTAATTTTGAAGAAAAAAATTGGAGGTACAGATTAAATTGACCGAAATTTCTATTTATGCACAGAAATTTACTCTTCACACACAGAATTTAAAATTGCAAATAATTAGAGAAATTCTATTTACACACAGCAATTTAATTTTGACACTCTAACCAAACTCCCATTTTGAAATACCATCAATTTACTCTCCGTACCCGAAATTTTCTCCAGTTGTAACCCTTCCCCTTCTCTCTAACTCCTTATGTCGTCCGATCTCAAATTTTTCCAAAATTTTCTGAGCCAAGTTAAAAATATGTTGGTCGGGTATTAGTACCGGACCAAAGAATCATTTGGTCGAATATTAAAACCCGACTAGCACCCGATGTCTCCCTCACAAAAAAATCATAAGTAATAATAAATTGCTAACAAATACACATAAAAAAACTAAGAATAATTTTAAATTGTACCTTAGAATTGTCCTCTAACACCAATTACATGTTGAAAAAAAACTCAAACTCAAACTTCAATGCTTAATTTTACTTATCACAGTGAATTTGAAGAATTTAAAATTCTTCCAAATCTTTTTTGGAATGTAAATGTAAAAAATTTAAGAGGTTAAGAAATCAAATCAATGAGTTTGTGAGAGATGTATTTTTTTAAAATTAAATTCCACTAAAAATATTTTTTAAGATTTTAGAGAAAAAACAGATGAGGAAGACGATGAGTTGTAGTTATAAATTTTAAGAAGTCTTAATTTGGGATTTAAAAGGGTAATTTAGTTAAAAAAATAAATGATAAACTTGTAGTTATTTACAAGACGCGGTGTTCCTGGAATCCGGGAAATTCTATTTACACACGGAAATTTACTCTTCACGCACGGTTTTAAAACTTGAAATAATTACAAATTTACTATTTATTTTTTGACAAAGTTACCCTTTTAAATCACAAATTAAAACTTTTTAAAATTTAGAACTACAGCTCATCGTTTTCCTCCTCTGTTTTTTCTCTAGAACCTTTAAAAATATTTTTTAGTGGAATTTAATTTAAAAAAAAAATACATCTCCCACAAACCCATTGATTTGATTTCTTAACCTCTTAATTTTTTTTTAAATTCATATTCCTAAAAAGATCTGGAGAAATTTTAAATTTTTCGAATTCACTGTAACAAGTAAAATTAGGGTTTGAAGTTTTAGTTTGAGTTTTTTTTATTCAAATAGAAAATTCCAACATGCAATTAGTGTCGGAGGACAAATCTAAATTACAAGTTAAATTTATTCTTAGTTTTTTATTTGTATTTGTTTGCAATTTATTATTACTTATGATTTTTTTTAAGAGAGAGACGTCGGCTGTTGGTCAGATTTTAATACCCGACCAAGCGATTCTTTGGTCGGGTATTAATACCTGATCAATATATTTTTAGCTTGGAAATTAATATCCGACTAGAAAAATTTGGGATCGGACGACATAAGGAGATAGAGAGGAGCAGGGTTAAAATTGGAAAAAAAATTTGGTGCATAGAGTAAATTGGTGACATTTCAAAATGGAAGTTTGGTGTAACAAGCACTTAGGACGTCAAAAAGTAAATTGCAGTGTGTAAATAGAATTTCCCCTGGAATCCGTTACGTCCTTGCGGAAGAAATTAGGAGGGGCAGAGAGAGAGAGAGGGAGGGAGGGTTAATTTGAAAAAAAAAATTGACATACAAAGTAAATTGATAAAAAATTCTATTTATGTACGAAAATTTACTCTTTACGCACATAATTTAAAATTACAAATAATTAGGGAAATTCTATTTACACACAACAATTTTATTTTGACGCGCCATTTACATCAAACTCTCATTTTGAAATGCCACCAATTTACTCTCTGTACCCAAATTTTTTTCCAATTCTAACTCTTCTCCTTCTCTCTAACTCCTTATGTCGTCCGAATCCAAATTTTCTAAAATTTTCCGAGCCAAGCTAAAAATATATTGGTCGGGTTTTAGTACTCGACTAAAGAATCATTTGGTCGGGTATTAAAATCCGACGAGCAGCGGACGTCTCCCTCACAAAAAAATCATAAATAATAATAAATTGCTAACAAATACACATAAAAAACTAAGAATAATTTTAAATTGTACCTTAAATTTGTCATCCGATACCAATTGCATGTTGGAATTTTCTATATGAATAAAAATAAACTCAAACTCAAACTTCAAAACTTAATTTCACTTGTCACAGTAAATTCGAAGAATTTAAAATTCTTCCAAATCTTTTTCAGGAACGTGAATGCAAAAAATTTAAGAGATTAAGAAATCAAACAATAAGTTTGTGGGAGATGTATTTTTTTAAAAATTAAATTCCACTAAAAGATATTTTTTTAGGATTTTAGAGAAAAAACAGAGGAGGAATACGATGAGTTGTAGTTCTAAAATTTAAAAAGTCTAAATTTGGGATTTAAAAGGGTAATTTAGTTAAAAAAAATAAATGGTAAACTTGTAGTTATTTATAAGATGCAGTGTTTCTGGAATCCCTTGCGTCCCTACAGAAGAAATTAGGAGGAGGAGAGAGAGAGAGAGGGAGGGTTAATTTTGAAAAAAAAATTGGACATACAAAGTAAATTGATTGAAAATTCTATTTATGCACGGAAATTTACTCTTCACACAAAGAATTTAAAATTGCAAATAATTAGGAAAATTCTATTTACACACAACAATTTTATTTTGATGTGCCCTTTACACCAAACTCCCAGTTTGAAATGCCACTAATTTACTCTCTGTACCAGAAATTTTTTCAAATTTTAACTATTATCCTTCTCTCTAACTCCTTATATCATTTGATCCTAAATTTTCCCAAAATTTTCCGTGTCAAGCTAAAATATGTTGGTTGGGTATTAGTACCCGACCAAATAATCATTTGGTCGGGTATTAAAACCCGACCAGCAGCCGACGTCTCCCTCACAAAAGAATCATAAGTAATAATAAATTGCTAACAAATACACAAAAAACTAAGAATAATTTTAAATTGTACTTTAGATTTGTCATCCGACACCAATTACATGTTGGAATTTTCTATTTGAATAAAAAAAAATCAAACTCAAACTTCAATGCTTAATTTCACTTGTCACAGTGAATTTGAAGAGTTTAAAATTCTTCCAAATCTTTTTAGGAACGTGAATATAAAAATTTTAAGAGGTTAAGAAATCAAATCAATGAGTTTGTGAGAGATGTATTTTTTTAAAAAATTAAGTTCCACTAAAAATACTTTTTAGGATTTTAGAGAAAAAATAAAGGAGGAAGACGATAAGTTGTAGATTTTAAAGAGTCTTAATTTGGAATTTAAAAGGGTAATTTAGTTAAAAAAAATAAATGCTAAACTTTTAATTATTTACAAGTTTTAAAACCGTGCGTGAAAAGTAAATTTCTGTATGCAAATAGAATTTCCCAAATAATTATAAGTCTGTCATTTTCTTTTTTCAACTAAAATATCCTTTTAGATTCCAAATCTCCAGCGCTTCTTTAAAATTTAGAAAACTATCGTTTTCCTCCCTAGTTCTTTCTAAAACCCAAAAAATAGTTTCGTTTCAAAATAAGATTTAGTGTAGGTTGGCTTCTTCTCACCTGTTGCCTCGATCAATTGGCATCGTGAGCAGTCATCAATCTCCCAAAAAAAAGAACAGAAAAAAAATGCAAAAAATAAGAGAAAAGGGAAAATTTGCGTAGCAAGCAGCGATCTTTGATAATCGAATTATTTATACAAAATCGGGGCTTAGATTTTAATAGAAAATCAATTGTTTTTCTGTCTCTCATCTATCTATTCTCTCTTCTCCTCTTTTTCTCTCTTTCCTTGTTTCCGACCGAACAGACTTGATTATTCTTGTCGAAGGGAGATTATATTTATGCACTCTTCACGCCCTCGTTGCTGTTGTTGTCCCTTTCAATCTCTTCCCCATTTTCTTCTCTACAAACTTCAAAAAGATGGAACATTTTGTTTGTTTATTTTGATGAGAGAGAGGAGAGAGAAAGAGACTTTGCTGTTCTTCTTCTCTCTGATGCTGCTGCTGTTTTTATTTTTTTTAGTTTTTTCTTTGTTTTTGTTGGGGTTTAGAGGGAGAACTTGGATAATTACTGGGGACTCGGAGATTGGAGGAGCAGCGATTGGAATGAAGATTGTTTTGCTAAAATTTGAACGGATAGAGAGAGAGAAGAATGGCGCGGCGGAGGGAGGGTTAGGGTGGAGTTGCGGAAAAAATAGGAGAGAGAGAGGGGGTAAATTTTGGGAAAATAATTGGACGTAGAAAGTAAATTGGTTTCGTTTCAAAATAATAGATTGGGGTAGAGAATAATTTGGATGTGAAGAATAAACTTCCGTGTGTGAGTAGAATTTCTCTAAATTGATGATGTTTCAAAATAAGAGATTGGTGTAAAGAGTAATATAGACGTGAAGAGTAAACTTTCGTACATAAATAGAAGTTTTCCATATTTACAGAAAATTCTATTTGAATTTTACTCTTGACGTACGATTTTAAAACTTATAAATAATTGCAAATTTGCCATTATTTTTTTGGATTAAATTACCCTTATAAATTCCAAACTAAAACTTCTTAAAATTTGGAACTACGACTCATTGTTTTGTTTCTCTATTTTATCTCTAAAATCCTAAATAATTTTTTTGGGTATTTAATAAAAAAAAAACACATCTACAAAATCATCGATTTAATTTCTTGACCACTTAAAATTTTTTATATTAACGTTCCTGAGAAGATTAGAAGAATTTTAAATTCTTCGATTTCACCGTGACAAGTGAAATTTGGTTTTGGAGTATGAGTTTGAGTTTTTTTATGCAAATGGAAAATTCCAACATGCAATTGGTGTCAGAGAATAAATCTAAGGTACGATTTGAAATTTTTTTAAGTTTTATGTGTATTTGTTTGAAATTTATCGTTAATTAGTTTTCTTTTGTGGGGGAGACATTGCTTGCTGGTTAGATATTAATATCTGACTAGCACGTTTCTTGGTTGGATATTAATACCCGATCAAAATATTTTTTACTTTTAAACTAACATCCGGCTCGAACAAAAATAGATAAAAATATGATCGGATGGGTGAGGAGTTAGAAAAAAGGTGGAGGGATATTTTTGGAAAACATTTTGGACGCAGAGAGTAAAATAGTAGTATTTCAAAATAGGAGTTTAGTTTAAATTGTAACTAGGGCGCCAAGAGTAAAATGACATGCACAAATAGAATTTTTCCATATTTACTTAACAATATAACTTTTTTTCCCCCAATTTTAACCCTCCTCTCTCTCTCTTCTTTTCATATTTAATTTTGGTCCAATATTAATATCCGACCCAAAGGAAATTTGACTGAATATTAATATCCAATCAATATTTAGTTAGACCGGATATTAATATCCGACCAGTGAATTGTCAAGGGGCAACTCAATTTAAAAAAAATAATAGCGAACTTGTAATTTCTTGAAAATTTCGAAGGAGGGCATATTAAGCAAAGCGGTATGCACAGACCCGCTAAATGGGCTGTGCCTGGCATGGCCCGGGCACTGCCCGTGCCCGGCACGGGCATGCCATGTCGGGCACGGCACGCATGCCCGGGCTTAGGCCCAGGCTCGGCCCGTCGGCATGGCGGGCCCGTGCCGTGCCTATGCTAGCCCATGTTATTTAACTAGCTTCATTTAACTGGATTTAACCAGAAATAATAACAATAAAAAAATATTATATTATATTTAATCTCATTACATTCATACAATTGCTCTATAAATCTCTTTAGAAATTATACAAAATTCGAAGTGAGGGGAGAGGACCCTAGCCATCACCCTCAACTTGTTCTTAGTATTTTTTTTAAGAGATTTATGAGTTAATAATTACAAAAAGAAAATTTTAAAATACATGAAAATCCGAACAAATTTAAATACTTTTAATCATACTTCATTTTCTTCTGGTAAGCCTAAGATCTCTAGTACAACTTCATTAGCGAAGTTTTGTTCCATATTTTCTGTGTCGTACCAATCCTTCAAGCAGACGCACATCTCCAATGTGTCCGGCGCTATTGAGGTTTTTAACTTCGTGAGCACTCTACCACCGTGCTAAAATTAGACTCCGATACTACAGTAGACACCGAAGGAGTTAGTAGATCACGGGCCATGTTGGAACGCACGGGATATGTTTTTTCCTGTGATTTCCATAATGCCAAAATATCAAAATATTCATAATTTTCAAGGGATGCGTTATCTTCATAGTTAGCTCTTTCTAAATAATAATATAATTCATTAAAATATGAACTAGTTTGTCTTACCTTTTCGGTGAAATACAGACGATATTATTGGATTACGAATTTTCCTAGTAGATGGTTCTTTTGTAGATTGTGTTGGCACACCATACATATCTTCATATGTTTTATATATAATATCTAAATATGTTTTAATATCATTAACTAAATCCCTTACATTATCTTCATAAGACATATTTGTATAAAATAAATCTATTAATATTTCAAGTCCATCTAACTTGCAACGTGGATCCACAACAGTTGCAAAATATAATAAGTATGGAAAATCTTTAAAACATTTATTAAATTTAATTTCCATAAGTTGAACAATATTTTCAAGTATTTGGTGATTTCTATATTCATTAAAAACCGAACTAATTTCGGTTAGATAATATAGTGCAATATGTGTAGTTGGGTAATAAGTGTCTGACAGTGTTCTAGTTGCATTTTTAAATTTGCTTAAAAACTTAGAAATACAATTCAATTGGTGCCATTCAATATTATCTAAACTATACATTGGTGACTCCATTTCATTAAAAGTATTTATTACATTTTTATACTGAATAGCTATATTTAACATTTTATATGTAGAATTCCATCTTGTTTTAACATCTATAGTTACAATTCTAGGTGATATTTTCAGATTTTTACATATTGTTTAAATGCTTGTCTTCTTGGCCCACTATCTTTAATAAAAAGTAATGTATACCTAAGTTCATTAGTGAATCATTTAATTTTTTTAATCCATCTTGAACGCATAAGTTTATTATGTGAAAAATACACCTAACATGGAATAATTTTTCATCTAGAATTGGTTTTGTAATATTTTTAAGAATTCTAATTGCGGCCGTATTTTCAAAAGCATTATCCAAAGAAATGGTAAATTTTTTTTTCGATTCCATAAGCTGAAAAAAACACTTAGAAGAGATTGTGATAAATTATGTGCATTGTGAGGAAATTCAAATAACCTAAACCCTATTATTCTATTTTGTATGCACCAATCTTGATCTATATAGTGTGCCGTTACGCATAAATAATTACTCATATTTAGAGCTTCCCAACAATCTGCAGTTATAACAACTCTAAAAATTAAAGAAGTAAAAAGAGCTATTAAAGTGTCTCTCTGCTCTTTAAATAGTTTGAATATGTCGGATGTAGATGTTGAACGTGGGACTTTTTTATATTCGTCAGTAAATGTAGTTTTACAAAATCTTTCAAATTTGCAATTTTCCGAAAAAGTAAAAGGTTGTTCGTCATGTATTATAAATCATGCTAAATTTTCTCTTGTTTTAATTGGATAATATTTATGTATACCTAACGATCCACCAAATGTGCTTATTTGTGTTTGATGTGGTTCATTTGGTGGGTGAGTTTTGTCTAGGTGTATTTTAAAATGACCCGTTCCGCTACCTAAAGGAAACGTATAAATTTTTTAACAATATTTATACTTAGCTTTCCTAACACAATTTTCTATTATTTTCTCAAAATGTTTCCATATATCAGATCTAGTAGTCCTAGTAGATGTGGTAGTTTGTATTTCGGGTATGGTTGTATCAGTTGGTTCTTCTTCAGATACAGAAAATGGTACTTGAGGAGATTGTTGTAAGAGTTGACATAGATTTTGATATTCTTCATCAGTTAAAAAGGGAGAAAAAAAACCCGTGGCTTGAGAACAAGAAGCGCTAGACGAGTGTGGATCCATTTTAATAAAATTCCGAAAAAAACGAATAAAAAATCTCAAAAAAATTGAACAAAAAACTTTAAATTATAAATACCTGTTAACTAGTGAACTATTTGAGAGATAGAGTGAAATATCTAGCTAGATAGCTGAAGCTGGAAACCGAAAAAAGCGAAGAAAACCTTAATTCAGTGAGAAAACTTGCTTGGATTTTGTTTGGGAGACTTGCTTGTTTGAGACTTCTTGATCACTTGATTGAAACTTGCTAGAAAGAGTTGAGAATTAAAGATTTTAGAAGAGTTTTGAGAATGATTTTGGTTGTATAAGAATGATGAACGGTAATAGAGGAGATAATGAGCTATTTATAAAAAAAGAAATGTTTTAATTTGCAAAAAAAAAAATTACAAAAACCCCCCCAACGGCTATTTTGACCGTTGGGGGGGAAATCTGCAATTTAAAATTGCAAGAAACCCCCCCAACGGCTATAAAAATAGCCGTTGGGGGGCTCTTTGTAAAAAAAAATTTGCAAAAAACCCCACAAACCCCCCAACGGCTATATAATTAAAAAGAAAAATTTACCCGTGCCATGCCGTGCCTGGCACGTGCCAGGCATGGCCCAGCACGGTCGGCCTCGGCTCGGGCACGGCCGAGCCGAGGTGCCAGGCCGTGCCCAGCACGGCTCGGTTCACCCGAGCCATGCCGGGCATGTGCCCTGCACGTGCCGGGTCGGGTTTGCCCAACGGGCCGCCCGGCTCACTTAACACCCCTAGGTATGCCTGAATAGAATTGCCCGTGTGGATGGGCGCGTTGAGTTTAATTTAGTGAAGTCACCATTCCGTTTGATTTTCTTATTATTTTTTTAGAGTTGTTTTTGACCGAACTAGCAGAATAGTGTATCTCTAAAAAAATATTTACTCTTTTACTAGATAACACTAGCAATAATATAATCGTTGATTATATATGAAGAGATTTAGTATTGCCACATGCAATGTTCTTACGTAGTAATTTTTTTTCATCTTTCATATGTAATATTTTAAATCTTATTAACAAAGTGGTTTTAATGAAAGAAAAATAGTTAATACAAAATTATCTATTCTTGTTTTTTTTTTAATTGGTAGTTCTATAAACAAAATTAAGATTTAGACAAATTTCCACAAGGTGTAGAGCATAGGTGGATTGAACATGTTTAATGTTGAAAAGCATTATTGAAAATAAATTTTAGCATTACTTGTTGAATTAATATGGCATGGAATGTTTGGCTGTAAAGTAACGTCATTCACAAAAGATAAGTATAGCAGAGATGCGCATGCTCCGTTAGATGTGCGGCTACATTAGGAGAGATAAAGTGAGAAATGAAGATATTCGTGCTAAACTAGGTGTACCTCCCATCGATGAGAAGATGCGAGAAATTCGTTTACGATGGTTTGGTCATGTGCAACGTAGGCCTACAAGTACACCAGTTCGAAAATGGGAGTTTATCAATGTAGGACTAATTAAAAGAACGAAGGTAAGATCGAAAAAAATATAAATGGAGGTGATATGTAAAGATATGGAGTTTAGAGGTTTAAATAAGGCGATATTACTTGATAGAAATGAATGGAGAAAGAATATCAAAGTGATCGATCCGACGTGATTCTTTTTTTTGGTTCACGTAGTTTACCCCAAATACTTAGGATAAAAGGTTTAGTAGTTGTTGTTGTACTTGTTGGAATTAATGGGGGTTGCGCTTATAGTTCTTCATCTTCTTCATTAGAACAAATTGAAAATAATGGATGGAAAATTATTATATGTTTGTCCACACTTCTTGAGATTTTTATGATGCCACTGTTTTTTTTTCTGGTTTGTTAAAATACAAAATAATTTCTCTCAACCCTAACTATAACTTCAAAGTTTTGGTGAAATAGAAGGGTTGTCGGGCGCGCATTAGGCCTTCAATGTGTAGAGGCATGTTAAAATACAAAATAATTTCTCTCAACTCCCACCATAACTTCGGATTTTTGGTACGTGTGAGGATGAATTAAAATACAAAATAATTTCCCTCAACTCTCACTATAACTTCGGAGTTTTGGTGCAGTGGAAGGAACTTTCATTATGGCATCAGAGCAATCATAACTTCGGAGTTTTGGTGCAGTGGAAGGGACTTTCATCATGGTATCAGAGCAACCCAGGTTTAAATCCTGTCGGGCACGCATTAGGCCTTCAACGCGTGGGAACGTTTTAAAATACAAAATAATTTCCCTCAACGCTCATCATAACTTCGGAATTTTGGTACAGTGTCTTTCAACTTGATATCAGAGCGCTGCGTAAAAGCTCAGGTTTCTGCTAAAAAATGGACATTCAACCTGCGGGGGCATGTTAAAATATAAAATAATTTTGCTCAACTCTCACTATAATTTTGGAGTTTTGGTGCAGTAAAAGGGTCTTTCAATATGGTTGTTATTATCCCACCAGTTACTCATGCACTATTCCAGTTACATCAAATACAATTTTTCTTTAATGCTTATCGGAATCATATTTTTTATTCGACCTGTAGTTTTAAAGGTGGAGTAGAAGTTTAATGAATATTTCTACTACTATCTACTTACTGTTTTATATAGTTATTCAAATGAGGAAACTATGCATCACCACTTGTCAATATATTTTTGGGATATTTACAGATTTATCCCTTAAATCTTTATAAATTATAATTTAGTCCCCCCAATTTTCATATTTAGGATTTACTCTCCAAAATCCTCTAAGTTATTACAATTTAGTCTCCTCCCTAATTTCTGTTAGCCCAGTTTATTTTTAGACATGATTTTTTTCATTTTACTCCTCTTTAATTTCTTCTTCTCTCTTCATCCTCTCTTCTCCTTCCCTCTTCCTCCTCTCTAGGCTTGGTTATTGGACCGGGAGGCCTGTTGCGCATGCCTGGCCCGGCACGTGTCGGGCACGGCCCAGCACCTCGGCTTGAGCCGAGGCCGGCCGTGCCGGTGGCACGGTGCGGCCAGCCCATGCCTGCACGGCCCGGCACGGGTTTTTTTAAAAAAAAAAATAGCCGTTGGGCTTAATTTGGGGGTTTTTTGCAAATTTTTTTTGCAAAGAGCCCCCCAACGGCTATTTTTATAGCCGTTGGGGGGTTTCTTGCAATTTTAAATTGCAGATTTTCCCCCCAACGGTCAAAATAGCCATTTGGGGGGTTTTTGTAAATTTTTTTTGCAAATTAAAACCTTACTTTCTCTATAAATATCTCATTATCTCTTCTATTACCATTCATCATTATTATACAACCAAATTCATTCTCAGAAATCTTCTAAAATCTTTAATTCTCAAGAAGTCTCAAGCAAGTAGTAAGTTTCAATCAAGTAATCAAAAAGTCTCAAGCAAGCAAGTCTCTCAAACAAGATCCAAGCAAGTTTTCTCATTGAAGCAAGGTTTTATTCGCTTTTTCGGCTTCCAGCTTCATCTCTCTAGCTAGATATTTCACTCTCTCTCTCAAATAGTTCACCGGTTAACAGGTATTTATAATTTAAAGTTTTTTGTTCAGTTTTTTTGAGAATTTTAATTTGTTTTTTTGGGATTTTATTAAAATGGATCCACACTCGTCTAGCGCTTCTTGCTCTCAAGCCACGGGTTCTTTTTCTCCTTTTTAACTGATGAAGAATATCAAAATTTATGTCAACCCTTAGAACAATCTCCTCAAGTACCATTTTCTGTATCTGAAGAAGAACCAACTGATACAACCATACCCGAAATACAAACTACCACATCTACTAGGGCTACTAGATCGGACATATGGAAACATTTTGAAAAAATAATAGAAAATAGTGTTAGGAAAGTTAAGTGTAAATATTGTCAAAAAATTTATTCATTTCCTTTAGGTAGCGGAACGGGTCATTTTAAAAGACACCTAGAAAAAACTAACCCACCAAATGTACCACATCAAACAAAAATAAGCACATTTGGTGGATCGTTATGTATACGTAAATATGATCCAATTAAAATAAGAGAAAATTTAGCAAGATTTATAATACATGACGAACAATCTTTTACTTTTTCGGAAAATTACAAATTTGAAAGATTTTGTAAATCAACATTTACTGACGAATATAAAAAATTCCCACGTTCAACATCTACATCCGACATGTTCAAACTATATAAAGAGCAGAGGGACACTTTAATAGCTATTTTTATTTCTTTAATTTTTAGAGTTGCTATAACTGCAGATTGTTGGGAAGCTAAAAATATGACTAATTATTTATGCGTAACGACACACTATATAGATCAAAATTTGTGCATACAAAAAAGAATAATAGAGTTTAGGGTATTTGAATTTCCTCACAATACACATAATTTATCACAATCCCTTCTAAGTATTTTTTCAGTTTTTGGAATAGAAAAAAAAATATTTACCATTTCTTTAGATAATACTTCTGAAAATACGACCGTAATTAGAATTCTTAAAAATATTACAAAACCAATTCTAGATGGAAAAATATTTCACGTTAGGTGTATTTGCCACATACTAAACTTATGCGTTCAAGATGGATTAAAAATAGTAAATGATTCACTAATGAAACTTAGGTATACATTACTTTTTATTAAGGATAGTGGGCTAAGAAGACAAGCATTTAAACAAATATGTAAAAATATGAAAATATCACCTAGAATTGTACCTATACATGTTAGAACAAGATGGAATTCTACATATAAAATATTAAACATAGCTATTCAATATAAAAATATAATAAATACTTTTAATGAAATGGAGTCACCAATGTATAGTTTAGATAATAATGAATGACACCAGTTAGGAACTTATTACCCAACTACACACATTACATTATATTATCTAACCGAAATTAGTTCGGTTTTTAATGAATATAGAAATCACTCTATACTTGAAATTATTGTTTAACCTATGAAAATTAAATTTAATAAATATTTTAAAGATTTTCCATACTTATTATATTTTGCAACTGTTGTGGATCTCCGTTGCAAGTTAGATGGATTTGAAATATTAATAGATTTATTTTATACAAATATGTCTTATGAAAATAATGTGAGGGATTTAGTTAATGATATTAAAACATATTTAGATATTATGTATAAAACATATGAAGATATATATGGTGTGCCAGCACAAACTACAAAAGAACCATCTACTAGGGAAATTCGTAATCCAATAATATCATCTGTATTTCACCGAAAAAAGGTAAGACAAACTAGTACATATTTTAATGAATTACATTATTATTTAGAGAGAGCTAACTATGAAGATAACGCATCCCCTGAAAATTATGAATCCTTTGTTATTTTGGCATGGTGGAAATCACAAGAAAAAATATATCTCGTGCTTTCTAACATGGTCCGTGATCTACTAACTCCTCCGGTGTCTACTGTAGCTTCGGAGTCTGCTTTAAGCGCAGGTGGTAGAGTACTTACGGAGTTGAGAACCTCAATAGCGTCGGACACATTGAAGATGTGTGTCTGCTTGAAGGATTGGTACGATGCAGAAGATAGGGAATAAAACTTGACTAATAAAGTTGTACTATAGACCTTAGGCTTATCAGAAGAAAATGAAGTATGATTAAAAGTATTTAAATTTGTGAGGATTTTCATGTATTTTCAAATTTTTTTTGTAATTTTTAACTCATAAATCTCTTAGAAAAGATACTAAGAACAAATTGATGGTGACGGCTATGGTCCTCTCCCCTCTCTTCGGGCTTTGTATAACTTCTAAAGAGATTTAGAGAGTAATTATATGAATGTAATGAGATTAAATATAATATAATATTTTTTTATTGTTATTACTTCTTATTAAATCTAGTTAAATGAAGCTAAGTACCATCTTTAAATATTTTTTTCTATTTTTTAATTAACATGGGCCGGCACGGGCTCGGCACGGGCACGGCACGGGCCCGCCGTGCCGTGTCGGCGGGCCGAGCTTGGGCCTAAGCCCGGGCAAACGTGCCGTGCCGGGCACGGGCCGTGCCCGGGGCTGCCGAGCACGACCCGATAAGCACTCTTACTTCTCTCTTCTCCTTTTCTTCATTCTTCCTCCTGTCTTCTCCTTTCATCTTGCTCATCTCTTCTCTTTCCTTCTTCCTCCTCTCTTCTCCTTTTCTTCATTGGGTTCATTGGCTTCTCCTTCTTCTTCTCTTCTATCTCTCTATTCTCCCCCATTTTTCTTCATAGAGGTATTTAAGTCATTTCATTATTTTAAAAAGTAAAAATTAAATTCTGTTGTTTATTTGGACGAAAAACTAATGGAGGGACTAAATTGTAGTAATTTAGAGGATTTGTGGAACTAAATTCTAAATACGAAGATGTGAGGGACTAAATCATAATTTAAAAAACTGTAAGAGACAAACATGCAAATACCCCTAAATTTTTTTGTTTAATAAATTATTTCATGAGTATAGTATTTGATTTGGTCCTAAAGTGTAACCTCCAACTCAGTTCAGATCAAAAAGAGATGGCTTATTTTAAGAAACTTTTTAGGTAATAAACCTGTTGAGAAAACCAGTTTTGGATCATCATCATCGAGAAAAGTAGTTGAATTTAAAAGAGATATTTACAGATCTGCCCCTTAAATCTTTATAAATTATAATTTAGTCCCTCAAATCTTCATATTTAAGATTTAGTCCCTCAAATCATTTAGATTATTACAATTTAGTCCTCAAATTATATTTTGGTCCGATTTTTCCATTTTACCCGTAATTTCCTTCACTTAATTCCCCTTCCCTCTTCCCACTCTCTTCTTAGTTTTTATTGGGTTCCCTCTTGTTCTTCTCTTATCTCTCTATTCATTTATTGGGTTCTCTCTCTATATTGAAACCAAATGTATTATTTTCCACTAAATGTATTAAATATTTAAGTCTCAATATAAATTCATTTATTGGATTCTCCCTATCTATACTAAATAAATTTATTTCTACATTTAATACATTTAGTAGAGAATAATATATTTGGTCTTAATATAGAGAGGGAGAACCAAATAAGTGAATAGAGAGAGAAGAGAAGAATAAGGGGGAACCCAATAAGAACTAAGAAGAGAGGGAAAAGAGGGAAAGATGAATTAAGTGAAAGAAATCAGTGGTAAAACGGAAAAATCGGGCCAAAATATAAACTGCGGGACTAAATTGTAGTAATTTAAATGATTTGAAGGACTAAATCTTAAATATGAAGATTTTGGAAACTAAATTATAATTTATAAAGATTTAAGGAACAGATGCGTAAATACTCCAATTTAAAATTAGTTTAGTACTCATTTAGTAGCATGTACGAGTAACACACAAGACAGAATGATGTCATATCTTGTTGCATGCTTTCATGATTTGCTGCTACTTTCTGTAGTTTCCGAGAGTGCATTCACCATCGTAGGGCAGTTGATCAAAAGAGGCGTTAAGACTTAAAAAGAAGTTAAAATGCCTGTGCTAGGAATGGAAGACTTCAGAGTTAGAGACCTAAAATTGAAGAACAACTATAAACTTAAATTCAATTTTGGGGTTTTTACATATCTATCCCTTAAATCTTTAAAAATTAGAATTTAATCCCCCAAATTCTTTAAATTATCTCACTTTAGTTTCCAGCCATATTTTTGGCCCGAATTTTCCGTTATACTCTTGAGTTATTTCACTTTAGTTCTCGCTTTCCTCTTCATCTTCTCTTTCTCTTCTTATTGGGTTACCCTCTCCATTCTTCTCTTCTTTCTCTCTTTCCACCCAGTTAATCTCTAAACTGAAGTAACTCAGAGGAACCCAATAAGAAGAGGGAAGAGAGAGAGGAGAAGAATAGAGAGGAGAACCCAATAAGAAGAGGAAGAAAGAAGAGATGACTAAAGTGAAGTAACTCAGGGGTATAACAAAAAATTCGGACAAAAAATATGATTGGGGACTAAAGTGAGGTAACTTAAAGGATTTTGGAGACAAAATTGTAAATATAAATATTTGGGGACTAAATTCTAATTTTTAAAAATGTAAAGGACAGATATGTAAAAACCCTTTAATTTTATGTGTTAAATTTAGGAAGGATCTGCACATGATCGTAATAAATAGATACGTGCTAACTAGTTGGTATTTTCCTTGAATTATTTGAATTTTGTATATCATGTAATAACGAAATTCTCAATATAATAAGCAACAAAAAGTTCATTTATTTTTAGTAAATATTCTATGTATAGTTCTATTTTTTATTATTTCATGATTTTTGATTTTAAAAAAAAATTCAGTGATAAAATATTTGTTCAAAATAATAATCTTTATTAATTTAGTTGTTTTCTGACTGGGCGACCTGATGCCCAGCCAAGAGTGTCCAGGCCGAGGTTCATTGTCGGCTCGGTGGCTACAAGGCCGAAGTACAGACAGAGAGTCAAACCATCGATGGGCCCGAGCTTAGTTGCCCATTTGACTATTCTTTCTTTTGTATCTTGTATCTATAAAAAAAAACTATTAATTTTGTATTATTTTTTTTTAATGAAACTCTAAATCAAAATTAAAATTAAAAAAAATGTATATGAGTAAATAATAGAGGGTTGAGATAATAATTTAATTTTTGAATTGAGATAATAATTTAATTTCTTTCAAAAAAAATAATAGGATCATAATTTTTCGCACATAATTTATAATGAGATTGTAGATGCGAGTATTGGTGGGTTTTGATCAAATTTTTGTCCAATTTTACAAATTCAAACCAAGCCAATTAGTAATGGAAATTAAAGTCAAACCAAACTAATTCAGTTCGATTAGATTACTCAGTTCAAACTTTTCAATAAAACTTGTTTAAAATTATAATTTTGTTTTTTTTAGTAAATAGGTCAGTTAAAAACCAAAATAATTTCTCTCAATCCTCACCACAACTTTAAAGTTTTTGTGCAGTGGAAGGGTTTTTTAACATGGTATCAGAGCAACCTAGATTCAATTTCTGTCGGGCACGCATTTAATTACGGGTTTTAAAAAAAAATTATACCGCTGCGTAAAACCCATGTTAAAATAATTTCCTTCAACCCTCACCACAATTTAGGAGTTTTGGCTTTCGTGCTTTCTTTCATTGGTATGGATTTAAAGATTTATGAGCTGGTCGGCATGCCTTTGCGTAGAAAATCAACTCTAGGTCTCTAAATATCTCTTCCAAAAGATTGCCCCAAAAGATCTTTTCAAAAGTTCCTCAAAACTCTCATCTTCTCCTCTGTTTATAGTTTTAGGAATTTTAAGAGGGATAAGGATGGAATCCCATTTTAATTCAATCTCTGAACTTATATTTGGATCTAAAATCTTTAATTCGGAGTGATTAGATATAATAGGAATTGAAATTCTAGTAAAAATTCAAAAGGAAACCCTGTTTGGAAATTGCATCAGAAGAAAACCCTATTTGAAAACTGAATTTACTCCGCGTTCGCGAGACTATCATCCTTGCGCGCGGCTGTTAGCGCTGCGCGTGGCTACTAGCTTCGCGTACCTGAGGCTATTAGCCTCACGTGCGTGAGCCTGTTTGCCCCACGTGGCATTGTTTTTTCTTGATTTGAATTTTTCTTTTCCTACATATATATGTATGCTTATATGTATGTAAATACATATATGTGTATATATAGTTTTTAAATTAAAATAATAGAACTAAGCTGACAACTTACGCAAGTTATCCTCTCGACCCTTTAGTGTTCTCTCATACTCAATTTCATGTGTTTTAGATTTAATTTGGTCCTCTATTATCTTGACACAAAATTAACTATTTTCAATGAATAACATATTTTGTATCCATTTGATGAAAGAATAAATAAACTCCAAAGTTAATAAAATTTGACCTTAAAAAAGTTAAGGAGGTAGATATTCTAATTCTAGGAAAAATTTGAAGAAAAATTATTGAATCACTATATTTTTACCGCTAACTTATGTAAGTTTTCGTAAACTAACAGCTCACCTACAGTAATTCTTTTTAAATAATTTGGTCGGTTCGGTTTTGTATTGGATTTCAAAACTTGAAATCGAGAACAAACATAATTTTTTTGATTCAGTTCGGTTTTGCTTATTTGGTTCGATTTCGGATCGATTGTTTCAATTTTAACCGAATTCTGCTTATCCTGAGATGAGATGATAAGTTAAATGTGAGATGACTAATCTTAGTCCTTCAATTTATTATAGTGAATGAGACGGATCTAATTTAACTACTTATTTAGCTTAATCAATTTGTGATGGCTCAACAAAACAAAGAAGGAGACTTTGTTTAACGAGTTAAAATGGATACTGGCAGTCTGATAGCAGTGAAGCAGCTACGGGCTAAAACCAGGTCAGTGATGGCGACCAAAGATAGTGGCAATAGCAGCAAAGTGAGGGACTCGTTCATGGCTTAAGTTAGGAGCTTGAGCTCAATTCGAAACACGAATATAGCAGCCAGTTCCTGGGGTGCTGCTGGAACAGGAGCACAAAGCTCTTGATGTATGATTACATGGCGAATGGGAGTCTCGGTGGACTATTCTGCGAGCTAGAGGAATGGCTGCTCACTTGAGTGGGACTACTGGTTCCAAATTATACTTGGCACGGCGCAGGGGCTTGCTTGCTTTGTTCATCATCGTCAATGTGTTCTTCTAATTGTTCTCCTTGATATATATTAAAATACAAAACAATTTTCCTCCACACTTATCACAACTTTAAAGTTTTGGTGTAGTGGAAGGAAACACACCTCCCGTATTGCCCATTTTGGAGGGAAAGCTGGGCTTTACGCAGCGATATAATTTTTTTTTTAAAACCCGCAATTAAATGCGTACCCGGCAGAATTTGAACCTGGGTTGGGTTATTCTGATATTATGTTGAAAGTCCCTTAGGCTTTACGCAGTGGTATAATTTTTTTTTTTTTAAAGTGCGCAATGATTTTGAGGGAAAATCTGGATTGCTCTGATACCATGTTGAAGGTCCCTTAGGCTTTACACAGTGGTATAATTTTTCTTTAAAACGCGCAATGATTTTGAGGGAAAATCTGGATTGCTCTGATACCATGTTGAAGATCTCATCCACTGTACCAAAACATAGCGGTATAATTTTTTTAAAACTCGTAATTAAATGTGCGCCCGGTAAGATTTGAATCTGAGTTGCCCTGATACCATTTGAACCTGGATTACTCTGTACCAAAATTTCGAAATTGTGGTGACGGTAGAGGCCCATTTATAGGAGTGCTCGGCAGAAATTGAAATTGGGTTGCTCTGATACCATATTGAAGGCCCCTTGGGCTTTACGTAGTGATATATATTTTTTTTAAACCTGTAATTAAATGTGCTTTACGCAGTGGTATATATATTTTTCAAACCTGTAATTAAATGTGCGTCCGACAGGATTTGAATCTGAATTACTCTGATACTATATTGAAGGTCTCTTCCATTGCACCAAAACATAGCGGTATAATTTATTTTAAAAAACCCTCAATTAAATACGTGCTCAGGAGGATTTAAATCTAAATTGCTATTGAAGGTTCCTTTCACTGCACCAAAACAATTGAATCTGGATTGCTCTGCACCAAAACTTCGAAACTTCGAAATTGTGGTAAGGGTTGAGGCCCATTTATAGGCAGAAACCTTGGTTTTACGCAGCAGTATAATTTTTTAAAACTCGCAATTAAATGTGCGTCCGGTAGGAATTGAACCTGGTTGCTCTGATCTGATACCATGTTGAAGGTCCATTCTACTGCATCAAAACTCTGAAGTTATTTTGAGGGTTGAGAGAAATTATTTTATATTTTAACAATATCAATGCTGGATTTTGAAGCTTATATTGCTGATTTTGGCGGGCCTGCTAAGGTTGTTGAGGACGGAGATTTCTGGCGGTCATCGTACACAGTTGCTGGATCCTATGGCTACATTGCATCGAGTGATTACTGTTTAATGCATTTCCACGTTTGAAAACTTGGTGTTTGTAGCTTCATTGTCCCCAAAAATCCTACACAACTAGTGTGCAAACAATAATTATACTCCCATTTTAGTTTCTTTGCTACGTTAGATTACTGTTTCTTACATGGGTATACGCCCCTCAAGTACTAAATTCAGAGTATCTAATCAATAGAATCATGAATTATGATGTTTAGGGCAGTAACTCTTGATGATGCCACTTAGACTTTGTCATGTTTTAGAGTTTAAATGTAATTTGTTAATCAATCATGCTACTGTCACTGCTCCTAAGGTCCCTGAGTTCATAGGATGCGCTTTCAAATTTGTGTTGTTAGGTTTATCAAAAATTATGTCCATAAAATGATGATGATATATCATGATTTTGTTGTAGGTTAATGCAAAACAGGAAGCAGTCAATTTTGAACAGATTTGTATCCTCTCCGATAAGGAGAATTTATTAGACAGTCCAATGCGTAATTTTAACCATTCATCAAAATAGTGAGTGGTTAAAATTTTTTTAGTGCAAAATAGATTTCATTGAAAATCATGGATAGAGTGAATATTAATTTAGTAAAGATTTTAACTATTTATTGATTAAAGTTTGTTGAGGAGAACTCTTTCAAGCATGAACCATCTCCAATCGAAACCAAAAAAAAAAAAAAAAAAAAAAAAAAAAAAAAGCTGGTAGAGAAATTTGCAGGCCAGAAACAAAGTCTCCTTAATAGTTAATTATGTTTTGTTGAGCCGCCACAAACATATTAACTTATCCATTAGATTGAAAATGGAAAATTGAGATTAATCATCTCCCGCTTAACTATCATCTTATTTGTATCATTACTCTATATGCATTAGATATTTCTTTAACAATTGAAAAGAATTCTTATCACTACATAGAATTTTTTCTTGAAGTTGAAACTTGAATTCAAAATCTTTAATAATTAAACAATAATATGACATACTTTATTAAATATAACAAAAGAAGTACTAACTTAACTTTGGCCTAACTCCAAGCCTTATCTGATCCTAACAAATCCAACCCCAAGGCTACCTCAGATTAAGTTACAATTAATTTTAAAAATATTATTGGCCTAATTCATGTAATTAATTATTTTTCAAAAAGAAGTGGGAAGGGTCTTCTTTCTCCAAGTAGAGTTTCAGTTTTTTTTTTTTTTAAATAAAAAATCAAAGGTCGAAATTATTTTTGTTAGAGTAAATAAAAGGGATATGGGCGAAGATAATTGATATAGGAAAACAAATAAAAAATATATCAAATAAATGAGGGAACACAACTCCAAACTATTTGCTTTTATGAGTAGTAAGAATTTTATATATGCTTATTATAGAAATTCTTAATTAATAGAAATGAATTAATTAATATGGAATCTTAATTTAATAGGATTGTCTAACTAAAAATTTTGTATAATTATCTAATATATAACCAATAAAAATTTCTAGGTTAAAGATAAATTAATTACTCAATTAATCAATTAATTAAATATAATTAATTAAGAAAGAAATCAAAGTAATACTTTTGCTTTAAAAGTTATAATTCATATAAAAATATCAAGGGATTCTTCAAGGGATTCTTCAAACTGTATTATTAGGGCAGGATTTTATTGCAACAATAATAGGAAATTTAACTTTCTTTTTTTAAAATAAAAACATAATCTAATCTTAACTGTTCACCTCTTGTAAGACCAACGCTTATGAGTTGTATGGTTTATTTGTTTTTTTATTAAATAGATATAAAATATACAACTTTCTGTGAATAAATCAAGGAACTACAAACTACTAGTTCTATCATAATTCTAATTATTGACCGACTACAGTCTGACCCTCAGAGGAAAAGGGGAAAGAATTATAACTTTGACCAGAGCTTGTAATTAGAGAGAGATTGTAATTTGAGAGATATTGTATTTCTGTTCAATTTTCTAAAACTAAGATCTATCTCAATCGAACATTGTTAAATCATTGCATACGTAATTGACGATTTATTTCTTTATACTCTCTAACAACTTTTCTTGTAGGCTTTTCAATCAAAATCCTTTTATCTTGGACTGGAATTCATCTGGAGTACTCTAATAATCTCCATTTGGTGTTCAAATTGACTTGATATAATTAATCGACCAATTTTTGCATTAGCACTTGGTGCCATCCGTGTAAAATGTAACTGAATCATGCCCCAAGTAGGTTATCTGTTAAAACTCTAACGAATCTTTAAGAGATAAGCTCAAAAGATTTACTGAAATTAGATTCTAAATTTAAGATTGTTCCTTTGATATAGCACTCACAGAATCCACCATAAAAGGGCTTAGAAAGTCTATCGGGAAGCAAGTACCGACTTCTTTCAATGAAACATTAGATATGTTTGATAAGTATATTGTCAAGGAAGATTTTGAGTCAATATTCACATGTTCCAACTAAGGAAGGAAATGGACGCGTCCACGGACGAAATTTTGGTTCTTTCTATACAAAATTTTAAATTAGAAAAATAAATTTTTTATTTTTAATTTAAAATTTTATATAAAACGGACCAAAATTTGGCCCGTAAACACGTCTATTACCATCCCTAGTTCCAGCCAACAAAAAGCTCCAAAGAAAGACATGCAAGGGAATTAGGTGCGAGGGAGGAGATGGAGCCGCCAAAGCCCGGATCCGATGGAATATATAGTAACAACCACTCTAAATCATAAGAAGAGTTCAGCTCTGTAAGCATAACTCGAATGAAAGTGTTAAATCAAATCTAGAAGGAAGGATTACTCCTCAGGCTATCACCAATGAAGTCTACCCTTAAAAAGTTGTAACTCACCACTCTTTCACGAGTATCACAGGAATATCAATTATACTGTAGAGATTTGCAATCAACTCAATAGAGATATCAAAATTCTCATTTGAAAATATTATCTCAAGAACATCATCAAGAAAATGTCAGACCAAATTACTCTTATTTAAAACATCATAATAAACACCAGTACTAAAAACGACCCCAAAATAAAAAGGCAAAGATAGCTAGTCATCTAATTAACTATCTCAGGTGAAACCGCTGTGGGAACATCATACGCCACTTCTAAGAGATATGCAACGGCTATTAATATTACCAAATATGGTACTAAATAGTTAAGAAGTGAAGAGATTACGTTCTACAACAAAGACTTAGAGGGGATTCAGTTTTCCCACGTTGACTCTTTCTGACAATTGTAAATTGTAACTCACCTTAAACTGGTTAAATTGAATGGGGAGGGATATCAGAACTAGATGCAACACTGATCCAGAGAAAAGGAAAGCTGCAGAAGAAGAAGTTGACAAACTTCTAGCTATAGGGTTCATCTAAAAAATTCAATATCGAGGTGGCTAGCCAACGTTAGTGTGGGAAGTGATGCATGTGCACCGACTATACTAGCTTAAACAACAAGGCATATGCCCAAAGGACTGTTTCCCCACCATGCATCTATCAACTCTTTATTCCACCTTGAGACAGTGGTTACTCATCTTCATGGATGCTTTTACATGAGCCAAATCCTCCAGATGGCTAAAAATGGTGGTGCGATGACCTAATTCAATATCGACCATGGTACATATTTTCATTGGGGCATACCTTGTAGATTTAAGAACATGGGAATGATTTACCAACATCTTGTTAGTAATAAATTTAAACTCCAGATCAACAGGATTGCAGAAGTCTATATCGATGATATGCTCATAAAATCTCTAGAACTTACTAGTCATATAGCTGATCTACAAGAAACATTTTATGTCCTAAGAAAATATCTCATGAAGCTAAATCCATGCAAGTGTGCCTTTGGCATTACTTCAAGGACACTTCTTGGATTAATGATTACATCAAGAGGGATTGAGGTGAAACCTAAAATGATCATTGTCATTCTTAATATGGAGGAGCCACGGACTATTTGAGGTGTCCAATCTCTAAACCTGTCATTGCTCTAAGTTATTGGCCTTGTCAAATCATAGGAAGGCCCTCCCTTTCTTTTAGATTCTAAGAGATAAATAAGAAGGCTGACTACTACAAGCGCGAACGCTCAGAGGAAGTGTTTAGAGATCGAATGGCCTGAGGAGGCTTATAAAACCTTCAACAAACTGAATAAATATTTTTAGTCGCCACCTTTTCTAACTCGTCTAGTACTTGGTGAAGTATATTAATTGAGACCATGCATAAGAAAAAAAAAATTCCCCCCGCAATTAGACCTTGTAGCATTGCTGGCTGGCAGTCCCAGCCACTAGATTGCAGTCCTATGGCCTCTGTTGCCTTTCAAACTTTTTGTGGCACCCAAAAATAAATCACAAGAACCAATTCTCTAATTAGATTTTTAACATGATGCCTGGAAATAAGTTTTGATAGTGAATCCTACAATCTTCTGGAACTTGATATTGATGTTTATATTATTTACTGAATTGATAAGCAAATTGCAAGATAGAAATTGTTAAAATCGAATTGACGACTCAAAAGGGAATTTTCTCAGTTTTGAAGCTGTCTGAAAATATTTTAGGGAAGTTATAAAAACTCAAAAACACTGAAAAATTAATAACTGAAAAGATATAATATTGTTCGGAGTTTTAGAATTCAACTTATATCTATCGGAAGTCCAATTGGTCTATAATTGGGTCCCGATATTGACCATATTTGAGCTTTCTCAGAAAAATATTTAAAAATCACTATAAATATAGAAAAATAGAGAATGAATGACCTCAAAGTCTAGATTTCAATTAGGATCATGGATATAAAGATAGATGAATCACAAGTCAAATTTGTTGTCAATAAAGTCGGTATAGGATTCCTCGTCGATCAACACACAAGAGCTAGAATAGAAGTATGAGGTAGAATTAATATATACCGTATTGGATTACCATCAATGAGGTTGATAAGTTGATGTGTCCCGTATAGAGTGTATTAGTTCGGAAAGTTGGCTAGTTAGGAATGTTGCACCAATCTAGAAAAAATCCAACAAACTTATGAAGCCTATGAGACAAGGCCCAATTAGAATATAACTCGAAAATTGACCCATATGCTATTAGATTTCTACTCAACTCCACCTTTCATACAAAACTATGGACATAGGACTCCCTTTCTAAGCTGTGCATGGAAGCTACGGACTACTATTACCACAACTATAATTCTTAACTTCTATATGCAATTAGACTTCTACTCAAATGTAATTAGACTTCTACTCAAAATCTACCCTTCATGCAAAAACCATAGACAATTATGACTGCTTTTCTAAGCTGTGCAATGAAAATACATATGGACTACTACTACCACAACTATAACTCTTGACTTCTATATGCAATTAAACTTCTACTCAAACTCTACCTTTCATGCAAGACCAGAGACAATTAGGACTTCCTTTCTAAGTTGTGCAAGGAAACTATATATGGACTACTACTACTACAACTACAATTCTTGACCAACAATCCATATCTATATATACCTCTTGACTCCATGAATTGAAAGGATAGAACTCTTAAAACTTTTGAAATCTTGTAATCAATGAGAGATTTGAGTGATCTTGTATTTTTCGTCAATATAAAGATATCGTCAATTCGTTGATGTTGCCTTCTCGAGGATGTAGACTTGAGATTGTCACAAACAAACCTCGTTATATCCCTGTATAGGTATTTATCTATTTATTATTTTTTAATAACTCTCTTGCAGACTCCTTACCCAACATCATGTATGTTGGCGACTTACTTTAACAGTCTAAACTCTGACTCTAGTCCCCTTGAGCCCAATCTTGGCTTGATGTACAAATTAACTTTGTAAATCTAACCAACAATTTTGGCATCAACATGACTAGCGAAACTAGAACCTATGATTTTATCCTAATGGTCCTAAAGAGATACACCTGGAGGTAAAATATTTGGAGATCCAAATAATTTGCAAAAGGGAAATGTTTCGTTGCGATATATCAGCTCATCAAATGTTCTTGCACTAATAATACATATATATTATTCTAAACTATCAAATGAAACTAAATCAGTTATTGTATTTTCTGTATGCTTTTTAGAAACTCATAAATATTTCTACGATTGATAACGAAATGCTTTCAAAACGATGGAATCACATTTGAACATACCTTTGAACTTAACAAAAAACAAAAATTAAAATTAAATATCTTAACGATTAAGATTCCACGAATTAGAATTTCGATAAAAAAAAAAAACTCAAAATTGAAATATTTTGCCTCATAGAATTTTGATAAAGTAGAACAGTGTCAAATTTGGTTATATATATATATATATATATATATATATATATATATATATATATATATATGAGAAAAATGAAAATGAGTTGACAGCTCACGCAAATTATCTGAGCTGCAGTTTATTTCCACTATCTCCAATAATCTTTTTTTTTTTTTTTAATTTGGATTATGATCTCGACCCTCTAGGGTTTACTCATACCCAATTTCTTAGGTTTTAGTTTTGATTTAGTCCTCCATCAAATTAATACAAAATTAACAGTTTTCAATGAATAAAACATTTTGTATACTTTCAAAATTTATGAAATTTAATCTTAAAACGGTCAAGGAGATGGAGATGGAGATAGAGATAGAGATAGTAATTTTAAAAAAATTAAAGAAAAATCATTTAATTATTATAGTTTTGCTACTATCTCACGTAACTTTTTCTGAGCTGACAGTTCACTTATAGTAATATATATATATATATATATATATATATATATATATATATATGATAGAATTCTTATTCGAAAAATACTAATAAGAGCATTAAAATAAGAAAAAAAAAATTCATGTCTTGATCTAGGGGACTAACGATTGTATACAGAAAGGTACTTAACTGAACGAGAGTTTCACAAGGAGCACACCAATTTAGTTTGTACGCCCACTAGATAGATTTTTCTTTTTGTTCGGACTTTCCAACAGAAAGTGGGCTCACAATGAAAAATGGTGTGCTCCTTTGGAAACTCCCAACTGCACTGACCTTATTTTCTTCGCATTTATCACGGGACGGAGGAAACGGAGGTTGTGGTTAAGAGGATTAATTAAGTTTAAGTCAAGACTTAAGCTTGATTAGTATGCCGTGCACTTGATTTTAATCCGAAGGCTAAAACTAGAAGTTACAATCTTCTCTCAATAAATATCCCCTCCCCTCCCCTCCCCTCCCCCCACGCGTATTCCATCACAGCTTTGACGACTCCAAAACCCTAACCCTAACCCTAACATTTATCATCAATGTCCGAGATCGTTGATTTCTCCAAATTCAACAGCAACGAAGAAGCACTCGATGCCTGGCTCGTGCCCTCGCTATCGATCAAGGTCGGCATCAATATGCCGGCGAACCTCCAGCCTCCGCCGCCTCCGCCGGAACCTGCGACCCTCAACCAGTATGAGGACTCTCCTCCTCCTCAGCCTCCTCAAGAATCGTCGTCGTTCCCCAGACTAGACTTGGATCTTCTCAACTATGATCAACACGTTCGGTCCCCCGATCCCACCACCTCAGGCGCCATGGTCCATCGCCCCTCCGTCCGCGCCCGCCGTACCGTGAGCAACGAAGACGAGACGATTGCTCCGCCTTTCCCATGGGCCACGAACCGCCGCGCCAAGGTGCACTCCCTCGAATACCTGCTCGCCAACGGGCTGACCATGATCAGGGGCGAGGTCCAGTGTCGGCGGTGCGAACGGAAGGAGACTATGTCGTACGACCTACAGGCAAAGTTCAGGGAGGTGGAGAGCTTCGTGAGGGCGCGGATGCATTTGATGCACGAGCGGGCGCCAACGGAGTGGATGAACCCGGTGTTTGCCGAGTGCACTGCGTGCATGCAGTCCAACTGCATGAGGCCCGTGCTGGCCGAGGGGGAGACGGATTGCAACTGGCTGTTCATGTTTCTGGGGCAGAGCTTGGGCGTCTGCACGCTTAGCCAGCTCAAGTGGTTCTGCAAGCACACGCAGAATCATCGTACCGGGGCCAAGGACAGAGTGTTGTATCTGACGTATATTGCCATTGGCAAACAGCTCGATCCGAATGGGGTGTTCAGAGTATGAAGCTAGGGCAAGAAGAGTGTGATTGATTTGAGAAAGGTATTTAGGGTTTTCAAGCTCTTGGATTTTAGCTAGCCATGCAGTTAGGTTAAACCCATTGCTACTAGACGTGCAGCATGCAATTAATATTAGATGGGATGAGGGTAGAGCTATATTTTTTTAAGTATGTTATTTTATGAAAAACTAAATTATATGGTCTTGTTTTTATAAAATCTAAGCCTCCATTTTACTTGTTTGGCAAATATCATAGCTTGCTTACTTCTCTTTTGCATGGTATGCACTTTTCCCTATTTATTATCATAGTCAAGTATTTACAGTATCATGTCAGCATAAAGAAATAAGTATCCTGTTGACAAATATATCTTTACTTTATTATTGTTTAACTATTTGTTTTTTTTTTTGAGCAATATATATTTATTTTACTAGAGTTCTACTAGGTTTATTTTGAGGAGATATTGTTAGAGTTCATGTTTTGAATCCGGGTATTTTTTGAGCCAAAAAGATATGAGAATTCATTTGTCAATTATGGTATATTTGCTTATACAAATTCATGAATAGAGTAAATATAAACTGGCTTAAAAGAGAATATATGAACGGTTGTGAATGGTCGAATGGGTACGACTATTCGAACTGATGTGAAGGGATTAAACAACAACAGATATCTCCTTTACTGCTTAGAAGACGTTATAGGAGGAACACTAATGTGACCATCAAAGAATCAATATTCATCTTGATTTTTTGGACATTATTCTTTGCAGCTCCTTGTTCATCTTGTTGGAGTATGCTACTTTCATAACAAAGATTGAAGCTTGTTCACAATTTCTTCAAATGCTAATCTTCATAGTTTTTACAGATCATATTCTCAAATTACATGAAAAACTATAATTTTTCAGTAATTAGATGTTGTGATTAGATCTTGTCTTCAAAATTTGAAACTATGCAAATTAGAAAATATGAGAAATTGAAAAAGAGCAGATAGTAAATCACATTATAGGCAATATTTTATGTATTATAATTTTGTGAATGTGATAGATTTTTTTTATTCAGTTTCTAAACATTATTGATATTAATCCAAATCTCAAATTTCTATTGTCAATATTTCATATTTAGAAAAATTAGTATAACCAAATTTCAAAATTTGTAAACTGCATATTTTTAAAAAATAAAAAAAAATTGATGAAGATCACATCCTCAAAGACTTATGGTTTACAAAATCTTATACATAGAGACTTGTAAGTTCTCCTGGAAGCAATTAGTTACTTTAAGAAGAAAGAAAAACAAAATACTGAAATTTATAGTATGATGCTTTTCTTTCTTTTTTTAAAAATTTTATTTGATCATACTGCATACACAACAACTAATAATCAACAAACTTGTATTCATTCATGTAAGTGTAACAGAGTCCAAACTTATGATCCCTAGCAGTTGTATCTTTGGATCTCTGATGTTAGTGTATAACACGAACCAATATACTTGGCCATGAAAATGCAAATTGTGAAACTGCTTTTACCGTAAATGATGCCCCCGCTACCTCCTTTCTTTTCCTTCCATTTTTGGATGATAGATGATAAAAATAGTCTAGACCTAAATGTATTGGCCTAGCATATGCCTTCTCAATACATATATTTAGTAAATGAAGGTTAAATTTTCATATGATTACATATTACTTTTAATTTATACTAGAAATATGCAGGAGCGCAAGTAAAATAAATGTATACAAATATAAGCATGCATATATAATAAAGACATAAGCACCTAGCAGCAAATGTATATAGTATACAGCAAATATATACACATTGCCATACAAATATGCACCAAGCAGTGAGCAAAAATATAAAATATTTATACATACTGTAATGTTTAGGAAGAACAAAAGAGATATCTTGGACAAATCTCTATGGATGTTGGGCCAAAAAACAGGCCTAAACTCACCATCTTTGCCTTGTTCAGTAATTCCAAAGCTAGTCCTCAAAGCTTCTTATGATGCCGGAGTCATCATAATAATCTATCCACTACAGGTCAGCAACCATGTCCACAAGCTCTTGAAAGAGGTCATCATAGTTTTTGATATTGTTCATAGCTCTCTTTATATCCTGTCGTCAGTTCATCGTCATGGCTCCAGTTCCTGTATCAACGAACTTCATACTTGAGATGGGCGATACTGCATGTCAAATTGGCAATGACTCGCATCGGTGCAGCTTCCTATTGTGTAGGAGCGTCCCTTGCCATTACAGATCAGAGGAGTAGAAATTGAAAATGCAAGGCAGAAGAGAAAGTTTGGTCAAACACTTAATACATTAGGAATTAGAATGCAGCAGTAAAATTCTATATCGACGGTATATACTGTAGCAATGAATCAGTGTATTTACGAGGAGCTCAATTCGTAGAGCAAACTGATCAGTAATGATGCGAGTCTCCTTTGATGGACTTGGCTTGCTCCTCTCTACATGACAGCATCACAGCAACTGCATCTCTTAAAAGGTGGATCATAAAAGAATGCTTATTTGTGCGTAGCTGCACTGGGAGTAAGGCGAGTATAGGTCTGTACTGGACCGTTTGAACAACCACAAAGATCACCTGTCATTGATGAAGCCTGATCAGTTTGACTGACAGGTGTACGTTTGGGTCTATCCGGAGGAGACGTTAATAGTCTAAGACAATTGTCGCAGGAACAGAATTAGATCAACAGTGGCATTAGGGGGAATGCTAGGAAGAGATGCAGAAAATCTCACGTTAGTCAGCCAATTGTCACAATGGCTGTCGCGAGAGCTGCAGCCTGTGGAGGAACAGAAGCTGGCTGCGCACTTGTTGAGGAGGTTTTCCTTTGGCAACACGGACATTGCAACCCCTTTCTCAAAGCAGTATGTTCACTAGCTATACACGGTAGACATAGGACTGAATGTGAAGGCAAGTTGTCCATTGACAACTGGCATCGACATATGACTCCTAGAAGCACATACGAGATAAAGTCGAAGCGAGCGCATTAACTAACATATAATTCTCATAATTACATGAATGAGGACGTAAAGAGACATAACTATAATGCGCAGCAATAATACAGGCGAATCGTATGAAGGATGTAACAGGCAAATATTCATGTAATTAGAAGTAGCTATAGGCAAAGAAATATGTGGGACGATAAAAGCAAGTACGGGTTGTAGTGAGCTAATGAGTAGCAGGTAACGTATATGACCAAACCTGACTAGAATATCCTCATCGGTAACAGTACATTCATCACATGTATAAGAAAGCGTGTGGAGCTGTGGAGGATGGCAGCAATATATACTATCAAACGCAATGCAAGTGCAAGTACGAAAAACGACCTTGGTTTGCAGAGTAAGGAAGGCTATTGACAAGCGCAGATCAAGATGAAATTCGGAGCAGTGAACCTTAGTTTGCAGAGTAAGGAACTCTATGGACAAGTGCAGAACAGGAAGAAATATGGAGCAGTGAAGATAAAAAACAAGGAAGGAGATAAATGCAGGATAAAGAAGAAGGCATCAGACTACCGAAGCAATGGTTTGGTTGCAGAATAGAAGAAGTGGCAATGAAAATACGAAACATCATAAATGGTGTCCAGTGAAGTAGAAACAAACCTACGGGGAAGCCTTATGAAATACGGAGAGAGGAGAGAGTAGTAATATGATAAATGAGATGTCTTAATTTTATTTTAGTATGAAAATATAATCACTCTTAATAAGAAATATTAGTGTTACAGCATCTCACTCTTTTAATTCACTCTTAGACTTTAATTATCTTTGCTTCCCACTTCTCACTTCTCTTATAACTTCTTACTTTTCACCACACTCTCTCTTCTTACACCACTACTTTGTTTATAATGATTAAGCCCAATTATTCTACCTCCTAATTAATCTTTCACAATCACCTAACCACATTCTTCACATTTGCCATGCATAACATGATAAATTCTACAATTTGTTCAAATGTTTACACTTAATTTAAAATACACCAATTTTGACCATGGACAAGTTTGAACATCAATACTCCCCCCTCAAACTTGTTTACCATTCCAAGTCTTTTCCTAAGCTTCACAAACGATTTTGTCTTTAGTGGCTTGATGAAAATATCGATAATCTGTCGTCAGTCTTAGAGTATACTAGTTTTACATTCATCTCCTTGACTTGGTGCCGAATAAAGTGATACTTAGTCTCTATGTGCTTACTTCTTCCATGTGCTACTGGATTCTTGGCTATTACTATTGCAGACTTGTTGTCAATGAAGATCTCTGTTGGAGCTTCTTGTTGGTGTAATAATTCCCTCATTAGACTTCTGACTCATATAGTTTGACATGCACATGCCGATACTGTTGTATATTATGCTTCACAACTTGAGAGTGCAATGACCGATTGCTTTTTTAATGACAAAGAAAATGTTGTTGTCCTAACATTGAACACATATAGGCAGAAGTGTTCTTTCTTTCATCTAAATCTCCACCATAATCACTATCGGTGTAGCCGATTAATTTTGGATATTTACACTGTATATAAAATAAACATTAATCAATACTTCTTTTGACGTACCTGATAATTCTCTTAGCTTTCTTAAAGTGCTCTTGTTTTAGTTTCTTCATAAATCTGCTCACCAGTCCTACTGCAAATATTATGTTGGGTCTGGTGATGATTAAGTAGCATAGACTTCCAACTAAACTCTTGTATAGTGTTGGATCAATAAGCCTCCCTGGTGATTCTTGTCTTAGCTTCATTCCAGCTTCAGCAAGAGTTGTGACTAGGTTGCAATTACTCATATTAAATTTCTAAAAAATCTGCTTTGTATACTTCTTCTGAGAGATGAAAATCCATTTTTCTGATTGCGACACCTTTACTTAAGAAAAAGGACATTTCTCCAATGTCATTCATCTCAAACTCCTTAATCATGTTCTTCTTGAATTCCTTAAACATCTTCAGATTATTGTTGGTGAAGATCATCTTATCCACGCACAGACATATAATCATTATGTCTCAATTTTCCTTCTTGGTGTATAGAGAATATTCATACGGACTTTGTTGAAATCCGTTCTCTTAGAAATATGCAACAATTTTAGTATTTCATGCTCTAGGTGCCTGCTACAAACCATATAATATCTTCTTCAACTTGTAAACTTTGTCTTCTTAGTTCTTCTTCGCATACCTAACTGGTTGCTCAATGTATACATCTTCTTCTAGATAGTCATTAAGAAAAGCTGACTTCACATCAATTTGATAGAATTTCTATTAGTTCTATGCCACTAAGGTAATAATGAGTCGGATGGTATTGATCCTTGCAATTGGTGTGAATACTTCTTCATAGTAAACCACTTCTCGTTGACTACAACCTTTTGCTATGAGTTTGGCTTTGTATTTCTCAACTTAGCCATCTTGATTGGTTTTTTGTCTTGTAAACCCACTTCACACTAATGGGTTTGTGGCATTTGGGCAGAGCAGTGAGCTCCTATGTGTCATCCTTACTTATTGTCTCAATCTTATCATCTATAACTTTTCTCCATTTGTCTTCTCAAGCAGTCTCATCATAACTCATTAGATCATATTCTGCAAGCAAGCAGTATAGTGTGTAGTTCTCTTTCATCTCGACAGGCTCCGTATCTTTGTACTGATCTCTTAGACTCCTCGTCCTCCTTATTGCTCCCTTGAATATCGTGCTTCGCTTGAACTAGAAGAAGATGATGATACTGGTGTAGATGATGTTGATGGAGTTGGACTCTCTGATAAACTTAGGTATGAATCTTCTTTCATATCCTGCAAGTCATCATTGTTATCTTCAAAAAATATATCTTTGATGTTTTTATCATCGCTACTCCATCTCTAATGATATTCTTCATCATCTCTAGAGATAATTCTCTTTTTGGTGATTGGATTGTAAAATTTATATACTTTTGTTCTCCTCTTATACCTGATAAAGATACATTTTTCTCCTTGATCATATACCTTCTTTTTTCTCTGCTTTGGGATATGTGCACATGTAATGCACCCAAACACCTTCAAGTGGCTAGCACTTAGCTTGATACTGCTCCACATCTCCAGTGGTGTCTTGAATTTGAGGCTCTTTGTTGGACAATAGTAGAGGAGGTAAACTACAATCTATAGCTTCTGCCCAGTGAGTCTTTGGCAAGTACTTGCTTTTAAGCATGCTTATTGCCATGTCAAGAATGGTACAATTCTTCCGCTCCGATATGCTATTCTATTGTGATGTGTAGGCAGTAGTAAGTTGATGAATTATTACACTGTTTGTTAAAGTTGTTGAACGCTTTCGAATTGTACTTCCATCTCGATCAGATTAGAGCACCTTGATACAGTACTCGCTTTGCTTTTTTGCCATTTCCTTAAATTTTTGAATTTCTCCAGTACTTCGACTTTTTCCTTCAAGAAATAAATCAATATTTTTCGATAATGATCTTCAATAAATATAATAAAATACTTGTTTCCTTCAAGAGAAACGACTTCAAATGGCCCGACAATGTCCGTATGGATAAGTTGTGGTAGGTTTGTTACTATTTGTGACTTTCCAACATCGAAACTTCTTCTATGTTGCTTGTCCCTCTTACAACCTTCACACAGCTGGTTTGGATGGTTGACTTGTGGCAAGCCTTTAACCATTTTCTCCTTCTATAGAAGATTCAGATCAATAAACATGAGATGCCCGAATTGTAAATGTCGAAATCAAGACTTATCCTTTATGATAAACTTCAAACACTTGATCGGATTGGCATGAATATTTAGGATAAACAATTTATTTCTAAACATATTTACCTTTGTAATTACTTCATTTTTGCTCTTGATAGTAAGAGACAGATCTTACAAATGTATGTCATAGCCTCTTTCTAAAAGTTGTCCCAGGCTTAAAATATTATTACATAATGCTGGAACATAGTAAACATCAGAAAGATATATGCTCTTACTTGTCTTCGTCTGAATTACAATCCTTCCATTACTTTTAACTAGAATTTTTGATTGATCACCAAATGTGACCTCACCTTGTATCTTCCTGTTCAACTCGGTGAAGAGTTCCATGATGCCACACATATAGTTGCTAGCTCCTGAATCAAGATGCCAAATATTTTGCTTCTTTCTTTAATTCTCCTTGTATGCTAGCAAGACTGTAGGATTTTCTGGCTGATCTTCTGCAGCAAAGTTGCTTCTTTCTGTTGCTTGATTTGCTGGTTTCTCCCAATATTCATAACTTAGATGGTCATACTTCTTATATATGTAGCACTATATCTGAGATCTGTTTACTTAAGGACATCCTCCTTTTCCTCATCCTCTTGTGCCACGTCCTCTTCCTCGACCGAATGATCGATCTTCCTCACGATTTTGATTTTTATGGCCTCTTTGATATCACTCGCCATATCCTTGTTGAAAGTTTGAGCCCCCTCGGAAGGCACCTCTGCCTCTATAGCCTCCTTATCCTCTATGACTATCTTCATTGATAGTCATTTTATTCTGTAGTGCTTGCTCCAAATTTTCTCCTTGATTTGTATTAGCATTTACATCTTGTTCATAGGCTTGCAAAGAACCTTAGAGCTTATCAATAGAAACTTTAAAAAGATCTTTAGACTCTTGTATTGTAGGAATAGTATATTTAAATTTAGAGCCTAAAGTTCTAAGTATTTTCTCCATGATTCTAACTTCATCAATTTCTTCTCCATTTCTTTTCATTTGATAGGTAATAGTTTGGACTCTATTAAAGTAATCAGATATGAATTCTGAAGCTTGCATTTTTATATTTTCAAATAATGTTCTTAAAACTTGGAAACGTAACTTCTTAGCTTTTTCTGCACATTGATAAGATTTTTGTAGAAACTCCCATGTTTCTTTAGAGGATTGAGCATTTAAAATTTTCTCGTATGCTGATTCTTCAATGCCTTGATATATAAGAAACAAAGCTTTTTTATCTCTTTTTTTTTAATTCCTTCAGCTCAGTCTTTTGGCTGGTGCTGAGATTTGTTTCAGCAGCAGGTGAGTCTGGTTCTGCATAACCATTCTCCATAAGCTCCCACAAGTCTTATGAGCCAAGCAATACTTTCATCTGAATGTTCCAATTATCTAGTTGATCTTTGTTAGCTTCGAGATCTGGGGTTGAATCATATTTGCCATCTCGTACATAAGCATCTTTGATAGGCCCGACTATATCAAACTCTGCTCTGATACCACTTTGATGGAATGTAGAGAGAAAAGCAATAAGATAAAAGAGATTATCTTAATTTTATTTTAGTATGAGGATATAATCACTCTTAATAATAAATATTAGTATTACAACACCTCACCCTTTTAATTCACTCTTACGCTTCAATTGTCTTTACTTGCCACTTCTCACTTCTCTTGACATCTTACTTCTCACCACACTCTCTCCTTTTACACCACTATTCTATTTATAATGATTAAGCCCAACTATTGTACCTATTAATTAATCTTTCACACTCACTTAATTACATTCTTCACATTTGCCATGCACAACATGCTTAAACCTACAATTTGTTCAAATATACACACTTAATTCAAAACACACATATTTTGACCATGGACAAGTTTGAACATCAACACAGCCAGCGAAAGCATAATGCAATCTGAGAACACCAAGCATGACTTCTCCATGCACGTTTCGTGAGAACACTTGCACACTCAAGTCCTCAGTAGTAGTGAGTGAACTTATTGCATAACAACGGTAGGAGTAATGAGTACACTAAATTAACTATAGTTACTTAATATAACACTAAATGAGGAGAAAAGAAGACTGAGCAATACAAAGTAAGTAGCAAGAAAAGTAGAAGACACTGAAAAAAAACAGAAACAAAAATAAGCATAGGACAACAACAGAATATACAACACAACCGCGAGCAGGGAAAACATGATTGGCATAGGAACATTGCTGCAGAGAAGAGGGATGGTAATAGATGCGTCTATAGATCAATTTTTAATCTGTTCTATATTAATTTTGAATTAAAAATAAAAATTTTATTTTTCAATTTCAAAATTTTGTGTAGGACGAACAAAAATTTGGTTCGTGGAGCGTCCATTATCATCCCTAGTTACATATTAACATATCATGAAATGTTGTCTATGGAAGATGAACAACCTGAGCTATGCAACAAAATATGGAGAATGAAAACAGTTAAATGAAAGTATGATAAAGAAGAAATCTAGAAAGCTCGTAGTGGAGAAAACCGAACATCATGAGAGAAGAAAAAAACAAATAAATGGAAGAAGGCAAAGAGAAGCATTGAACCAAAGAAACAGGAGGGAATGAAAAAAAGTTGAAGAAAACATACAACAGGAAGAAATTCAGGTCCTTTGGAGTTCATGACAACAAATCGCAAAAACACAAAAGACTCTAGGCAAGGAAGGCACAACACGATGAAGACAAAAGCAACATACAAAAAGGTAAGGAGTAGAATCAGTCACGATAGAATGACAAATATAGTGTGAAATAAAATTGCACTAAAGAAATATAAGCATTGAAATATAAAATGCAAAACAACAACACAAAGAAAATACATAGCAATTGTAACACCCTGTTTTTCACTTGTTCTCAAAAACCATAATGGAGCACTATTGGACGGACACAAATAAAAAACAATCAGCTCGATGCCTTAACTTGCATCAAAAATATATACATATAAAAGTAAATAAGAGTAAAACAAGTCTACTATATGATGCAAGATAATTACGAGTGAAAAGTGTCATATTTTGTATTTGTTTCATTCACTTTTGATGTTTAATATGAGAAATGAATGAATTATTGTGCATATTATTCTAATTCCCAACTTGAGTATTTTTATTAGCTTAATCTAATATTTTCTAACCTTTTTGCAGGATTTTCAATGCAAGGAAATCAAATGGGAGCATGCACATTGCACAAAAGTTTAGCAGCAAAACTGCTGACATTGTTGATAATTTTCTGGTAGGGTTGTTGACATCCCTTTTAATTTCAGCACTGCAAATCTTGTCTGAAAATGACTGTTGAAATAACTGTTTAAGCTGTTGTCGATAGCCCAATGGACAGACATACAAATATGGCTAATTTAAAGAAAAAGATTTCCATGTATATAAAACTCTTACTTTTAGGTGATTAAATCCTATGAAAGGATTATAAATACCCATTGTACTTCAAAAAAATAGAGATAGAAGAATATAACCAATTATATATATTTTGTTAGGGTTTTAGAGACAGAGAAAGAGATTTTGAGCTTTTGTACTTTGCCATAGTTATTTAATAAAAGATTATATTCTTATTATTCAATGACTATGAAAAGTATGAGTGGCTAAATCTCTAATTGGTCTTGGATATGAAAATAAACCCTTGATGATAATATGGTATGACTTTTATTGTTTTTATACTTAATTGTTTTATATGATATTAATTTTGGTTCCCTATTTATCTTCTTTGGCATTAATATATGATTCTTGAGACTTGATAGTATGATTATTACTTAGTTTTTTTATATGTCATTGACTGCTCAGGTATGGTGTATGCCTAAATTTTAAATAATTATTTCTATCATCTGTAGATCATGCTTAGATTCATTTCGAAAATTCAAATAAGTAATAATTGATGGAATTAGCTAATTTTAATATTATAACTTTTAAATCTTATACTTTTAAAGAAATACTTTCTAGTTGTATAAAACCACGTGATTTATATAACTTAAATAAATAACTCAATAACTCATCTGGTGATTTAATCTTTGGGCATTCACTCATCTGAACCAATACGTCTCTCTACTTTGTTTTAGTTAATTAAATTTCCAACCAACCAATCTTTTTCTCTATTTCTTTTTTGCAACTTATAATACAAGTGTCAAACATAGCACACAGTATTGTATCATCGAGAGAACGATTCTGGGTTTACTTTCCAAGTACTACTTGTCAATCTCCTGTGCTTGGGAGTGTATAATTCAGGTCGCATTACAAGAATAGAAAATAACTGTATTTTCATAGAAAAAGATAAGTATAACTGATATGTATAGATAAAGAATCAATATAAAAAAGATAAGATATTATTGGATACAAAAGAAAAAGTAAAAAAGTACAAAAGATCTTTCAAGACTGATCTTAGCACATACCATTGGCCTATTCCAAGAAGTACGAATAGTCCATAGACAGTGTGGTACACTCCTCAAGTTCTGTACATAGGATATAAGAAGTCAGAAGATTAAACTAACAAATTGAGGTAAAGGAAGGAACAAAATAGCGATAGACAATATAGTAAAAATCTATGAAAAGGCATACTATTCTGGATATTATAATAAAAGAATCAAAGCACAAAAGAGTAAAGCAGTGCTCAATCAAAAGAAATATATAAACAAATATGTACAAAAGATTTCCAGAATATATGTTACTGCTTACTACCGCTAGGCTTATTTAAGAAAACATGGATCGTCGGTTGGGACTAGTTCTCATTCCTCACCTTTCAAACATATGTTCAGAATCTACGAGATTAAACCCAACAAGTAATACTAAGAAGAAGAGAGGTTGTGCTATTATAATACTCAAAATAGATAATCGTGAATATGATGAATCAGTGTCATTCGTGATAGAATAAATTGGGAATAATATAAATAAATTTGGAGTCACTATTAAATTAGATGTTCAAGAATGTGCAAATCCACAGGTAGGTAACAAATCTCATTCAGGTCTTACATCATATAACAGAAATAGACAGATTATTAATCAGTTAGATATTTAGAATTATCACTGATAGATAAGATAGTACCATTTCCCGTTATTATATAAGTGTTAAGATCCGACCCCAAAATCATGGGGCTAAACCATGACATACCGCTAGATACTGATAGACAAACCCCCGTACCATGAAAAGTAACGTATGTAATTATGAGAACTTAGATATAAAACTATGGCTCAGTACCACACGGTATTGTTGTACTATAAGTTTTTAGCACCTAACTAGAAACGGACAACTAGATGCTCAAATGATACGGTTCATATCCATCAGATGCTTCCCTATACCTCAGTTTATTTATGTCAGAGTATACATGTAGACATCCAAAAAAAATAAAAAATAAATAAATAAAATGGAAGTGTCCCGCGGACCCCACCCGCTGGAGCGCACCCGCGGATGCACCCGCGGGAGCGCACCCGCATGTGCACCCGCGGGAACGCTCCCGCGGGAGCGCCCCACGGGTCCCACCCGCGGACCAACGGGATCGCTCGTAGGATCGCTCCCGCGGGAGCGCCCCGCAGGTCCCACCCGCGGGATCGCTCCCGAGGAGCGCTCCATCTGCGGGTTGCTTTCGGCTTCCATTCCGCTTCTGTTCCGTTTTGCATGGTAATCCTGATTTTTGGGGATTTAATCAGATTCGAGGGAAGAATTTGAGCCGGATTGGAAGTGCTCCTCAATCTATAAAATTAGGAGCACAGTTCAGAACGAGGGGATTGGGGGGAGAGGGGACTTTCCAGAGACGAGCGAGTCCAAAAATGAGAGATCTACGTCTTCTCCATAGTCCAAAAATCACAGAGAAAATTTCCAATCCAGATCGGATCGTCAACGGAGTACAGAAGCAAAACTCCACCGCTGCCAGAACCCACAATTAAAAAAAGGGGAATCGAATTCAATCGTTCCCCATTCTTGTAGTCTCAAATTATTTTCTTGTAATTTTTCTATTATTGCTGTAATTCAAAATCAAATTGGCAATTTAAAGAAATATTCAATTTTTCAGGCATACAAGAATTGACAACCACAGTGGGAGTTTAGGCGGCGCAATCCGATCTTTAAATTTTTTTTTGATTCGGAGCCTAGGCGTCATCGCCAGGTAACGATAAAAAAAATTATGAGGCGTCATCGCTCATAAAAAAAAAAGAAAAAAGACAAGACGTCATCGCTTGTCAAAAAAAATTATGAGGCGTCATCGCCCATAAAAAAAAGGACAAGACGTCATCGTCTGTTAGAAAAAAAAATTGAGGCATTATCGCCCACAAAAAAATTGACAAAACTGGATACAATCCGCGGGATGCAACCCGCAGATGGAATCGCGGGACGTAACCTGCAGATGGAATCGCGAGACGTAACCAGCGGGACGCAACCCGCAGATGCAATCGCGAGATGCAACTCGCAGATGCAATCGCGGGATGGAATCGGGGATGCAACCCGTGGGATACCGAATCCGTAAGACAAAAAAAAACAAATAATAATAATAATAATAATAAAATAAGTAATAATAATAATAAAATAGTAACAAATAAAAATAAAAAATAAATAAAATAATAAATTGAAAAGGCCTAAACTACAATTAAAAAGTTAATAAATAAAGAAAAACACGAGGCGAGATAGAAAAAAAAGTACTGTGCTCGGGTGGGGCCCACCTGGGCCACTCGCACTTTGCTCCCTCTCTCCCGCACGAAAAAAAAATAAAAAATAAAGAATAAAAAAATAATAATAAAAAAAGGCAAAAAAAATAAAAAAAGAGAAAAAAAGGGCGTTATCGCCCACAAAAAATTGACAAAGCTGTAAAAAATAAAAATTTAAAAAACAAATGCGGTATGAGGGTTCTACCCACGGGTTGTATCCCGCAGATGCACCCGCGGCTACCGAACAAAAAAACAAAATTAAAATAAATAAATAAATAAAATAATAGAAAAAAATAAAAAAATAAAAAATATATATAAAAATAAACAAAAAAATAAAAATAAATTTACAAGGCCTCATCGCTTATCAAAATAAATAAATAAATAAAAATAAAAAAAATAAAAAACTAGGCGTCATCACCTAAAAAAAAAATTAAAAAAAAATTCAAAAGGCATCATCATTTATAAATAAAAGGTCAGACGTCATCGCAAAAAAAAAAAAAAAAGAGAGATAAAGAAATTATATATATATATATATATATATATATATATATATATATATATATATATATATATATATATATATATAATAAAAGGATCAAAGCTCTAAAAAAAAAAAGCCATGCGATGCGTGGGATTCAACCGCTGGATACAACCCGCAAAAGTTACACCCGCGAGATGCAACCTGCAAGAGGTATACCAGCGCGATGCTCCTGCGAGATGCAACCCGCAAGTGCTATCCACGGGTTGCCAAAAAAAAATAATAAAAATAAAAAAACAAAAATATTTTAAAAAATAAAAATAAATAAAAAATAAAAATAAATAATAATAATAAATGATAAACATGATAATAAAAATAATAAAAATATAAATTAAAAAAGTAAAAATAAATAAAATAATAAATAATTAATAAATAAAAACAAATATATGTACATATGTAATAAATAAAAAAATAAAAAAATAAAAAAAATAAAAATATAAACATAATATAAATAAAAAATCAAAAAAAATTTAAAAAGAGAGAAACAGGTTGCACACGCAGATGCACTGCCCGCAGCCTTGCGCAAGGAGGCCAAAAAAAAAAAAAAAGTGAAAATGAAAAAGATAAAATTTCTTTGTTTATCTATTAATAAGGCAAATAAAAATAAAATATCTCTCTTTCTCCATGGAGATCAGATTTCGAGATTTAGATGAAGGCAAATGAGGGAGATGTGATGTACTTTCCGAAGCATGCCATTGAGGCAGATTAAAATAGTTTTAGTTGTTTGCCTAAACTGTTGACTAAGCCCATACATTGTATAGAGACTTTTGAGAGGAGAATTGAGAAGAAGAAATTATTCACCTTTCAAAAAAAAAAGTGGTGTTCATGAGCTTAGGGTTTCACCAAATGCCCGTCTCAATCGCTTCGTCTTCTTTCTCTTCAAACATAGCGGCGACGAACTACAGCAGCCTCCGAGCAGGGGCATTGGCGTCGCCTCCACTACCGCCAATGAACCCTAACGTCCCGTTCCTGTCGAAGTTTGCCTCCATCACCTGCCATAGGGGGAGCAACTGATTGCCGACGGGTCCAAGATCATCTCCATCATCCATAACATCCTCCACCTTTACTCCAACTCTGAGGCTGCAACGGCGAAGCTCGGGATCCCGATAAACTCCCAACTTAGGCCGCAGCAACATGGCCATCCCAGAGGGCGTCTCTGAGGAGGAGGTCGTGTCTGTGCTATCATCAAGATCATCTCCGCCAAGTTAAACCAGCCCTGCCATTGACCTCAATGCCCTCAAGTCAGCGGCCTGCCCAAATGAATGTCATTGTCTCTTAGATGACCGCGATGCCCTCCTTGTCTCTTCTTAATAGATACTTTGCACAAAAGTAGCAATAGGGCTAGCCGCACCCTCTTCAACGACCAAGGAGGAAAGTATAAGCCTTAGTGGATTTAATAGTCTAAGAGATATGGATCAAGTGCTGCTCTTGCTCTTCAATTCAATCTGCACGATTTTGTCGAGATTTTGTTTCGGAGCACTGAGAACACCCTGCAGTCCAGGCCCTCTAGAAGCTGCCAGGCAGTTGGACTCTTACTAACACCACGCCATCCACTTCTCCAACCTCGCCCTCAACATTGATATCCTCAACCTCAAGATGGTCGGGTCGGCAATAGTATTAACGGCGGGGCCGATTGGTCCGATCTCGATTAGAATACTGTGGTGGCTACAAAATTGTCCAATTGAAGTCGAAGGACTTGTACAAGAACTCCGGAAGCACTACGCGAAGTTGCTCTCCATATTGTGAAAGCTTGACAGAAGATACAATAGACAAATGCTAGTAGCAGTTTCACCATGACGGGTCAGGGCTCAACGACTATGTACTTAGTATTGGTGTCCAAGGCCATGTTGAGTCATTTCTATTGCTTGAGAAATGATATCATGAGACAGATTCAGCATGTAAAAAAAAAATGCCAAGCTAGAGAGGCTCCCTCTAGTATACCAAATTGTCCATCCAGGCTGCTTCAAGACCAGGGCATAAACTCCCTTGAACAAGATCCCATGCATCGGGCCTTCACAAGTTAGCATAAAGCCAGTCAGACATAAGGCTATGCTCACGACTGAAATACGAGGTTAAGTCTAGAACCAGAATATGAGGTTATGTGTCAGTCTTGTGCAAAAGAACCAAAACGCGAGGCTATGCCTGCATGCAACGCGAAGCCAAGTCAGCGTAAAGTTATTTTAGACGCAAAACTGATTCAAGACCAAGCCAACATAAAGTCATCTAAATACGAGGCTAAGTCGAAACCAAACCAATGTCAATTGATCCAGAATGCAAGTTTATGCTCATGCCTGAAGAGCAAAACTAAGTTTCAGCCGTGTACGAGCCAAATGGGATCCACACAAGGGGGTAAAACCCACATCCAGAGCGCAAAACTAAATCCCATATAAAACACGGGAGGGGTCTAACCAGCTTAAAGCCAGCAAGACGCGAGGCTATGTCTGCAAGTGAAGCGCGAGACTTATTCGGTGCGCGAGGCTAAACCAGTGCACGAGTCTGCCTCGGTGTGCAAGGTTAAGCTAGCGCACAAGTCTAACCCGACATATGGGCAAGATTAAATCATAACCCAAAGTCGAGGCTAAACTCGTTAAAGTCATCCAAAATGCAAGGTACGCCCACACCTGGAATGTGAGGCTAAGTGTCAGCCTTACATAGAAGAACAAGAAAGCAAGGCCAAGTGTCAGTCTTGCGCAGAATTGCCAAAATGCGAGGCTATGCCCGCATATAACGTTATGCCAAACCAGCGTAAATTCATCCAGATGCGAGGCTAAGCACGCATACAACAACTCACATGCAAGGATAAATTTGCCTAAAGTAATCCAAATGCAAGACGAACCTTGCTAAAGTAATCCAGATGCAAGAATATGCCAGCATAGATCGTAAGACTATGCAAGTACAAAAACAAGGCTAATCCTAATACAGGAATGTGAAGTAAAATCAGTGTGAGGCTAAGCCAGCATGCGTGGATAAACCCAATGTGCGAGGTTAAGCCAACACACGACAAATACAGCACGCGAGGCAAATACAGAGCACGAAATTAATCCAAAGCGCAAAACAGTCTATAATGCGAGGCTAACTCCCAGCCCCTCGTAAACTTCAAAAAAAAAAATGGAAAGGTAAGAATTAAGTCAGACATCAAGCCAATCAGCAGTTCATGGGAAGAAGGTGATCAATTGAATACCCATTGAAACCAGTTAAATGTGGCCCACGCAGGGGGTGGGACCTACATCTAGCCAAATAGGGATACGTATGAAGCTAAACTAGCATAAAGTTATTTAAACGCGAGGCTATGCGAGGCTATGCTCACGACTAAAATGCGAAGCTAACTCTCAGCCTCGCGTAAACTTCAAAGAACAAAAAGGCGGTCAATTGAATTACAACAACCATTCAAATGTGGCCCACCTAGGGGGCCCACACCAATAAGCTTTGTATGTGTTCGCAGCGGAATTTCTTCACCTTCCTTCCATTGAATAAACTCGAATTACAATGGAAGAGAACAAGAAAAAGAAAGAACAAACGAGAGGATTTTATATCTCAATTGTTGTCTTTTACAAAATAGTATGGGATCTGTGTAGCGATGAGATCTGTCAAGCAGTTCCATTGGACGATCGGACGTCGAACTCTTCTCTTTTGAAGATGGCGGCTGACTGTAGACGATCTTCTCTGGTCTTTCACGAACTCAAGGCTCTATGCGTAATTTGAATTCTCCAAGATGCCGAAAAGAAGAAAAGAAGACCTCTTAAAGATTGATGATCATCTATAAATTGATCTATTATTGATTGATTCTCTTTAAAGTTTCCTCAAAGAGGGTATTTATAGACTTTAGTGGTTATGAGAGTTTCCATAGGAATAGGAATAAAGATTTCCATAGGAATGGGAAAATAAGGTTTTTGTATTCATTAAGAATTCTAATTAAATTCTTAGTTTTGATTTAAATCTCTTGATTTAGAATTCTGATTGGACTCAATTTGGGTATTTGGATAAGCCCAAATCATAATCACAATCAATTTGGAATTCTGATTGGACTCAATTTGGATATTGGATAAGTCCAAATCTCCATCACAATCAATTTGGAATTCTAATGAAATCTGCTCACGCGGAGTTAACACGGAACTAAATTCATTAGAAAGCGGAGCTATAGATTAGCTCCGCGTTTTGCTCAAACGCGAGGCTAAAATAGCCAATACGCGGAGCTACGGAGTTAGCTCCGCGTTCTATGTGGAAAATTCTTTTTTATTAATTAGAAATTTTCATTGCCAACAAAACCCCCTCCAAAGTTTTCAAAATGGCTTAGAACTTAGAAAATTTTGAAATATTTTGGATCTTCAATTTGGTGATCAGGTTAAGATCAAGAAATTCGGCAGAGGTGCCTAATCGCACATACTTGAAACTTTGATGGAGGCAGTTCAAGGCTCTCATATGTAACTTGAACTGCACAAACCAAGATGATCGGGTCATGATCATCAATTTCGGCAGAGGCGCATAATTGCACATGCCTAGAGTTTGGTAGAGACGGTTTAAGGCTCTCTCGCATAACTTGAACTTGTATACGCCAAAATGATCGAGTCAGAATCATCGATTTTGGCAAAGGCGCCTAATTGCACATGCCTGGAGTTTTGTAGAGACGGTTCAAGGCTCTCACGCGTAACTTGAATTGCACATACCAAGATGATCGGGTCAGGATCATCAGATTTCGGCAGAGGCGCCTAATTGCACATGCCTAGTCCAAGTGTTCTCAAACGTAACTTGAACAAAGATGAGAATAATCCAAATCATACTGTCAGAGGTAGGAATTTAACATGACAGAGTTTATGGGATTTTTAGCAAACCCCCAGCTATCAACGGATTTGATTAGCCTTTACCAATCACCGTTTGCGTTGGGCTAGCCATGCTATTCCCCTCAGTATGGTGAGTTGTCGAGGAATTGATTTCCTCTCCCATTTGCCTTTAATAGCATTGGGTAGTTAATTTCATACTTTTACCCCCAGTATAATAGGGTTGGTGAGGAACTTGATCTCCTCTTCCCGTCGCTTTAACAGCATTGGGCAAAAATTTCTATTTATAGCACTCAATTAGCCATTCCAATGGCTATTGAAAATAGCAGAAGTATGATATTTATCATCGTCAATATTTTCGGCACCCCCAGCTGAATCCGGCTGTTAACCATTGAGGACGATTCGATCGCAGCTGTGGTTCGGAGCATATCCAAGGGGCTAGCTTGCAAGTGTGGGCTGCCCGTACTTGGTGTCGATATTGGCTTCCCTACTGGTACAGGGATCGCTCTGGCAGGAAACTCATTGGTTCCTACTACTAAAGTTGTCATATTTGCAGAAACTTTCTTCTGTTCCTCTTTAAGTGTGAGATCCCGGCTTCTATCAATATCTGAATTCGGTTCTTAAGAGGATAGCAATCCTTAGTTGGGTGCCTGACATTCCGATGGTACAGGCAATAGTTAGGGTCGTTGGTTTTGCCAGCGTCTTCCGGTTTTCTATTTTCCGGAAGCTTTAACATACCCTTCATGAGGAGGAGATGGAATAGAGTACCTGTCTGCTCCATCTTGAATGTATAAGTTCTATCTTGTTGGGGCCTATTTTGACCTGCACCTCTCGGATTGTGAGGTCTTGGTTTCGGATCTGCAATTGACGTCATCACAGCCTTCCCTTTATTTTTAGGATTTTGTGGATATGGTCTGTTATTTGTAGAGTTTCTCGTACCACGAGATTCCTCAATCCGACGAATTATATCTTCCGCCTGTTCTCCCTACTTTAACAGGTCTTTCCAATTCTTAGATTCTACAGCTTCCATTCTTATCAGCACGCCAGTCCTGAAGTTATACTTACAGGTTTCCATCAGGGTTTCTTGGGTCATACCATGTCGACAATACACGAATTTTTTCCTAAAACGTTCAATGAAACTCTTAATTGTTTCTTCTTCTCCTTGTTTCGTCACAAGGAGAGAATGAACCGATATTTCGGTATCATCTTCAAAGAAATGTGCCAAGAACTGTTTCTCGACATCATACCAGTTATTGATAGTACCTGGGGGCAACTGCAAGAACCATGTAAAGGCAGGCCCTCGCAAGGTACTTGCAAATACCTTGGTCATTATGAGATCATTTCCCATCAGATGAACTGCTTGCGATAAGAAGTAATAGATGTGCTGACTGGGAGATCATTTCCGGTCATATGGCTCCAACTTGAGCGGTTTATCACTACAAGAAAATAGGGAATTTGTGACAAGAAAAATCGTCACTAAAAACATGAAAGTCGTCAATAAAACTCTTTAGTGACGACTTACGTGACGACTTTCAATTGTTACGTATACCTCCGTTACGAAAGCCATCCGTGACGACTTTATGATTTTGTCACGAAAAGTATATCTTTAGTGACGACATTTAATTGTTACTAAAAGGTTCTACTGTGACGATTTTTGTTGTCACTTAATATCTGCCTTTCGTGACAATGATAATTGTCACTGTATACAATACGTGACAAGTAAATATCGTCACTATAAAGTGCCTACTGTGACATTATTTATTGTCACTAAAATGCTTCCTTTCGTGACAACAGTAGTGGTCACCATATACATTATGTGACGATTTACTATTGTCACAAAAAATATACATGTTACGTGATACCCTCTTCTGTGAGAAACTTTGTTGTCACGAAAAATGAATAGCAACATGCGATATATGTTGTCACTAAAAACATATTTTGTGACAATTGTTGTTGTCACTAAATACTCCTTTTAGTGACAATTTTTGTCGTCACGATATATATTTTTAGTGACAATAATAAAAAATTATCATTAAAGAAGAGATTTACTCACAATAAATTTTGTCACTTAAAAACTGATTTAGTGACAACAATTTTGTCACAAACGTCTTTATTAGTGACAACACATGGCATATGTCACAAATATACATATTCTGTTACAACATATATCAAAAATACAAATATCATCACATTTACAAGAATCACAGTACATTTAATATAATAAAACCTAATCTAATGACAATCACATATAATTTAACAACATATTACGAATCAACAAGTCCAATAATAATAGAAATATGCATATAAAATAACACATTTAACAAGAGAAATATGCATATAAAATAACATGTTTAGGTTCATTACAGATATTCAAAAGTTTTGTCCCAATATTAAATAAGTTCACCATTGTAAAAAACAAATAGTTTATGTCCAAATACTAAATAATACTAATTAACCACTAAACAATTAAGATTTTGGTGGTTGCATAGAATTGAATAAAACAGCCATATGCTCTTGAAGCATTGAATCGAACTCAGCTTGTATTTCAGCTCGAATATGTGACTTCATTTCATCTTGTGTCTGAGCTCGAATCTCGGTTTGTACTTCTCTAATTTTTTCTTCAAACTCCATCATCATTGCATTCTTGACTTCTTCAAATTCTTCTCTCATCGAATCTTTGACTTCAGTAACAGCTCTCTGTACATGCTCTTCCACATCTTGTCTTGTCCTTTTAGTTGGAGGTTTTTTCCCTGCTCCTTTTCCACGGACATAACCTGATTTTTCTCCCAAAATACTAATCAAAATCTCATCATTAGTCATTTGTGGTTGACCCTCCTGTGTTTGCTGCATAACAAGCTGTTGTAGTTCCTCCTGAATTAAGATAAAACCAATTATAATTTCTATATTGGGAAAACAAATCAACAATATTTATTGCACAACTTTCAAGAATAGGGTTGAAACTTTGCTTATCAAATAATGTCCATTTTAGTTAATGCAACAACTATAATGTCCATTTTATTGCACTAACTTATTTATTGCACTAACTATATAGACATAATATCATATGCTCAAGAACATATACAACACACAACTTTGCCCAACAATATTTATTGCATTAACTTTCAAGAATAGGTTTGAACTTTTGCTCAACAAATAATGTTCATTTTAATGAATGCAACAACTATATAGACATAATATCATATGCTCAACAAAATATACAACACACAACAAAGAATATCACGGCTACAACATATTTGTATTCATATGCACTCCTTGAGGACATTCAAGGGAAAAGGCATGGAGATGCGCTTTACTTTTGGGTTCGGATGGACATGGATCCAAAAAATCCTCTTCAACATGATTTTTGGTCTTTCTGTGATGCCATAAATGTCAGCAACTGCAGGTTAGACAATAATCTTTTTGCCCTAAAAATTATTTTTTTTTCTTTCAAAGATGCTTAGTTATATTCTATGCAATCTAACAAAAGAAACTCCAAGGAGTTGGAATTAAAGTGGTCTTTTCCTTTAGATAATATGTGAGCCCACTAAGACAGTACCCAATGACTGCGGGGATAAACTTACAAATAATCCCATGTGTATTCGACTTCGAATCTGTATTTTATGAATATGGATATTGCTATCTGCTCCATTTAAACATATGGTATGGATGTGGAGAGTGCTAACTGTATCTCACTTATTCGAATACATGGGGCTGTATGTCTATGTATAGGATAAATTTGATTTAATGTTTCATAATGCATTATGAGGACTTTTCGGTAGTATAGACATAGACATGAAAATAGGTATCGTGTTTCCTTGTCAACTATTATCATAATTAATAATATTCACTTAATATCCACATCCAATCCAACTCTTTATTAGGTTTTGTTGAATATACATAGTAAATTTAATATCCGAGCAATATCTGTTTCATAACTGTTTTTGGAAGAAGAAAACAAATACAAATATGGTACCAAATATTCCTACCAACGACATTGAGAAATATGGCATGCAATATTATTAGCAAGCATCTATAAGCTTGGAAGAAGAAGCAAATAGGGTATTCATATTTCTTTTTCCATCTAATGTATGTGTTTATATGAGACTAGCTTAACACATAACAATAAAAAGTGAAAAATATTTTTCAGTTTTTTTTATGTGTTATTCACTAAAGGTGTATTCCCAAAGTTCATGGTTTTCTACATGCAGTTTATACAAAATGTCAAAAAGACTTACATGGATTTCTTTAGATTTCGAATCCGACCATTGTAAATCTCCATCTTTCGTCACTTTAGTGTGTTGTTTTAGCCAAACTTGATCAGGTCATGCCTTCTCTCCAGTCACAAGATCCCTCTACAATAGGTCATATGACTTAATATGATAATCATAATTGTCAAGTATAATCGAGTACATAATTGCTAAGTTAATTATTATGTAAAACTTACAGTTAATTCTTCAATCTCAGCAAATGATTTATTCCCACAAGTATGTTTGGTGAGCAGCTTTGCTCTATTCTCTGAATTTATTTGACTCCTCTTCTGCATTTAAAAAATATATATAAATTCATCAATAATGAAAATAATATTGATATATATATATATATACACACACACACACACACACATACATACATACATATATATGTCCCTTGTATGTATGTACACACACACACACACATACATACATACATACATACATACATACATACATACATACATACATATATATATATATATATATATATATATATATATATATATATATATATATATATATATATATATATATATATATATATATAATCATTTGAGGTAATAACATAACTTGAAATGATTCCGATGAAAAATGTTCTATCAACTTAGCCCATCCTTCAGGTGAAATGTTATCAGGCGTATTGGCAAGTCTTTCTTCATCCGTCTCGAATTGCTTATACGTTAAGTATAGCCGGCTCTTCCAACATTTGTGTAAACGTTGCATAGTAGACAAGTTGGAAGATAGCAAAAGTAAATTAAAAATTTGATATAAAATGAAAATAATTTAACTTTTGCTCGAAATAAAATTTGAACAGTTAATAACACATTCAGATTTTGCTCTTTTTCTTATGGTAGTACCCATCTTTGTGGCACGTCTTAAAAGCTATGTTTAACAACCATGTATTTGCCATCACAGCTACTTCATCTATTATATAAAAAGGCTTTATAGGCCACTGGTCACAAGATCTAATGCTCACCTACCCCAGGATAATTGGAATATATTAATTCAAAGACCTCACATGATAGAATTATTACATTATTCCATGAATGTATAACACAGCCTGTGTTTAATTTACACTATTATTAGTATTCCTGTGTGTAACACAGCCTATGCATACAGCCTATGTATAACACAGCCTCCATGAATGTATTACACTATTCCTGTGTATTTAATTATTACACTATTATTACACTATTCAAGGAGGCTAGTGTTTAATTTATTTTGACTTATATATGAACTATATGTTCACTCCCTAGTAAGAAACACTAATAAATCATACTAACATACAAATATCAAGATCATCAAGGCTCAATTACAGTCCATAAAATTATTCATTGTCAAACTTTAAACATATCCACAATATCAAAAAATATCAATAATATTGACAATATCAATATCGATATCATCATGGCCTATAACATAACGGATATCTAAAAAGTCTATACATAGTTGCAATACATATCGATATGCAATTATTAAAAAACCTAGATTCTAATTTCTAGGTCTGTATATACTCATTAGTAAAAGAGGCAGAAAAAAACCAAAACAAAGTGAAATAAAAAAAAAAAAAAAATAAAAAAGGGAGAAGAACAGCAGAGTTACAAGTCTTCTTGATGGAAAAAAACAAGTTGCTTGCATTTGGTTTAGAGCTTACCTTGAGGGCGATTCAATGAGAGAGGACGAGGAATGGCTGCAGTTGGGGCTGGTCTCGCCTGGCTGGTCTCACTGCAGTTTGACAGTCTCGTCGACGACTTGCGAGAGCGACCGAATCTGTCTTCGTGGCTTGAGCAAGGTGGCAGCCGAATGGAGAATCGCTGGAGTCGGATATTCTCGACGGCGACTTACGAGGGCGAGCGGTTCTCTCTTGGTGGCTTGAGCGAGGAGCGGATCTCGCCTGGGCTCGCTGCCGGAGTTAGGGCGGTCTCGATCGCCGGCGGATTGCGAGGGCGATCAAGCTTGGGCTCGCTTCGTGGCTTGCGAGGGTGCGCCAGTGTCGTGGGGCAGTCGGATGTGGTGGGGGGGGGGGGATGACAATGGAGGTTGCGGTTGGGGCTCGCGGTGGTGGGAGAAAAAGAGTTAGGGTTTTGGAGGAACAGTCGATTGAGTTATTTTCGGATGTGGGAAGATGAACAGTAAATCGAGTTATTTTCGGATGCGTGGGGAAATTCTAAATGCGCACCACATTTTACTAGTGAGCACTACATATTACATAGTAAAGTGATTTACAACAAAGGGGAAAGTGCTCACTATAATATACTGTGCGCATTTAGAGACTCCCGAGATAACACGGTTAATTAAGTACGGAAAAATAATCAAAAGGGAGAATTCTAAATGCGCACCATATTTAACTATAGAGCACAATTTTCCCCTATTGTAAATCATTTACTATATAGTATATGTGGTGCTCACTAGTAAATGTTGTGCGCATTTAGAATTTCCCTCAAAAGGGATATCCAATATTTAATTTAAAAATAAACCAAATTATATAACATTCTTATCATTACAAAAACCCTTTAATGAATATTATATAGATAATTATCACAAATATTAAAATGTAAATTGAATTTTGTGACAACTATTTAATTTCGTAGCTAAACAATTAGAATTTTTTTGTGACAAAGTTTATTTGTTATTGCAAAGTGCTCTCTTTTAGTGACAAGTTTTACTTTTAGTGACAAGTTTTACATTTTTCACAAAAAATTCGCAAATGAAGAACAAATTTGTGACAATTAAAAAAAATCGTCACTAAAAACAAATATTTAATTACAATTTTTAGTACGTAGTCAGTAAAAAATTAGGATTACGTGACTAATAATTAATTTCATAAAAAAAAATCCTTAATTTTAGTGACATAATTTATTTGTTGTCACAAAATACTCCAGTTTAGTGATGAATAATTATCTTCGTCACAAAAAATCCTAAATTTTAGTGACAAAATTTATTTGTTGTCACAAAATACTCTTGTTTAGTGACAATATTTACTTTCGTCACAAAAAAATCGTCATTAAAGATCTTTTTTGTGACAACAAATATTTAGCATCGCTAAAAACATATATTTAGTGACGAGATTTAATACGTTGTCACTAAAAACGAGGATTATGTGACGAATATTTATCATCATCACAAAAAAATCATTTTTCGTGACAAGTTTTCTTTATTGTCACAAAATACCCTTCTTTCGTGACAATTTTTATAGTTGTCACGAATTCCCTATTTTCTTGTAGTGTATACTTTTCGGGATATAGTGCCAAATCTCATTCAGGCGGGTATGGTCTTGAAACTCGAGATTCTTTCAATTCTTTCTTGTGCATTAGGACATCTAGTTGGCTTTGCAATTTCTCGATCTTTTTTCCATGGGGATCATGGAAAGAGTATTTGTCATCTTCCTCATATATCGAATAAGCATTTTCTTCTTTAGTTTCTTCATTTGTCTTAGGTGGCGGTTCCGAAGAAGTTTTAGCTTTATCGTCGGCTATCTTTTAGGTATTTTCGACCACTTTTAGAAGCATTAATTTGAGGTCATTATTGGCCTTTTGCTGACCTCGAATCATCTGCTCTTGGGCTTCAAATCTTTGATCGATGTCGTCAGACTTATCCGCCATATGTGATGCTGACCTTTGTAGCTGTGATGATACAGAGGAATGAGGTGAAGCTATAGCTGAGTTATCGCTGTCGTCGTCATAAGAATCTTTTACAAGTTTCTTATAGTTTCGAGGCGGGACAGTTCCTGACTTAAGTCGGGTATTGTGATGAGGTTCTTCATCACTTGATTCTGAATCATTATACATCTCTACAACCTTCTTCGCCTTTCCGACCATATTGGAGGTCACAATTCTCCATTCTTTTCGGGGGTTAGCTTTCGTTTTCTTAGCAGGGTTTTTGTCCGACTCGGTTAATCGATCGAACACCGATACCCTATTGTTATTGCAGCAACAATTATCTACTACAGCGGATACCGCCGTCACAAGTTGTTGGCAATGACAAGAAGATTCGGATTGAAGTTGTTCTAAACTTCTCTTCTTGGTTAAGTACTCCCTGAGGTCGGTGATTTTAGTCATGGAGTTGTGGGGTCCACTCATCTGCTGAGAGGGTCGAGGGGCCCACTGAAGTTTCTTGAGATTACTGGAGTCGAGTTCTGATCCATCGGTGTAACGATCAGCCCTAATTTGATATTCAGGTTGATCTACGCGGAGCTGAAAGACAGCTTCGCGTTTTGGAGCGTGGAGCTGAAAGTTAGCTTCGCGTTTTATATTGCGGGCCTGAAGAATAGCTCCGCGTTTTGCTACACTAGCCTCGCGTTTTATGCTGGCTTGGCGTTTCTTCAGAAGTTTCTCTTCTGGAATCTTTGCCCCACATGGAGGAAAATTTTTGCACGCTGGCTTACTCTTGCGATTAAAAAAAGTTAAGACTTCGCGTCTAGCGCGATTTTTACGATTAACGACAATTTGCCAATCGTCTTCGCGATGTACGCGGAACTGAGGCATCTTGCGTTTCTCGCAAGTACTACTGGCTTCGCGTTTCTCACTAAGCTCAGTATTAGCCTCGCGTGGAGAATCACACGCTGGCTGTAAGGAATTTTTATCCTCGCGAGTATCAAAAATCTTGTGTTTCTCGCAAGTTGTACTGGCTTTGCTTTTATTGCTAAGTCCAGTATTAGCCTCGCATGGAGAATCACACGTTGGCTGTAAGGAATTTTTATACTCGCGTTCCTCGAGAGTGTAAGAAATCTTGCGTTTATCGCAAGTACTACTGGCTTCTCGTTTCTCGCTAAGCCCAGTAGTAGCCTCGCATGGAGAATCACACGCTGGCTTTAAGAAGATTTTATACTCGCGTTTCTCGTGAGTGTCAGAATTTTTGCGACTAACGCAAATCTTACTGGCTTCGTGTTTCTCGCTTAGCTCAGTAATAGCCTCGCGTGGAATATCACACGCTGGCTTTTCCTTGTGATCAACGCAAGTTGAGATTTCGCATTTAACGCGATAACGACTGGACTCGCGATTAGCGCGAGCCAGTTTGTGAGGGACCATAGCCTCGCGTTCTATGGCATTAGCCTCGCGTCCAAGGCGGGCTTTGAGAGCTTTTCACCTTGCTCTTCGATTTCTATTTCGGAGTTGGGTTCTGGTCAATCCAGTTCCCAGGTCTTCTTCGGCAGTAGAGGGACCATCCTCTGCTAGGATTTCCTGTCCGAACACCGGCTCTATGGCCGCGGTCTCCAAGGATCCCCGTTCCTCGGTGGATACCCTTTTACCCGTTACTCGGTATTGGAGCGCACGCGACGATAGTGTCGTGTGTCGTTCAGGTTACCTGATGATTCAGAAAAGAGGTACTCCTTGTACTTCTGCTGGTCGATTTCAACGACCAGCATGTCTACGTCGGATCCAATCATATCGACGTCCGATTGCACCACAATCTCTTTTTTAGTTAAAGAGACGGCTCTCACTGTAGTCGCCAGTTTGTTCGCAGCGAAATTTCTTCGCCTTCCTTCCATTGAATAAACTCGAATTACAACGGAAGAGAACAAGATAAAGAAAGAACAAACGAGAGGATTTTATATCTCAATCGCTCTCTTTTACAAAATAGTATGGGATCTGTGTGGCGATGGGATCTGTCAAGCAGCTCCTTTGGACGATCTGACGTCAAACTCTTCTCTCTTGAAGATGGCGGCCGATTGTAGACGATCTTCTCTGGTCTTTCACGAACTCAAGGCTCTATGCGTAACTTGAATTCTCCAAGATGCCGAAAAGAAGAAAAAAAGACCTCTTAAAGATTGATGATCATCTATAGATTGATCTATTATTGATTGATCATCTTTAAAGTCTCCTCAAAGAGGGTATTTATAGACTTTAGTGGTTATGAGAGTTTCCATAGGAATAGGAATAAAGATTTCCATAGGAATAGGAAAATAAGGTTTTTGTATTCATCAAGGATTTTAATCAAATATCTTAGTTTTGATTTAAATATCTTGATTTAGAATTCTGATTGGACTCAATTTGGGTATTTGGATAAGCCCAAATCATAATCACAATCAATTTAGAATTCTGATTGGACTCAATTTGGATATTGGATAAGTCCAAATCTCAATCACAATCAATTTGGAATTCTAATGAAATCTGCTCACGCGGAGTTAACGCGGAACTAAATTCATCAGAACGCGGAGCTATGGATTAGCTCCGCGTTTTGCTCAAACGCGAGGCAAAAATAGCCAATACGCGGAGCTATGGTGTTAGCTCCGCGTTCTATGTGGAAAATTCCTTTTTACTTAGAAATTTTCACTGCCAACAGTATGCTATGCAAAGCGAACTCTGCACACAATACAAGGCCAAGCCAGCGTAAAGTCATCTAAATGCAAGGTTATGTTCAAGGCCAAAATGCAAAACTAACTCTCAGTCCCGCACAGATTTTAAGAAGCAGAAGGTCAAGGTCTGCGTCAGAAACTTAAGACACCAAGCCAACTAGGAGCCTTGCGTAATATTCGACAAAAAAAAAGGTGGCCTGTCGACTTACAATGGGCTCGTAACCAGTCAAATATGGCCCACTTAGGGGGTGAGACCCACGTCCAGTAAACATTGCAAACAAAACTAAATTATGCATACAGTGCAACGCTAAACCAGCGTAAAGTCATTTAAACGCGAGGCTATGTCCGCACGGAATGAAAAGTTATGCCCGCAATTAAAATGCGAACAAAACTAAACTTCGCATACAATGTGCGAGGCTATGTCCACGCGGAGTGCAAAGTTATGCCCGCAACTAAAAGCAAAACTAACTCTGTGTATAAGGCTAAACCTGCACACAAGTCCAACCCAGCGTATAATGCAAAGTTATATTAGCCCAGTCGTGAGGCTCTGTCAACTTAAAACACGAGGTTAAGCTCGCGAATATAGGGCTAATGTTGCATCTTGAACGCGCAATAACAAATCGAGTTGTATCAAGCGCAAACCTTGAGAGCACCTTCAATTAAAAAGTACAAGAAAGAGCTTTCAAAATGGACGACTTGGTTTTAGACATGATGCACAAGACTAAGGGTAAATTTTAGTCAGAGTGGGAGGGTCCATTTGTAGTAGAGACGGTCTATCCAAATGGAGCATACCAATTGATCAATCAACACGATAACCGGATGATGATACAGATCACCGGAAAATTCCTGAAGAAATATCATTCTTAAGGGAATGAAGTCATCCAACATCTTTTTCAACATATCAAATAAAGAAATGTTGGTCGCTGCTCAGGTGTAACTTTGCGCCCCAACTTGGGTCATAAAATGAAAATGGATCCAACGTCTCTACGACTATGGATAGAGAAAATATTTGGCCTGTAAGTCCAAATGAAATTCTCACCAACCCTATCATGCTAGGGGTAAAAAGTATGAATTATCCAACTCCATCAAGGTAATAAATTTCTCGCCAACCCCATCATGCTGGGGGTAAAAAATATGAATTGTCCAATGCCATTAAGGCAACAGGAAGAGAATAAATTTCTCGCCAACCCCGTCATGCTGGGGGTAAAAAGTATGAATTTTCCAAATGCCATCAAGGCAACGGGAAGAGAATAAATTTCTCGCCAATCCCATCGTACTGGGGGTAAAAGTATGAACTGCCCAATGCCGTCAAGATAACAGGAAGAGAACAAGTTTCTCGCTAACCCATCATGCTGGGGTAAAAGTATGAGTTGCCCAACGCCATCAAGATAATGGGAAGAGAATAAATTTCTCGCCAACCTATCATGCTGGGGTAAAAATATGAGCTGCCCAAAGCTGCTAAAGTAAAGGGAAGAGAAAAAGTTTGGCATTTAAGCCCAAACGAAATTCTCGACAACTCACCATACTGAGAGGAATAGCATGGCTAGCCCAATTCAAATGGTAGTTGGTAAAGGCTAATCAATCTCGTTGATAGCTAGGAGTTTGCTAAAAATCCTATGACAAATCTGTCACAACAGTATCCTTATCCGAATATAAGGATACTTCATTGCCTTAAGCTGCTAAGGCAAAAGGAAGAGGAAAAGTTTTGCATTTAAGCGCAAACAAAATCCCCGATAACTTTCCATGCTGAGGGGAATAGCATGGCTAGCCCAACTCAAACAGTAGTTGGTAAAACCTAATCAAACCCGTTGATAGCTAGGAGTTTACTAAAAATCCTATAACAAATCTGTCACAATAGTATCCTTATCCGAATATAAGGATACATCACTGCCCTAAGCTGCTAAGGCAAAGGGAAGAGGAAAAGTTTGGCATTTAAGCCCAAACGAAATTCTCGACAACTCACCATAATGAGGGGAATAGCATGGCCAGCCCAACTCAAACGATAGTTAGTAAAGGCTTATCAAATTCGTTGATAGCTGGGGGTTTGCTGAAAATTCTAATCAGATTGATCCCATGTCAAGTTAAGATTTCACCTCTGACAGTAAAACTTTCTTCATTAATTTTCTCTGGTACAAAATCGAATCATTTTTCTCCATGAGATCAAGTCCAATCAAATCTCTTGTCATGTTAAGATTTCACCTCGATAGCAAGACTTTTCTCGTCACTTTTCTCCAGCAGAACCGGTGACTCTACAAAATATTTGTCACGTTAAAATCATACCTCTGACATCAGAATACAAAATCGAGTCGATTTTCTCTGTGAGATCAAATCCAATCAAATCCTTATCACGTTAAAATCATACCTCTGACACCCGAGTAAAAATCAAATCATTTTTCTCTATGAGATCAAGTCCAATCAAATCTCCTGTCACGTTAATATTTCACCTCTGACAGCAAGACTTTTCTTATCACTTTTCTCCAGCAGAACCGGTGACTCTCCAAAATATTTGTCAAGTTAAAATCATACCTCTGACATTAGAATTCAAAATCAAATGAGATAAAATCCGATTAAATCTCCTGTCATGTTAAGCTTTTATCTCTGACAGAAAAGGAAACTCACACTTTATCAAGTCCAATATTACAACCTCTGATGAACTTGTTTTTTATATTGTTAAGTTAAAAATTACCTCTGACGAAAATCATCTCCTTATCAAATTAACAGTTAACTCTGATAGTCAAATTCCAAGGCTAAATATGTTAACTGTCATCTCTGTTTAGTTAACTCATTCCTATCATGACCAGATCCTCTGAATAGGTCGAGGTTTTAGACATGTTTAATGACACATCTGTCTTTTCTTGATCTGTCATACTAAATGTCACTGAACGGTTAGGATTTTAATGAGAACGTTAACATGATACATCTGCTTGACCTCAAATAAGTACGTTAACATCACACATCTGCTTATCATCTAACGAGTATATTAACATCATACCTCTGCTTGTCATCTAATGAGCACGTTAAAATCATATATCTGCTTGTTATCGAATAAGCATATAAACATCATACCTCTGCTCATATTCTAGGAGACACGTTAATAGTTACCTCTGTTTATCAAATCTATTACATGTCTGTCATGCACTTAGCTTCTGAACGAGACGTCTAATTTTTTTTTGCATGCAGACAACAAATTCTCTGAAGCAAAGCTACAAGCAAAAGTTTGACTCAGCCGCACAGGTACAATGGCCAGCATCAAGAAAACTCTCTAGAAGCAATCTCTGATATATCAAAGAGGTTCAACAGTATATCTCAAGCAACAAAACAGCTGGAAGATAGTAATTTCAGAATATGGTTCACAGTATACCATAAAAATCACGAAGAAGACTACAGAGTTAAAATCAAAGAGTCCAAAGTGTTTCAAAATTCGTTACAATTCAATACAGAATTTCAAAAATTTTGGAGGAGGTTATGTAGACATCCAAAAAAAATAAAAAATAAAATAAATAAATAAATAAAATGAAAGTGCCCCGCGGACCCCACCCGCTGGAGCACACCTGCAGATGCACCCGCGGGAGCGCACCGGCAGGTGCACCCGTGGGAACGCTCTCGCGAGAGCGCACCCGCGGGAGCGCCCCGCGGGTCCCACCCGCGGGATCGCTCCCGTGGGAGCGCACCCGCGGGATTGCTCCCGCGGGAGTGCCCCGCAAGTCCCACCCGGAGGAACGCTCCCGTAAGAGCGCACCTGCGGGAGCACCCTGCGGGTCCCACTCGCAGGATCGCTCCCGCGGAGCGCTCCATCCGCGGGTTGCTTTCCGCTTCTGTTCCGCTTATGTTCCGTTTTGCATGGTGATCCGGATTTTTGGGGATTTAATCGGATTCGAGAGAAGAATTTGAGCCAGATTGGAAGCGCTCCTCAATCTATAAAATTAGGAGAGTATTTAGAACGAGGGGATTGGGGGGGAGAGGGGATTTTTCAGAGACGAGGGAGTCCAAAAAGGAGAGATCTACGTCTTTTTCAGAGTCCAAAAATCACAGAGAAAATTTCTAATCCAAATCGGATCGTCAACGGAGTACAGAAGCAAAACTCCACTGCTGCCAGAACCCACAATTAAAAAAAGGGGAATCGAAATCAATCGTTCTCCATACTTGTAGTCTCGAATTATTTTCTTGTAATTTTTCTATTATTGCTGTAATTCAAAATAAAATTGGCAATTTAAAGAAATATTCAATTTTTCGGGCATACAATACACATACTCATGTTCATATTTTATGATACTAGTATAGTGTACATATCCGATTATATCAGAATCAGAATTCAAAGTCAAAAATTAAAAATAATTAGCAGATCTATTTCAGACTGTACACGTATATTTTGATTATCTCAGAATTAATTATGTCATTATGTTTCAATAATAATCATATCCATTATGTATCGTGGATATCAGTTACCAAAAATTATATGTTGTACCACTTATCAGGTATAACTGCAGGTTACTGTGTATCAAATATGTCTAGTGACGGGCGATAAAATCATATGACAAACTAGCTATATAAGTCATGTACATATATTGTCACAAGCATGATCTTGTTTTATTCTTAACCTTGAAAATTAAAGGTTCAGGAATCTATATGCTTGACAATTGATATGCATCATAATCAAGTTTAAACTATCAAACAGGCATAACGATCCTAGTTTGTTGGTATAAGAATCCATTATAGATATCCATATATAACCAACATTTACTATATTTTCCAAATATAGACATAACTAGTGTATATAAACTGAAATAATAATCATAATTTGCTTAACCACTTCACTAAAAAAAGGATAAATATTAGTTATCAAATAATAATTTTAAAAGAAATATGAGATCATGATTTATATTCTATCATGAGAATTTGGTTTTTTATGATAATCAAAACTTTCACCATTGTCCGGAAGCATACTTTTATTAACATTAAGCAATCTCATTAATGAATTCAACAGGGAAAAAAAAAAATCTATAATTAGAATAAAAGAAGTTCCTAACCTTATCAATTTGCAAGTTACCCAGTTGTTGATTTGAGCTAAATTATTGCAAGTAAAATATGAATCTATTATTTTAGTTGTCCCATTACTAAATTTCAATAATCCAAAGTCTAGAAGGCATAATCATAATGAATTAAAAAGATATCATAATAAATTATGGAGAAAAAGGAAACAAGCTACTTGCTTTTTTATCCAACCTTTCTTTAGCTCATGGTCCCCAGCAAATGTATGTGAGGGAGATAGAGAGAATAATTGATCTTGGTTTTGATTTATGAGTGTAAAAAAAAAAAAAAATTAATGAAATAATTTTAATGAATGCTTATGGTGTTAACACATAAGTGTTGGCAGTGAAAATTTCTAAGTTAAAAGGATTTTCCACAACAGAACACGGAGCTAATTCAATAGCTCCGCGTTTGGTTATATTAACCCTGCGTTTGAATAAAACGCGGAGATGTTTAATAGCTCCGCGTTGATTCCGCAGTTTGGCTTGTATTAGCCTCGCGTTTGAGTAAAACGCGGAGATGATCAATAGCTCCGCGTTAGCTCCGCGTTTTGGTTATTTAGCGTCGCGTTTTGATGCGATTAAAGCTCCGCGTAAGCAGATAACCAGAATCTCATATTGATTGAGATTATGATTTTGGGTTTATCCAAATACCCGAATCAAGTCTAATCAGAATTCCATCAAAACTAAGATATTTGATTGGAATCCTTGATGAATGCGAGTTCTATTTAGATAGAAACTCTTGCATTAACCTGGGGCTATAAATATCTTCCTGGTGAAACCCTAGGGGTTTTCATTTTGGCATCGGAATCCTCCTATCGATCCTTTGGCAATTCAAGTACGCGAGAGAGCCTTGAAGCCTTTGCCGATCATCTTCTGAGATCTTGGAGAATTCAAGTTATGCATAGAGCCTTGAGTTCGTGAAGATCAGAGAAAATCACCATCTTCTTTCTGGAGTTCTTGAGAAGTTCGAGTTACGCGAGAGAGCCTTGAACAAATCAAAGCCAGAGAAGATCGTCTATATTCGGCCGATATCTTTAAAAGAGAAGATTTCAACGTACCGATCGTCCAAAGGAACTGCTTGACAGATCCCATCGCCACAGATCCCACAATATTGTAAAAGAGAGAGATTGAAGTATAAAATCCTCTCGTTTGTTCTCTTTTATATCTTGTTCACTTTCATTGTAATTTAAGTTAATTCAATGGGAGGAAGCGAAGGAAATTTTGCGACGAACAAACTGGCGACCACAGTGGGAGCCATCTCTTTCACTGATGAAGAGATTGTGGCGCAATCGGACGTTGACTTGATCAGATCCGAAGTAGACACGCTGGTCGTTGAAATCGACCAGCAGAAGTACGAGGAGTTCCTCTCCTCCGGATCAGGTGACTTGGATGAGACACGGCACTATCGCCGTATGTACTCCAATGCCCGAGTGACGGGTAGAAAGGTATCCACCGAGAGACGGGGATCCTTGGAGACTACGGTTATAACGCCGGAGTCCACACAAGAAATCCTAACCGAGGAAGAGCTTCCGATTGCCGAGGAAGACATGGGAACTGGACTGACCAGGACCCAACTCCGGAACAGGAACCGGAGAGCGAGGCGTAGAGCCCTCAAAGCCCGCCTTGGACGCGGAGCTAACTCTAGAGGACGCGAGGCTATGGTCCCTCGCAAATTGGCTCGCGCTACCCGCGAGACCAATCTCTACCGCGTTAAACGCCAAGATACAACTTGCCTTAAAAGCAAGGAAAAGCCAGCGTGTGATTTTCCACGCGAGGCTGGTAATACTGACGAGTTACGCAAGATTCCCAACACTCGCGAGTTAAGCGAGTATAAAAATTATCCCAAGCCAGCGTGTGATTCTCCACGCGAGGCTATTACTGTGCCTAGCGAGAGACGCGAAGCCAGTAAGGGTTGCGCTAGTCGCAGAATACCCAACACTCGCGAGTTACGCGAGTATAAAAATTATTCAAAGCCAGCGTGTGATTCTCCACGCGAGGCTATTACTGTGCCTAGCGAGAGACGCGAAGCCAGTGATACTTGCAATAAACGCAAGACTTCTGACACCCACAAGGAACGGAAAGATGATTGGCAGATAGTTGTCAGTCGTAAAAACCGCGCTAAGCGCGAAGCTATGATCTGCGTCAATCGCGAAGATAAGCCAGCGTGCAAGAACTTCCCTTCACGCGGGGCTATTATTCCAGAGGCTAAACTTCCAAGGACACACCAAGCCAGCGAGAAACGCGAGGCTAGTGTGGATCAGCGCGGAGCTATTTTTCAGGCCCGTAATGTGAAACGCGAGGCTATTCCTAAGCCACGCGAGGATCAGTCCGACCCCAGAGTCAGGGTTGATCAATCAAAGAAGCTTCAGTGGATTCCTAAACACTCTCAAGAGTTGAATGGACCTCTTGATTTCATGGCTAGAGGCACTGACCTCAGGGAGCATCTTTCTAAGAAGAGAGGCATAGACCAACTTCAAGTTGAACATAGTTGCCATTGCCAGCAACTTATGACAACAGTATCAGCCGTGATGAATAACTGTGGCTGCAGCAAGAACAGGATATCTGTGTTCGACCGATTAAATGAGTCAAACCAGAATCCTGCTAAGAAGACAAGAACCACTCCCCTGAAATAAGGGAGAGCTGTAACTTCCAACATGGTAGGAAAAGGGAAGAAAATTGCAGAGACGGATGATGATTCAGAATCGAGCGATGATGAACTTCATCGTATTACTCGACTAAGATCAGGAGCCGTCCCGCCCCGAAATTATAAGAAGCTTGCAGGGGGTTCTTACGACGAGAACAGCGATAATTCCGCTATAGCCTCGCCCCCATCCTCTATATCGTCTCGGTTACAGAAGTCAGCATCGCACATGGCAGATAAATCTAGTGATATCAATCAGAGATTTGAGGCTCAAGAAAGAATGATTCGAGAGCAATAGAAAACGATTGAAGACCTTAAGATGCTACTTTTAAAAGTTGTTGAAGATAATGCTAAACGGGGCAAGAAGACTCCAAATGAAGAAGAACAGGAGGAGAAAGCCCACTCGATGCATGAGGAAGAAGATAGATTTTCTTTCCATGATCCGCATGAAGAAAAGCTTGAAAAGTTACAGAATCAACTCGAAGCCTTGATGCGTAAAAAAGAGTTGAAGGAGTCAGGAGTCTCTAGACCATATCCAGCAGAATGGGATGTGGTACCCTATCCTCCAAAGTATAAGCCGCTCAAGTTGGAGCGCTATGACGGGAAGGGATCGCCCAGTCAGCACATCTATTATTTCTTGTCCCAAGCAGGACACTTAATGGGTAATGATCCCATCATGACCAAAGTATTTGCAAGTACTTTGCGAGGGCCTGCATTTACTTGGTTCACGCAGCTGCCCCCAGGTACTATTAATACCTGGTTAGATGTTGAGAAATTATTTCTCTCACGTTTCTTCGAGGATGACACCGAGATTACGGTTCATTCCCTCCTTGCAACTAGGGAGGGGGAACAAGAAGCGGTTAAAGATTTCATAGAAAGGTTCCGGGAGAAGTCCGTACATTGTAAACACGGAATGATCCAGGAAACTCTAGTCGAGACATGTCGACACAACCTTAAGAGCAATGTGCTCCTCAAAATGGGGGCCGTAGAGTCTAAGATGTGGAGGGACCTGCTCAAACAAGGAGAGCAAGCTGAAGACTTGATTCGCCGAGTTGAAGAGTCCCGCGGGCCAAGAAGTGCTGGGGGTAGTAAATCATATACCCAAAACAACAGCAACAAGAATAAAGGGAAAGCAGTAATGTCATCAGAAACTGCTCCTCAGAAAACCAGTCCTCCGCCAGAGCTGAAATCTCAAGGTCAACGAGGGTCAAGGCAAATTAGACCGCAGTAAGAAAGGAATTACACTTTCAAAGCTGAACAGACACCGGTCCTCTTTTACCTGCTCCAAAAGAAGGGAATGCTAAAACTTCCGGAGAATAAGAAGCCAGAAGACGTTGGTAAGACAAAAGATCCCAACTACTGTCTCTATCACCGGAATGTTGGACACCCTACCCGGGATTGTTTTCCCCTTAAGAACAGGATCCAAGCACTAATAGAAGCTGGGGTTCTGACGCTTAAGGAAGAGCAGAAGAAGGTCACTGCCAATATGGCAATCATAGTGGTTGGAACCCACGAGTTCCCCGCAGGAGTGACCCCAATCCCAAAGGGTGAGGCAGTTACAAAGAATCTTGATCCGTACAACAAAGCCCAAGAAGGACTTGTCCCTATAACAACCCAAAGAGGGGAAGTTATGTGGGTTCACCCTGATTTGCTGGAAGATGAACAATGGACTACTTCAAGAGGTCCAGAGAAGAAGCGGGCTGTCAATGCCATCTCTGCAGATATGAAGGAAGAATATATAGCTTCAGGCGCCTTCACAAGTTCTGAAGAAGAACCCGAAACTATGGCCACCCATCAAGATGGGGCAGGCCCTTCCAGTACTCGATCTGGAAAGACATATCTTAAGAACTACACTAGAGTGGATCCAAAAGATATCTATGCAGAACTTGCAAAGCCTGCGAAGCAGAAAAGACTTCGTTTCCAGAAGAATTCTACCAGAGATGAAGGAGCCAAAGAAACTCCCTTCGAATTTGACATAATTGCGCAGTTGGCTAACATCCCAGCGCGAGTAACGCTTTACGAATTGTTGAGATTATCAAAATCCACACGTGAAGCTCTAAGAGAGGCCTTGGCAGACTCTGAGTCGTTCCTAGCTCAGATTGTCGAGCCGGCCATCGAAGAGCGGGACTCTTGCCCCCACTGTCATCAAGTGAGGAGGCAAGTTCCACAAATCATCTTCTCTCCAGAAGACATGCAGGTGAGGAATATAAAGCATAATAGGCCTTTATATTTCACTGGATATGTCGGGTCCACAAAAGTGGACCGAATTCAGATTGATCCAGGTTCTGCACTCAGCGTCGTGCCCAGTAGATTGATGCAGCTGTTGGGGATTTTCCTTCATCGCTTGACACCTACACACCTACCATCTATGGATTCAACGCTAATAATAGCCATCCTCTTGGTAAGATCCGATTGCGGTGTCAAATTGGAGACTTGAAAACGGAGGTTACATGCTACGTAATTGATGCTGATACCTCCTACAATATTTTATTGGGGCGACCTTGGATTCACTCTCATATGATAGTTCCGTCGACTCTTCACCAGTGCATGAAATATTGCGATGAGGAAGGAGAGGTCCGGACACTAATTGCTGACAAGCAGCCATTCAAAGGGTTGGAGAATTACTTCACAGATGCTGCACTCTACAAGCCAACACATGAAGCCTCCAATGACAATCTTAGCAAGTCTCCAAGGCCCGACGACAGTGGCAATGAAGCCGACACTGAGTACAAACTCCTTGGAGAAGATGATGGGGGTGATTACGAAATCAACCCTCACCTAGATCTTAGCTTAGGTCTTGATAATATAGTGGATGTAATAGAAAGTGAATGGGTTATTAATGAAAATGTAAAGTTAGTCTACGAGCATGCTGTAGCTCCTGAGTCTGAGCCCTCTTGTACCTCCACCGAAGCGGATGGCCTGACCGAACTTGAAGTTCTGGCGGCATACCATTTGCCCCTCAGGTCTTCCCTCCTCTCTCAATTAAAAATTACCGAGGATCAAGGGCACTTCTTTGAAGTGCCTCCCCGACAGAAGTCCCAAAGGCCGATCATGTTCGGCAAAGTGGCCACGTCACCTCGACAGAGACAAAGTAGTGAAAGTGATGAACAAACATCACCTCAATTCCACTTATATGAGCAAAGGTCCCGACAGATGATGGAGAAAATGGGATATAATTTTACCCAGAAGCCGGGATTAAACTTTGGAAAAGGGCGGCGGAATCTCATACCCTCGTTTAGACCGAGAGGGAAGAGTCCTGATTATTATCAGAAGACGCGCATGGGGTTGGGCTATGTGTCTACTCCACCCTCATCACCATCCAAGGATGAAGAGAGTCCTTCGGATAAAGAAAAAACATCTTCACCAGATTATGATTCGGATATAAGCACCGGTGCTTGGTTTCAGTCTTTGACAGCCAATATGGTTTCAGCTGCGCTAGAAAGCGACGAGAAACCAATCGACGTTCAAGATGATGCTTGGGCTAGGCATATGGACACTCTCTGGGATGTCCGCTTTGAACAGCGTGATCCGCCCACGGAAGACAAATTAATACAGGTTAACATGGGAACAGAAGAAAATCCAAAACCCATTTTCATAAGCGACACACTAACTCCTTTAGAAAAAGAGGAACTTATATCTCTTATCAAAGAGTATATAGATGTGTTCGCATGGAGTTATGAAGATATGCCTGGGGTTGACCCTCAAATTGCCACACACCGGTTAAATATAAAAGAAGATGTCAAACCTGTTAAACAGCAACAGAGGCGTTTTCGACCTGAATTGATGGAGGCAATAGTTGCTGAGGTCAACAAGCTTATACAATCCGGGTTCATCCGTGAAGAACAACACCCAGACTGGGTGGCAAACATAGTGCCAGTTCGCAAAAAGAATGGCAAAATCCGGATATGTATTGACTTTCGAGATCTGAACACTGCATATCCCAAGGATGAATTTCCACTCCCCATCACCGACGTGATGATCGATAATACTTGCGGTTATGAGAGGATGTCCTTTATGGATGGTTTCTCAGGTTATAACTAAATCAAGATGCACCCGGATGATGAAAAGCATACAGCTTTCAGAACGCCACAGGGGGTATACTGTTATACGGTGATGCCATTCAGATTAAAGAATGCAGGTGCCACTTACCAACGCGCAATGAGCGCCATATTTAAAGAACACCTACGCAGAACAGCAGAGTGCTATGTGGATGACTTAGCAGTTAAAAGCAAAGACAAAGAAGATCATCTTCACGATTTAAGAGTGGTCTTCGATCTTATGAGGAAACATCATTTGAAGATGAATCCCACTAAGTCATTCATAGGGGTATCCAGCGGGAAGTTTCTAGAGTTCGTAATAACTTCAAAATGAATTTTCCTCGACCCGGAAAAGGTAAAAGCGATTAGCGAAATGCCGCCTCCCCGCAATCTTAAGGAATTAAGGGGATTACAAGGAAAGCTCGCTTATATTCGGCGCTTCATATCCAACTTATCTGGACAATGCCAACCATTATCCAAACTTATGAAGAAGGGAGTGTCTTTCATATGGGATGAGGCATGTCAGCAAGCATTTGATGACCTCAAGGAGTACCTTACTAAGCCTCCTGTACTAATGGCACCAGCCCCTGGGCAGCCCTTTTTTATATATGTAAGGGCCATGGATAATGCTTTAGGAGCATTACTTGCTCAATATAATGAGCACGGCCATGAACATGCCCTCTACTATTTAAGTAGAACAATGATTGCGGCCGAACAGCGGTATACCCCGATTGAAAAAGAATGTTTAGCCCTAGTGTTTGCTGTTCAGAAAATGCGACACTACCTTTCAGGGCAAACAATTCATGTTATATCAGGGGTTAACCCCTTGAAGATTCTAATGACCAAACCTGGATGAGGCAAACAATGCCAACCATTCTCTAAACTTATGAAGAAGGGAGTGTCTTTCATATGGGATGAGGCATGTCAGCAAGCATTTGATGACCTCAAGGAGTACCTTACTAAGCCTCCTGTACTAATGGCACCAGCCCCTGGGCAGCCCTTTCTTATATATGTAAGGGCCATGGATAATGCTTTAGGAGCATTACTTGCTCAATATAATGAGCACGGCAATGAACATGCCCTCTACTATTTAAGTAGAACAATGATTGGGGCCGAACAACGGTATACCCCCATTGAAAAAGAATGTTTAGCCCTAGTGTTTGCTGTTCAGAAAATGCGACACTACCTTTCAGGGCAAACAATTCATGTTATATCATGGGTTAACCCCTTGAAGATTCTAATGACCAAACCGGGATCCTTGAATGGCCGATTGGCAAAGTGGGCGCTCTTACTATCACCCTATGACATACATTTTTTCCTTCAAAAGGCCATGAAGGGACAGGCAATCGCTGATTTCCTTGCAGACCATCCAATTTGGTCCAAATTAAAGCAGACATCAGAAGTCAACACAGTTACCAAAGAACAGCCTTGGCAAATGTTCTTTGATGGTGCCGCGAGACGATCTGCTGCTGGAGTGGGGGTTGTGCTAATATCCCCACATAAACATATATTGCCTAACGGTTACTCATTAACAGAACCGTGCACTAATAATGTAACGGAGTACAACGCGCTCATTATCGGCTTAAAAATAGCTCTGCAACTGGGGGTGAACCATCTAGAGGCATATGGAGATTCTAAGCTCATTGTCAATCAGATGACAGGTGAGTATGAAATCAGACATGAAGCCCTCATCCCCTATCATCAGCTAGCTATTGAGCTAGCAGGATATTTTGAACAATTCTACATATATCATGTATCTCGAAACGAGAACATTTATGCAGATGCTCTTGCCGCATTAGCCGCAATGCTGGCAATCCCGCCAGGTGAAGCTAAAAGCATCACCATTGGTAGTAGAGAACTCCTCCACCCAGATGTGGTATCTCAAACCGAAGAGGTATGCTAGATTGGCTTAAACTTAGAGCCCCATGATTGGCGATTTCCGTTTGTGGATTATGCTTTGCATGGGATATTACCAGAAGATCCTAAGGAAGCCACCTCAATAAAGAGGAAGGCCCAAAGATTTTATTATGACCATAAACTTCAGACTTTGTATAGAAAGTCAAGAGGTGGTCTATTGCTACGCTGCATATCGAAAGCAGAAGCAGAACAAGTGCTGAAAGAAACACATGATGGAATATGTGGAGCTCATCAGCCCGGTCCCAAACTTGGAGACCGTATAAGAAGGCTGGGGTACTACTGGCCGAGCATGGTTACGGAAGCAATGGCATACGCTAAACGATGTCATGCATGCCAAATACATGCCAATTTTATTCATCAACCCCAAGAATACTTGCACAATACCGTCACAAGCTGGCCATTTGAAGCCTGGGGAATGGACATTGTGGGGCCAATAACTCCCTCGTCATCCAGAGGACATCGATTTATTCTTGCAATAACCAATTATTTTTCAAAATGGGCTGAAGCCGTGCCCATGAAAGAGGTGAAGACGACAGATGTGATCAAGTTCGTCAAGCATCATGTCATTTACCGATTTGGCGTCCCTCGACGGATCATTCATGATAATGGTCCGCAATTCATTAGTCAGGGATTCTCCAGATTCTGCAATAAATTCAGAATCAAAGATATCGCTTCTTCACCATATAACCCTGCAGCTAATGGGTTGGCCGAAGCTTTCAACAAGACGATCATCAAACTCCTTCGGAAGTTCGTCTCTTCCAATAAACGAGATTGGGATGAAAAGTTAGGAGAATCTTTGTGGGCTTATCGCACCACCGTTCACACCCCGACTAAAGCAACCCTGTTCTCTTTGGTTTATGGAAGTGAGGCTGTTCTGCCTCTTGAAATCCAGATACCATCATTAAGAGTGGCTTTAGCCACAAAGATGACGACAGAAGAGCGCCATCAGCAAAGATTGCAAGAACTAGAGGCGTTAGATGAAAAACGTCTCAGGGCTCAACAACAAATTGAGTTGTATCAAGCCCGAATATCTCAAACGTTCAATAAGAACGTTAAACCAAGGACCTTTAAACAAGGAGACTTGGTTCTGGCTGTTAAAAGGCCAATGGTGCTAACCCACAAGACTAAGGGTAAGTTTGAACCCAAGTGGGAAGGACTGTTCATTTTGGAGACAGTCTACTCCAGTGGAGCTTATCGCTTAATGAATCAAGACGGCGATAGGATGATGATGCCGATCAATGGTAAATTTCTGAAGAAATACTATGCTTAATATCTCTGGGAGTATAAACCTCCAATTTATCCAAGTTACGCAGATGAGCACTTGGACTTCTTCTATTCTGGTGATTTTAACCCACTAAAACTGGTGAGTTTGGTTCTCAAGTTTGAACCACCATCAGTCTTTTCTTAGGCATGCGCAGTTTGGCGCCTCTGACCTAAATCCTGGCGTGTCTGGTTCTCAAGTTTGAACCACCTCCAGTCTTTTCCTAGGCATGCGCAGTTTGGCGCCTTTGACCTAAACCCTGGCGTGTCTGGTTCTCAAGTTTGAACCACCTCCAGTCTTTTTCTAGGCATGCGCATTGTGCGCCTCTGACCTAAACTTGGTGTGTTTGGTTCTCAAGTTTGAACCGCCTCCAGTCTTTTCTTAGGCATGCGCAGTTTGGCGCCTCCGACCTAAAACCTGGTGAGTTTGGTTCTCAAGTTTGAACCACCTCCAGTCTTTTTCTTAGGCATGCGCAGTTTGACGCCTCTGACCTAAACCTGGTGTGTTTGGAGTGCCCAGTTCAATTTACGCGAGAGAGCCTTGAACCGCCTCCAGTTTGGTTCTCAAGTTTGAACCACCATCAGTCTTTTCTTGGGCATGCGCAGTTTGGCACCTCTGACCCAAACCTGGTGTGCTCAGTTCTCAAGTTTGAACAGCCCCCAATCTTTCTTTTAGGCATGTGTAATTAAGCGCCTATGACCTAAAAGATATGAATTGCCCAACGCTTCTATAGCAATGGGAAGAGAACGAGTTTCTCGCCAACCCATCATGCTGGGGTAAAAGTATGAATTGCCCAAACGCCAACTAGGCAATGGGAAGAGAACAAGTTTCTCGCCAACCCATCATGCTGGGGTAAAAGTATGAATTGCCCAACGCTTCTATAGTAATGGAAAGAGAATAAGTTTCTCGCCAACCCATCATGCTGGGGTAAAAGTATGAATTGCCCAATGCCAACTAGGCAATGGGAAGAGAACAAGTTTCTCGCCAACCCATCATGCTGGGGTAAAAGTATGAATTGCCCAATGCCAACTAGGCAATGGGAAGAGAACGAGTTTCTCGCCAACCCATCATGCTGGGGTAAAAGTATGAATTGCCCAACGCCAACTAGGCAATGGGAAGAGAACAAGTTTCTCGCCAACCCATCATGCTGGGGTAAAAGTATGAATTGCCCAACACCAACTAGGCAATGGGAAGAGAACAAGTTTCTCGCCAACCCATCATGCTGGGGTAAAAGTATGAATTGCCCAACGCTTCTATAGCAATGGGAAGAGAACAAGTTTCTCGCCAACCCATCATGCTGGGGTAAAAGTATGAATTGCCCAACGCCAACTAGGCAATGGGAAGAGAACAAGTTTCTCGCCAACCCATCATGCTGGGGTAAAAGTATGAATTGCCCAACGCCAACTAGGCAATGGGAAGAGAACAAGTTTCTCGCCAACCCATCATGCTGGGGTAAAAGTATGAATTGCCCAATGCCAACTAGGCAATGGGAAGAGAACGAGTTTCTCGCCAACCCATCATGCTGGGGTAAAAGTATGAATTGCCCAACGCCAACTAGGCAATGGGAAGAGAACAAGTTTCTCGCCAACCCATCATGCTGGGGTAAGAGTATGAATCGCCCAATACCGATAAAGTAAAGGGAAGAGGAAAAGTTTGGCATTTAAGCCCAAACGTAGTCCTCGACAACTCACCATATTGAGGGAAATAACATGGCTAGCCCAACTCAAATGGTAGTTGGTAAAGACTAATCAAATCCGTTAATAGCTGGGAGTTTGCTAAAAATCCCATATTAAATTTTAATTTTTATTTCGGCTCGAGAAATTGAGCATAAACGATACCGAGATAAATCGTTTTGACGACAGGTTATTTGTTGGGCAAGCAAATCTGTTTTGAAGCCGGCAAATAAAAGAGTCAAAAGAATCATCTTTATTAAAAAGGTGAAGATACAAAAAGAATTTCAAAGAAACATAGTAAAGTTATCTCTCTCCTGTTTACAAAGTTCTTATTACAAGGAAGATAAAAGTTTAAAGAGAGATGAAACTATTGGCCTCCCAGAAGTCTCAATTGGTTTATTGTCTCGTCCAAATTTCTACGATGAGAAGCCTCCACGGTTTGCTGAGCTTGCCTACGCAACTCATCATCACTTATTGAAAGTTGTTGCTGACGAGATTCTTCTATGGCACGATTCCTGGCCATCTCTTCCTGCTGAATCTGCTCCTGCTGGACAAGCAACATCTCCCGTTTCTTGACAGATTCTCCTAATCGGAGTTCATTTTCTATCAAGGTGGCCCGAGCTCTCGCAATCGTCTCCTGGGCTTTAGAGATGGCCGCCTGACCTTCCTCAATTCCGAAGTTTACCCTTTGCAGGTCGCCAATAACGGATTCCCGACTGGCCTGGAGCTCTGTCAGCTCCTGAGACCATCTCTCCTCCTGCTGCCTTAAAATAATTCTTCGAGATAAGGATTCTGCCCGAAGCCGCGCCAGCTCTATCTCAGTGATCGCCTCCATGTCCGCCTGATGGAGTGTGTGTAGCGTGGTCACCTGCTCTTCTAAAGCTGCAAGGCGAGCCCGGTATGGAGCTGCTCGATTTTGTCCACCGAATTCTTCGATATTTCCTAAATACCGGAGTAACAGTGGACGTACGAAGTTGAAGGAATCATGGCCATCAAGAACCATCTCGACACATCTTCTTAACAAATGCATAAAATCCTCGACAGTGAAGCCGAAAAGTCTTTCAAGAGGATTTGCAGTGTCGGTAGGCAAAGTAGGCAATGCCAAAAGAGGTGTCGTGAGTAAGGGAGCAGTAGTGGATGGGATTGGAGAAGAAGAAGCCCGTCCCTGCATTAAATTCATGATCTGAGGGACCAGTAGAGCCAGTGCAGATCTGGAAGAACTGGAGACCCCAGACGAAGTACCGTCAGTACAGATCACTTGGGTACCCCCACCAACAGGAAGAGAAGATGGGACCACTTCGCCTGAAACTCCTTCGGTGGGAGAAGCATCTTCGAACGAGAATTTCAAATTATTCTCCTCCCCTGCTGGAAGACTTGGAGTCGGAAGAGTTGCAGGTATCTCAGCAGTCACGACAACAGACGACGTTAAAATCGCTGACTGAGAAGGCACTCCAACGACCGTGGGAAATGTCTCAGAAGAGCAAACGGGTGTTGGAGATGGCATGCTAGGAGAAGGTGTAGCCTCATTAGCAGCAGCTGCAATAATAATCTCAGTTCTCTCGTCACTTCCCAATTCGTCAATTGGGGGAATTGAAGAGGAAACAGAGGCAGGAGCCGGTGTGGAATAATCAGCCGCAAACTCACCAACAAAGCTACCCACACCACCAACAGAGCCAGAATGGTCCATTCTATCGTCAGACTCTACTTGGGTAGTCGAGTGCATTGGCGAAAGAAGTTGATCACCTGCATTTCAGAAGACCAGAAAAGCAGTGTTACGTTAAAATAATAACAGGCAAAAGATAAAATGCTAAAGGCCATACCAGGCGATACAAGTCCAGTTGTCGGACTTAAAGGGGGAGCCATTGTCGTTTCCAGCAATGTACCCGTCTCGCTACCCGTTAGTTGCGCCCCAGGTTCTGCCACAGGCTCACGGCCAAAGGAGCTGAAATCTCAGCAACACTTGGAGCTTTGGCAGGTTCATCCTCCCTTGCCAACGCTGGGGGTACAGCTGAAGCCAACAAGTCGGAAGCAAGTTTGATAGCCACTTCTTGGGGGACTATCAAGGTTTCCTGCCCCAATTTTTGCTTCTTACCAGGCCTTTTCTTTAAAGTGCCACGGCGTTTGAGAGTTGGACTCAGGGAACGACTGACAATAGGCTGAGGAACTCCACCAGCACCAGCATTGTCATCATCATCACCGGCATCATCGTCTGATTTACTGATGTCCGAAGGCTCAGCCGCAGCGCCAAGGAATTCTTCCATTCCTTTTATCCTTACCCTAGAAGCACCCTGGCGGCTAATATAGAGGGCTTCAATCTCTTTACAGCAACTGCGATTGAGAGAGAAGCCGGGCACGTCAGCATTTGCAATATTGAACCAATTGCAGGAGCTGAGGGTCATGGCCAATTCTGGCACCTTCTGGGGCAAGGAGAATTCAGCTTCGGTCCCGCCCGCTGCAAAATGGAACCAGCCACGAGCACCTTCGTATAAATTCCGCTCGTAAGCGAGATCTTTATTTGGATTACCCACATAAAGTTGAGAATATCCAAACTGACGAGCAAAGCGACTCGGAGTATATGGCTCAATCTGACACTGGAGATCTTGACGATACACCAAGTGTCCGGGACGGATGTTGAGAAGCCACCAGAAGGCTCCTGCAGATAAAGTAGTGAACTTATCTGCTCCCATGGCATCCTTTAGCCTCGTCCCATATCCTCCGCCGGGAAAGTCAGGAAAACACCGGAAGATCTCGTAATTCTGAAAGCTACGAAGAGTCTTCCGAATCTGGGACATATAATTCTGCCTCCATGAAGAACGTTCATACAGTTCTACAAGGAAGCACTTTTCGCCCGAACGACGCTCTGGTGCACTCATTAAGGAGGGACAGTGCAAGACAAGCCACGCCATCAAATAGGTGTAGGGCATCTCCACCCTAGGGTTTGGAGTTTTCGGTTGGGCAGTCTCTTTCGACTTGCCCTTTCCTTTCCCCTTGACCTTAATAGTGGGGAGGAAATCACGACAGAATACCCTCAGTCCATATTGCAAATTGCATACCATGGCGGGAAGGAGTCCAAGGGGTCGGCCGTATGCAAGAAGAACTGCTGGATATACCACGGTCATTGCAATCGCTTCCTTGGGCAATGACGGCACAACGCATCTTTTGAGCCACAGCATCAAAAACCCGGCAATGAGACCTCTGTTGGAGATCGAAAATTGGGCTTGATAGTGATAGCTCTTGAATGAAGTACCGGGACCGTATCCATTCTCATTGGATTCCGTAGTATAGAACAAACGGTAATGGCCCCTGGCTACACGTTGGTCAATCTCTGAAATGGGGACAGGAGAATGACCATGGATAGTGGCCGAGCTATCCTTAGAATTTAGGTTGGCAAAAAGGTATTCGGCCCACTTCTTGTGGCCAATACCGTGATTACGTGCACCTGTCTGGTCAGCGCAGATATGATAATGGCACATCATCTCCCAGTACGTGACATAAATGCGCTCATCCCTCGCCAATAGCATGTTCAACTCATCAGTGGTGGGGATATACTCCTCGTAAGGGACTTCGCCCATCGAGAGCCCAGAAACCTCAAACATCTCGTGGAGAGCGAACCCTAGCTCACCCACTGGAGTAAAGAAAGTACAGGTCTCAGGGTTATACATCTCCAAGAGGCAGTAAAAGTGATAAGCACTCTGGGGAAACCCGAATTGGACATTCCTGATGGCTTTATACAAGCCAATATCCTTTAAAATGGGCTCGTGGGAATCCAGCATGTACTGAACAAGGCGTGCCCACCACATATTGTTAGAAGAATGAACCCAGCCAGGCATCCTGAAGTCGCTAGCCGGGTACTGACCATCCTTCGCCAAGAACTCACTTAAGAAAGTTCGGGCACGAGATGGGACTTCTCCCACTGGAAGCTCCTTCCCAAATCGGCCTGGAAGCAAGCCAGTAATGCATCTGGGGGAACCGTCTTGATAAACCCCTTTTGCACCAAATTTGCCTGTTGGGACGCCATCTTGCTCCTGAGTCAGTCCCCACTTTAATTCTCGAGGCATCGCTAGCCTCTGAAGATAGACCAGAGGATAGCTATGATCCATTCTAGGCAGAAACATCAGCATTTCGCCTGAGTTATATAACCAAACATGCTCCTCTTCAGAAAGGATCTCATCTGAGTGAACCATCTGGTCTCCAAAGAGGAAAGCGGGTTTCTCCATCGCCCTTCTGTTCACATCTTCAAAAGCCGTGTCAGTTATGATTTCTCGCGCAGTAGTGGGATGATATTTGATCAACTTCTCCCTGCGATCCTTCGGGTCTGGCTTGTACGAGGGCAGGATGGTAGTGAAACGGAATTGGCCTGAGGGATCAGAACCCCCAGCAAAGCCGAAGTAATTCTTGTGGGGAAGAGATTCTATTGAATACCCTACTGCACGAAGAAACACCAGAGTAAGAGAAGTTTCTCTAGGGCAGAAAATTTCTCTAAGTATGGACGCGCGAAGCTAAAGATTAGAACGCGCGAAGTTAAGAATAGCGCCGCGCGAAGCTAAAGATTAGACCGCGCAGAAGTCAAAATAGCCTCGCGTTTTCAGCTCGACTGCTACTTGAAATAGCCTCGCGTTTTTAGCGCGACTGCTACTTGAAATAGCCTCGCGTTTTCAGCGCGACTGCTACTTAAAATAGCCTCGCGTTTTCAGCGCGACTGCTACTTAAAATAGCCTCGCTCTTTAAACGCGAGGATGACGCGATAACTTCGCGTAAGAAGGCAGTCAGAGACTTTTCTTCTTCTCCAAGCCTTGCGGCAGGAGTACGGCGATCTCGCCGGTAAAAGAGTTGATTGATCAGTTAAATTTAAGCCAAATCACTCTAGAAAGATTCTTACCCCCGATGGGCGAAATGTGGGCTGGCGCGTCGCTGCCTTGGCCGCTGTAATACCCCAAATTTTGAGCTACCTGTATTACTCTCTTGAGACCAGTAGTGCCGAATAAGTCAACCGAAGTTAATTTTGGACACCGAAATAACTTTCGGTTAACATAACTTTAAATCCACAAATCCAAATGATATTCGGTCTTCGCGATTATTAGTTTTGTAATATTTAGGATGTTTGGAGATTTTTCTTACGAGGCCGAAAAATACTCCCAAAATTGTTAATTTAATAATATTAAAATTATTCTTCTAATTATTTCAAAATTTCGGTTCATTTATTCCGGACATCGAAACAACAAACGGATAATTTCGTAGTGTTCCCCTCGTCGAGCACTACGTCTTACATAAATTTGGTATTATTTGAAGAATATTACATGAAATCAAAATTATTAAATTATTAAATTAAAAAAAATTATTTAACATAATATCTGCTCTTTGCTGTCAAGAGAAGGGGAGTGGCGTGGTGTGCTGTCGCGATGGGAAAAAAAGGAGGGTTGCATGGATTGCACGTGTCACAAGCATGTGAGGAAAAAAATAAAAAATAAAAAAATAAACCTCCTCTCAGTGCTCTCACTTTCTTCCCTCACTTCTCCTTTCTTCTGTCTCTCGGCCCAAAACAGCAACAGAGAAGGAAAAAAAAAAAAATAAGGAAAAAAAAAAAAAAAAAAAAGGAAGAAGAGAGAGAAGAAAAATCAAACCATACCAAAGATTCAAACCGAATATTCGAGATCAAGCTGAGGCAAGTAACACTGCTATTTTCGTTCTTTTCATTATTTTATTTATATTTATTTCCGTTCGTTTTGTTATTTACATTTATATATGCTAAATTATTTTTTTTTGAAATTGCTCGATTCATATTTTAGATTATTAATTGACATTGAGAAGTAAAACAAATTATTAGGTCAATTTTGATTTATATATATATATAAATATTATTACAGTTGTTTATTTTCAGTTTAAAAAAAAAAAAATACATACGAGTTGAGCCATGCAAAATTAACTTAGCCATGCAAAATTAGAAACAAAGAAAAAAAAAATTTAGAAGAAGAGCTGGGCCTAGAGAACCGAGAGAAGAGTGAAAAAAAAAATAATAAAAGAAAAAAAAAAGAAAAGAAAATAGTTAACTGGGCCTGACCGGCCCAAAGAAAATAACAAAAACAAAAAAAAAATAAATAAATAAAATTGGACTTAATGGGCTTGGGCTGGAAAAGAAGAAAAATAAAAATAACAATATAAGTGGGCATTTATGGGATTGGGCTTTGGCTTAGTTTGAATTAATTGTAAATAATTAATAGACAGAAATTTGATTCCCAAATTGGGTTATTAATTTACATTGAGAATGAAACCAGATTATTAAATAATTTTAATGAGATGCATTACAATTGTGCACTAACATTTATCATGCTACAAATCATGTACCTTGATATTATAAATCATGTGTACTAATATATCATGTGTTAATTTATCATGCTACAAGTCATGTGTTTTACATGTTACGAGTTCTGATTACAAGTCATGTGTTTTACATGCCACGTGCTTTGATATTACAAGTCATATGTTTTAATATTACAGATCATGTGTTATAATACTACATGTCATGTACAGTCATGGAAATGCAAGCATGTTATCATGAATTGAAAAATAATTAAAAAAAGATTATAAAATTTTCATGTGCAAAATTCATTATGAACACGGGGATGGGGGAAACTATATGATGGATAAGAGCCTTGCCGTATAAGAATTGATTGTATTGTTAGGGCCAGGATTTTATTACTGCAGCGGCCTGGGTGATTACTGGATCACCAATTGATATCTACCCTGAGTGGTAAGTCCGTACTGTAATACAGTACGGAACGTGATTGAGTGCCTAGCGGCATGTCATGGTTCAGCGCCATGAATATTGGGGCCGGGTCCCGGGTATGCACGGGCACTTATACGACAATGGAGAATAGCGCTATCTTATCCATTAATACAGTTTCAAAATTTTAAATTGGACGATGACTGAGACCAATAGAATATATGATTAAATAGATAGAGTAGTTATTGTCATGTTCATTTATTTATGCATTTATTTATGCTTAACTTCATGTTAATTTATATGTTGCCTTCATGTTACTTTATATGCACACAAACAACACTGACATAAACATGCTCATGCACACTGATATTCATGTACTATGATAGTACACAATTCCTATTTTAAACGTATTACTTGCCGGGTTTAATCCCCTGGGTTTTGAACCCAGATTTGGAATGTGAAGAAGGGGATCCAGCCCCAGTTGAAGACCCGTACTTCGTTGGACAGATCGAGTGACAATAGGCAAGCGAAGTACCCCTGGAAAATTTTTGTATATCTTGTTTATATTTCCTTTTGTCTGGGCACTGCTTTTCTCTTCGACTCTTTTGTGTTCATATTTAAAACAGTGTGCCATTTTATGTAATAAACTCTTTGTATAAATGAAATCATTTCAGTTTCAGACATGTTATTTATTTATCTGATTGTGGCAGTAGTTACGGTTATTCCAAGATCCTGTGACTGTTGGGTTGTCTAGTGTAAGTAATAAGTAACGTCCTCCGTTTTGGGAAGCAGTTGAAAAATGGGGGCGTTACAGCCGCCGCCACCACTGCTTGCGCCAGTCGCCGAAGATGGAGCCGCTCGAGAAGTAGCACGAGTTTTGGGTGCCATTGTTGAGAAAAATCGACTGAAAATTTGGAGAAACTCGGTCGGAAGAAGATTGGGTCGTCTGAACTCTGATCGCCTGAATCTCTAAGTTTCTGGAAAATTCTCAAATAGAGTGAGAAGGATAAGAAATAGAGATGAGTTTTAAATAGAAGGAACCGCCTCTTGGAATTCAGCGCGAGTTTCGGAGAAAGTGACTGGTCAGTTACTCTCCAACACGCGAAGCTATTAGCCTCGCGCGACTAAGAAAAAGCGAAGTTGATTAACTCCGCGCAACTATACAAAACGCGAGGATAGCCTGTGCCTTAGCTTCGCGTTTTCATGGAAAAACTTGGATTTTTGACGAGTGCAATTAGGCGCTTCCATCTAAGTTAAGATGATCATTATCCGATCATTTGGGTATTATTAATCTAAGTTACGCGGAAGAGCCTTAGATTATTTTACCAAAATTATTAACCATCTGTTTGTTGAGCAAGCAAGTTTATTGAAGCCAACAGATAGAGAGGAAAATAATTTATCTTTATTCATAAAAGAAGAGATTACAAAGAGGGAGTTATAGCTCTCCCAAAAGCTTTTACATGATCAACTCATCAAATAACCAAAGAATTCAAGATTTCTCTACGGGGTGTTGAAGCTCAGTTCCCTGGTTCACATGCAAAGAATTCAAGATTTCTCTACGGGGTGTTGAAGCTCAGTTCCCTAGTTCACATGCAAAAGAATTCAAGATTTCTCTACGGGGTGTTGAAGCTCAGTTCCCTGGTTCACATGCAAAAGATCTCCTCTGCAAATGTCAATTAGGATCTGTCATCCGAAATGAAGCACGAGAGGAAAGGAAAGTGCTGCACTGATGCGCAATTCTGAACTCCAAGTGCTGCAATTCTGCACTGCAAGTGCTGCAGCTCCTTATTTACAGCCCCTTCAGGAGTTTATCTCTCGGAGCCTGAGCTTGAAACTTGCAACTATATTGTAAAGCATATGCTTCTGACTTCCTTAGAGTTACTTTTGCTGATGAAGATCGATGGACTCACATACATTCCTCTTTAGAAAGGATTGGACTTACTGCAAAAGGAACAAAGTTTCCAAAAGAGTGAAAACGCGGAGCTAAGCTAACTCCGCGCACAGTTGAAGAAATAGCCGCAGAGGATGATGCGATAACTTCGCGTAAAGGGGGACAAGATTTCTTTCTGCTCTTTCCTTCTCTTTCAAATTCATAGCGACTGCTAATCAAGGATAGCCTCGCAATTCATCGCGACTGCTAATCAAAGATAGCCTCGCAATTCATCGCGACTGCTAATCAAAGATAGCCTCGCAATTCATAGCGACTGCTAATCAAAGATAGCCTCGCAATTCATCGCGACTGCTAATCAAAGATAGCCTCGCAATTTATAGCGACTGCTAATCAAAGATAGCCTCGCAATTTATAGCGACTGCTAATCAAAGATAGCCTCGCAATTCCTCGCGACTGCTAATCAAAGATAGCCTCGCAATTCCTCGCGACTGCTAATCAAAGATAGCCTCGCAATTCCTCGCGACTGCTAATCAAAGATAGCCTCGCAATTCATCGCGACTGCTAATCAAAGATAGCCTCGCAATTCATCGCGACTGCTAATCAAAGATAGCCTCGCGGATTCATTGGGACTACTAGTAAAGCCCCGCGTTTCAAGCGCAGAGATGACACAATAAAACGGCGATCTCGACGACAAGATAAGCAATCGTCCAGAATAAACCAAGCCAAAATATCTCAGAATGGTTCTTAGAAAACCAAGAGATGAGGTTTTTACCTTCGGAAGACGCTGCATAGACTGGTTCGCCGTCGCGTCTACCTTCACGGCTGCTGCCATCAACGCCGGCCAACTTGCGAAAAACCAAACTCCTCTGGAGAGACATCCTATGGAGAATTGAACGAAGATCAGTTGAAGATCATTCGTGAGTCACTCGAGTTCTCAGAAATTCTTCGGATGAGATGAAGAAGAAGATGAGCGGAAGCTCTATTTAAACAGAATTTCCGTCGCTTGGTATTCGGCGTGGAAACTCAGGGTAATTAATAACGTAATTACTCATTTCACTGAAGACAAAGTGACGCTGATTAGCTCCGCGTAAGTGAGCATAACGCGAGATAGACTTGGTATTCTAACTCCGCGTTTCAGTTTGAAGATCCAAAGTATTTCAAAATCTGCTAAGTTCGAAGCCATTTTGAAAACTTTGGAGGGGGTTCTGTTGGCAGTTAAAATTTCTAAGTTAAAAGGATTTTCCACAACAGAACGCGGAGCTAATTCAATAGCTCCGTGTTTGGTTATATTAACCCTGCGTTTGAATAAAACGCGGAGATGTTTAATAGCTCCGCGTTGATTCTGCAGTTTGGCTTGTATTAGCCTTGCGTTTGAGTAAAACTCGGAGATGATCAATAGCTCCGCGTTAGCTCTGCGTTTTGGTTATTTAGCGTCGCGTTTTGATGCGATTAAAGCTCCGCGTAAGCAGATAACCAGAATCTCATATTGATTGAGATTATGATTTTGGGTTTATCCAAATATCCGAATCAAGTCTAATCAGAATTCCATCAAAACTAAGATATTTGATTGGAATCCTTGATGAATGCGAGTTCTATTTAGATAGAAACTCTTGCATTAACCTGGGGCTATAAATATCTTCCTGGTGAAACCCTAGGGGTTTTCTTTTTGGCATCGGAAGCCTCCTATCGATCCTTTGGCAATTCAAGTACGCGAGAGAGCCTTGAAGCCTTTGCCGATCATCTTCTGAGATCTTGGAGAATTCAAGTTACGCACAGAGCCTTGAGTTCGTGAAGATCAGAGAAAATCACCATCTTCTTTCTGGAGTTCTTGAGAAGTTCGAGTTACGCGAGAGAGCCTTGAACAAATCAAAGCCAGAGAAGATCGTCTATATTCGGCCGATATCTTTAAAAGAGAAGATTTCAACGTACCGATCGTCCAAAGGAACTGCTTGACAGATCCCATCGCCACAGATCCCACAATATTGTAAAAGAGAGAGATTGAAGTATAAAATCCTCTCGTTTGTTCTCTTTTATATCTTGTTCACTTTCACTGTAATTTAAGTTAATTCAATGGGAGGAAGCGAAGGAAATTTTGCGACGAACAATAAGCATCCAATTAAGTCTCTATGAGCAACATGCCCACTCCATAAGTATCCAATTAATTGTATGCTGACACTAAACACCAATCTATGTTAAAATCAATAGGAAATAGGAATATTTAGGAAAATTTTAGTTTATATAATAATTTAATACTTAGTCAATTCTGATTATGATGGAGGTTTTCTAAATATTACCAAATTAATACAAAATGTATCTTTAATAAGAGAAATATTAGAAAATTATTTGTATATTTATTTGATATCCGAAATAAAGTATATAAAATACTGAAATAATCCTTGCACACTTTTTAATAAAGAGCTGCACTTAGCCTCTTGATTATTTTACTTTACAATTACTACATATATATATAATGATTGCTTAATATGTTATGTCTTTGTTATTAAAATTTGGCTATGTTATGGGAATGTGACATGATTAGCATTAAGATTCTATTTCTTGTAAAAAAGTTAAGAAAATATAGTATACTTCAAGTAGAAAATGGAGAAAAAGAGAAGTATTACTTACCTTAATCTTGAAAAATCCTTTAGCCTATCTCCTCTTTTAGTGGTTGGGTCTATACATGAGAGGAGAGTGAACATAATAGAAGAAAAAAATATAAGAGTGAATCAATGAGAAGGGCTTGTTTATATATATGTATTCCTCATATATTTTATATCAAAAATTTTTTAGATGACACTATTAATCTTTATTGCCATAATATTTATTATTTCTACATCTAAGCCTATTACCCACCAACTTCAAGAGCTAAGTTAAAAAATTGAGATTAGTTTGATTAATTAAATAATTATTAATTTAAATAATAATCTACCTATTATAGTTTCAGCGGACATTCTCTAAGACCCAATTTGTTTATTTGGAAGTGTAGGAAGTAGGGAAGAGAATTAGAAGTAAATTTCCAAAAAATGAAGTGACAGAAGAGGTTATTTCTTAATTTTTTTTGTTTAGTTTTTTTTGGAAGTAAAAAGTGCATATTTTTTTTACTTCCACAAGTTAGGTTAGAAGAGAGAAGGAAATAAAAAAGAATTTTTTTGATTTTTTAATTAATTTTTTACTCGATATGTGAGATCATTATCTCTTCCAATGATTTTAGGGTAGAAGAAAATTTGAAAAATCACATTGCCACGTATGATCCAGTTCAGCAAGTAGGAAGTAACTTTCAAAATATTTCTGAATCAAACAAACAGTAGAAATAGTGGAAGTAAACTACTTCCCCTACTTCGTATACCACTTCAATGTAAACAAACAGGGCCTAAATTTACCAGATTAATACTGAATGTAGAGATTAGTAAGTGAAGTATTATAAAATATTCTATATATTATTCTGATTTTCAGAATGAGATATATAAATTGCTGAATTTATTACGAGAATAATTTAATAATCGATAAATGACAAAATTTGGAATTTTTTTGGGATTGCCAAAAAAAATTAAAAAATTATAAATATTAAAAAAATAACCATGAAGGAAGAATGATATTTGGAGTAACGGATTTCAAGTTACGTTCACTGAAAATCATTTTAGTGTCCAAATTAACCTCCGATAACCCTAATTTGGCACGATCGGACTGAAAGGAATGATACATGTAAGAAGAATTTTAGAACATTACAGACTCATTCTATTATTCATGATATTATCCAGATTTAATCTATAATTTTATTCATGACATGTTTTTTTAATTATATTTAAATGAGTAAACCTTTTATTTGTGTGTAATTGTATGATACATGCACAATGTGCTTGCATGTTATTCATTTCCCTTTCGTTGCACTTGCTACATCATTCTCAAGACCCTGATTTAGTATTACCTAGATATTTCTAATATGTATGTTACTGAAGAGGATGACCTGGCAAAGTTAGAACTTTATTTCAGGGGGCAAGTAGAGTCTTCATAGGTGATTTCTCAAAGAGTTTTTATAAGAAGATTTTCTTTTATCCATTTTCTCTTATTTCAATAAGATAAATGGTAATATTCTTTTCTATTCTTATTTTCCATACTATTAGTCCTAAATTTGTAATAAGAATTATTATTCTTTGGTATCCTCTTATGGTGTTTAATTTGATTTTAATTTTATTGTTATATATTGTTTATTTATTTCGCAATTATTTTTACTTCATATTTATATATGATATTATGGCAATAATATCTATACAACTATTATGGTACTTTTAGAATTGCTACATTTATTTGAATATGTCGCCAAGTGATACCTACATATTAGAACGCGCGGTGTTATACTTAGTATCAGAGCCTAGTTTGGATTTTAAATCCTACGTCTAGTTTAAGAATATTGCTACATATGTGTATATCAATTTATTTTTAATCATTATTCATATGCTATTTTTTAATCTTGTAAATTCATTTATTCAATTACTTCTTGACTCCTTACCTGAAACCCCATTTGTTCTTTTTCCTTGAGGGTGGACTTATCTTTTAGTCTTTTTATTTTATATCAATAGTGAAACAATGGACCCTTCTTTGTATCATATGTTTCTTACTTATTGTGCCTATCATATTGTTTTTTCATTATCTATTCAATCTATGTTAATTTTTTTTATTTATTGAGCCTACCTATCAAAATAATAAGATAAACTGATCAGCTAATAACTATTTTGATTATTATATTTTCAACGAGATTTGTGTTTTGATGCTCGGAAACTTTATACATGTTTCACTCATTAATTAAATTTTGAGAATGATATTTCTTTTATGGAGGGCATATTATAATGCCCCTCCTCCACTATACCCAAAAATTATTATTTAAAATTATTATCTTGATTTAATAAATGATGTCATATTTACGTTAGTGATAACAATAAAATTTTATACATATTACACTTGAATTTAACTTAAATATGATAATTAATTAATTGAGATAAAATAAATGAAACTTAGTTTTGAATTTTAATATCACCAACAATCTTATCCCACTCAATAGACCCTATCATGCTAAAGTATCCAACAAACCATTATCCTTTTTCCCATTTTCTCATCTTGTTAAAGGAGAGAAGCAAGAAGAGGAAGAAAAACCTTACTCCTACAAGCTTTTCAACCTTGACAATGATCATTTGAACATAGATTCTTTCTTCTTTTTTTTCGAAGACTTCCTATGCAAGTGGTATTTCTGACCTTCTATTTTTTATGCTTTCTTCTTTTTGATAAGTATTGAAGTTATTGAATGAAAAACAAGCACATTAACTCTCAAGTGGTACATATGATATCCCCATTTTAGTCCGCTAATATTTCTTCCTTTTCAATATTTTAAAGTTCCATTTTGGTCTCTCTGTAACGACTAATTTAAATTAGTATTTAAAGTTGCAATTAGTAAATCAAGTTAATCCCTGATCTTTTATTATTTTGATAATTTATCTTAAGATAATATTATATATTTCTTGTGTTTCCTTTTAGGCTTTATGTTTTACTTTTAGTGTAAACTCTCAAACTAGCTAGATCGTTTCAATTTATAACACCAAGTTTGTACACTGTTTTATTACAAATTAAAATTCCTATTACTTTCTGCTTCCTGAAAATTTTCCGAAATTTTCATTCATGGAAAGGGATACTTGGCTCATTATTATCCAGTTAGCTGCTAGCATTCAGTTCTTTATTATTATTATTATTATTATTATTATTTTAACCTACAGATTATTTAATCCAATGAAGTTGCCAAAATAAATTATTTAAATTATATTAATTTAACTTATAACTTCTCACGATGTATGTTTCATGTTGTTTTCAGTCCATTTTGTTGTTAATTATCAATTTGTTTACTGTTTTTCTTCCACTGATATAAATAATCCATCACTAGTTTCCTAACTTCAGCTTACTAATGTAGTTTCTCTCCACTTTCAATTAAATATAGTATAGTGGAGTTTACTATTTCTTGTTGATGACTATAATAAAGGTTTAATGGCATTAGCTTGCTACTGTATACTATCCAAAATAGTTGTAAGTTATGCTGAATTGTAAGTTGACTATGACTAGTCAACTTATGTTCTGGGAGTAGGATAATAATTTAGTAAATATAAATCTATGATAAGGTGTTTAATTTTAGCGCGGGCTTTAATTTGATAGTAATTAATTATTAGATTATAACTCAATTAGCTTTTATCAATAGATGTCTATGATAATAATTAATTGAAATCTCCCCTTAGTTAGTCTTGCACAAATGTGTTATAATTAATTAAATATTCCTTCCCCATGGCATATAGCGTCCTTTTAAATCCAAGTTTTCCATTTAATTTTTTGTTGGGAGTTATTGTGCTCTCTATTTCTCTCTGATTTATAATAATAAAAAATAAATAAATAAATAAATATATATATATATATATATATATATATATATATATATATATATGAGAAAAATGGAAATGAACTGACAGCTCATGCAAGTTACCTGAGCTGCAGTTCATTTCCACTATCTATATTAATTTTTTTAAAAAAGTTTCTTTTGGATTATGATCTCGACTCCCTAGGGTTCACTCATACCCAATTTCTTGGATTTTAGTTTTGATTTGAACTTCCATCAAATTAATACAAAATTAACGGTTTTCAATAAATAAAACATTTTATATGCACTTGATGAAAGGGTAAATGAACTTTAAAACTTATGAAATTTAATCCGAAAGAAGTTAAGAAGGTAGAGATTGTAATTGTAAAGAAAATTGAAGAAAAATCATTGGATCATTATAATTTTGCCGCTAGCTCACGTAACTTTTCCTGAGCTGGCGGCTCACCTACAGTAATCCCATATATATATATATATATATATATATATATATATATATATATATATATATATATATATATATATATATATATATATATATATATATATATATATATATATATATATATATAAACTTTTGAGATATGTTTCTATTTTTATTAGAGTCGTTTTTAAATAAAAATCTTATTTTTAGTTTAGTTTTATTATGTTAGTGATAGAGAGAATTAATATTTGTAAACTTTAATTTGAAGAGCCTTGCATGTGTATGCTTTTTTTCCGAATGTGGATAATTTCCTTGTTCCCATAGTTGGTAGATTTAATGTGGTAGATTAAGAGTAACTTCTTGGTGTAAATTCACATTCTAAAAGAAATCCTAATTTGTTTTTTGATTACTATATAATTTTATCAATTTGCCGTTGTTGGGTCAGTGTATTTTGTGCAGTTCTATAGAATATTCATGTTTTTGATATTTTGTCTTGCATAATCGAAGCCAATATGTGTGTGTTCAATTTTACCCCATCATTGACATGCTAGCTTGAATAAATGTTATGCTTAGGATATCATATAAAATATTATGGGAAACTAAATGGAGGCCATGTACACATATTTCGGTGGCTTATCTTTTTAGATTGTGCAACTGAAATTAACCTGACCGTTAAAGTTTTGGGTTATTAGCTTATCACTATAATCATTTTGTAGAGCCTTACTCCTTGAACTTATGCTTATCTAAGTTCTTCGTGATTGAGTACCTAGTAGTGTGTCCTGAGAAAGTAAAAGGCATCTTGGTCACAAGGTATATATAAGATACTCTTAAAATACGTAACATATTTCTTCAGACAGTTCTAAACTAATTAATAATAACTCTATATTGATTGACACCATGACATGATGCATTCCTCTTTATTGCTTACTTTATATCATCCATAATTCTGACATGATCAAAATTGAATCTGTAATTCTATTCATAACGTGTTCTTATATATTACATTTAAATGAGTAAACCCTTTATTTTATTTATTTTACCATGAAACATGCATAGCATGCCTACATTTTATTCCTATCTCTTTTATTACATGATTTGACATGTCCATCCACTCATGATCTACAAGTTATCGACAAAAAAGACCCAACACAATTAGAATCTTATTTTGAGGAGCAAGTAGACGCTTGGTAGGTACTTCTACGAAGAGAGTCTTTACGAGAGGATCTTCATTTATTCATTTTCTATTATTTCAATAAGATGGACAATAGCATTACTTTCTATCTTGTTTTCAGAATCTAAGTCCTAAATTTATAGTAAGAATTATTATTTATTTAGATCCCCTCGTTGTTCTTTGCAAAAATCTTACTTTCTTTCATTAATTATAATAATTTGCAAAATTACAATGAAAGATGAACAAAAGAAAAAATAAACGAGAGGATTTATAAATTATCACTCTCTTTTACAATAAAAAGTGGATTCTAGTGCGGCAATGGGATCTATCTAGAACCTGTTGACAATCCAACGTAAAGATCTTTGTATTTGATAAAGAAAATGATGATGGCCGGCCCTACCTTCTCTCTCTAGTCTCAAAGGTTTCAAAGCTCTCGCACGTAACTTGAATTGCCAAAGATCGCAAAGGCTTCAAGGCTCTCTCGCGTAACTTGAATTTATAAATATCCTTTTTGAGTCCCTCTCGAGGGGTATTTATAGGTCCCAAGTTGTTGAGTGGATTTTCTTGTAGATAGAAATAGAATCTTGTTACAATCTTAATGAGATATTTGAATTTCCTTTTGATTAGATTTGCTCCAAGAATCGTTGTATTTGATCCTAATCCTACACCCAAAAATTAATTAGACTCATATTAGAATTTATAGAATTATGCAAAATAGCCCCTCGAGGACATGGGGCCCAATTTATTGTGCGTGCAACCGGAGACTGGCCTCACTATTTAAATCATGAGAACCAGCCTCGCGATTTAATTCAAAAATTAATTAGAAGTTGGCTTCACGATGAAATTTTTTTAATTAATAATATTTTTTTGATTTGAGTTTCTAATTCTTTTGGCGAGTCTTGCGCCCGCGAGGCTGGATTCCCAACCTCGTGTGAGCGTGAGGAAAAAAATTTTCCTTTCTTTTGGCGAGCCTCGCACCTGCGAGGCTGGATTCCCAGCCTTGTGTGAGTGCGAGGGTCCTTTATTTTTTCCTTAATTTTTTTATTATTTTTTTCTTTTTTTCTTTTGGCAAGCCTCGTGCCCACGAGGCTAGATTCCCAGTCTCATGCAAGCCCGAAGGTCCTTTATTGTTTTTTAATTTTTTAATTTTAACTATTTTACAAGACCCCCTCCAAAGTTTTTAAAATTTTGTCTCTTCTAAAAATTTTAAAATACTTTGAACTCCATTCAAGACCGGTATTCCAAAGTTGAACTATTTATTTTAAACCTCTCTGTTTAAGGTGTCCAATGAAACTTGCTAAAGATATGGCAAACTGAGGTTTTTAATCATTATGAGGTTGACTTGCTGGATAACAGACGAAGTCTTGATAATCGGTTTAGAATCACAAGAACATAGACAGAGGTATGGCTGACATGTCTATGAAGAGATAATCGTGTTAAGATCAAAAGATTCGACAACGGTGCTTAATCGTACATACCTGGGGTTTGCAGAGGCACTTAATTGCACACGCTAAGATGATTGGGTCAAGATCATTAGTTTCGGTAGAGACACCTAATTGCATATGCCTGGAGGTTGGTGGAGGCGCTTAATTGCACACGCTAATATGATCAGGTCAGGATCATCGATTTTGGCAGAGACGCCTAATTGTACATGTCTGGGTTTGCTGGAGGCGCTTAATTGCACATGCCAAAATAATCAGGTCAGAATCATCGGTTTCGGTAGAGCCATCTAATTGCATATGCCTAGGGTTTGGCGGAGGTGCTTAATTGCACATACCATGATAATCGGGTCAGGATCATCAATTTCGACAGGGACGCCTAATTGCACATGCCTTGATGACTTGTCTGGGTGACAGATAAAGCCGCTAATCGGATTAAAATCACTAAAGAAACCGTACATGGCTCAAATCTTTACTATTAGAGGTAAGAGTTTGACATGACATATATAATTGTATTGAAGTGAAACGGATGAGATGTATCAAATCTCGCTATCAGAGATAAGAGCTTAGCATGATAGTTCACGGGATATTTAACAAATCCCCAGTTATCAACGTATTTATCGTGTCTTTACTAATCGTCGTTTGTATTAAACTAGCCATGCTATTCCTATTAACATGGTAAGTTGTCGAGAATTTTCATTTCCTCCCTCCTTCGCCTCAGTGGCTATGAGTTTATTGTGACAAAGTTTGTTATGCGATTTTTAGCAAATCTCTAGCTATCAATAGATTTAATATGCCTTTACTAACTGCCGTTTGCGTTGGGCTAACCATACTATTCCCCTCAGCATGGTGAGTTGTCGAGGATTTAATTTTCTCTTCCTTTAGTCTTTTTGGCTTTAGGTAATTGTTCTCATACTTTATTCAATAGTAGTAATATATACACTTTTTTTTCTTCTTTTTTTCTCTTCTTTTTTGTTTTTTTATTTTTTTATATATAGTATTTCTTTAAGAATTTGCTATTAATAGGCATCACCTTCCTACCGCTATCTTGATTTATCAAGCGGTAAGCTCCACTTGAATATTCCATTTCCACCATGAATGATCCATCCCATTTAGGTTCAAACTTTTTTTTGGTTTTATGGGTCATGATCATTGGTCTCTTAACTACCAAGACCAAATCCTCCTGCTTGAAAGTCCTTTATTTGACCTTCTTATTGAACACATGTGAGATTTTAGCTTGATACTGCTTAATTTGTTGTTGGACTTGGAGATACATTTTATCCAGCTCTTCTAACTCTTGCAGTCTTTGTTGGTGCTTTTCTTCTGTTGTCATTCTCGTAGCTAAAACTACTCTCAATAAAAGTATTTTAATCTTCAGAGATAAAATAGCTTCACTTCCATACACCCAGGAGAAAAGTGTAGCTTTACTAGGAGTGCGGACTGTGGTGCGATAAGCCCACAAACATTCGCCCAATTTCTCATCCCAATCTCGTCGGTTGGAATAGACGGACTTTCGGAGAAGTTTAATGATAGTTTTGTTGAAAGCTTCTGCCTGGCCATTGGCTACTGGATTGTATAGAGTGGACGCAATGTCTTAGATTCTGAACTTATTATAGAACCGCAAGAGCCCCTGGTTGACAAATTGGAGCCCATTGTTGTGAATAATCCTTTGAGGAATACCAAAGTGATAAATCAGATGATGCTTTAGAAACTTGATTACGTCTCTGGTCTTGACCTCCCTCATGGGCACAGTTTCGGCCCACTTTGAAAAATAGTCGGTTATTGAAAGTATAAACCGATATCCTCTGAATGATGGAGGGGTAATTGGCCCAACGATGTCCATCCCCATGCTTCGAAGGGCCAACTAGCAACAGTAGTGTGCAAGTATTCGGGAAGTTGATGTATAAAGTTAGCGTGCACTTGGCATGCATGTCAACGCTTTGCATATGTCATCGCATCGGTCGGCCAATAATATCCAGGCTTTCTTATACATTTCCAGAGTTTCAGACCTGGCTGGTGGGCTCTGCATATCCCGTTGTGCGTTTCCTCAAGCACCTTGTCGGCCTCTTCTTTCAAGATGCATCGTAGAAAGAGACCATCACATGACTTTCTATACAAAATCTGAAGTGCAGTGTTATAATAAAACCTTTGAACCTTCATCTTAATCGAAGTGGCTTCCTTAGGATTTTCCAAAAGTATTCCGTACAAGACGTAATCTACAAATGAAAATTGCCAATCTCGGGGTTTCAGAGTCATACCAACTTGACACACTTGATTGCTTTTCAAGATTAAATCGGGATGGAGGAGCTCTCTACTCCCAATAGTAACACTCTTGGTGGAGCCTGCTAGAAGCGCCAAAGTCACGGCTAATGCCACGAGGGCATCCACATTAATATTCTCATATCGAGGTATATGGTCGATGTAGAATTGCTCGAAATGATTTACCAACACAATGGCCAATTGATGGTAGGAGATGAGGGCTTCATATTTGATTTTGTACTTGCCCGTCATCTGATTGACGACTAGTTTAGAGTCTCCATACGCCTCTAAATAATTCACTCCTAGTTGCTAGGCCATTTTTAGACCGATAATAGTGCATTATACTCCGCCACGTTATTTGTGCACGGCTCTGTGAGTGAATACCTGTTGGGAATTACATGTATGTGTGGAGATATAAGCACCATTTCCACTCTCGCTACTATCGAAAAACAACTATCATGGTTGTTCCTTACTAATTGCATTGACCTTTACTGATTGGTCAGGAATATCCTCTAATAGTTTAGAACTTCTCGAAACCGGGTGCTCTATGAGAAAGTCAGCGATCGCCTGTCCTTTCATGGACTTGTGGTGAACAAAGTGATTATCAAATGGCAAGAGTAGCAATGCCCATTTTATGAATCTGTCGTTTAACGAACCCGGCTTTGTCATAAGGATTTTAATGGGTTGACTCGGAATATGATGTGGATTGTCTACCCGGTGAGGTAGTGACGCATCTTCTGAATAGCGAACACTAGGACTAGACACTCCTTCTCAATTGGAGTATACCGATACTCCGCTCCCATCATCATGCAGCTCAAATAGTAACGAGCATGCTCATGACCGTGCTCATTATGCTGAGCTAATAATACACCTAGCGCATGATCCATGGCCCTCACATATACGAGGAATGGTCTTCTCGGTACGGGAGCCATAAGAATAGGCAGTTTCATAAGATACTCCTTGAGGTTATCAAATGCTTACTGACATGATTCGTCCTACACAAAGGAAACTCCCTTCTTCATGAGCTTAGAGAATGGCTGAAATCGTCCTGATAAGTTGGAGATGAAGCGGCGGATGTAAGCTAATTTGCCTTGTAGCCCTCTCAGCTCCTTGAGATTTCGGGGTGATTGTATTTCCTTAATTGCTCTCACCTTGTCAGGATCAAGATAAATTCCTTTTGAAGTAACCATGAACCCAAGGAACTTGCCACTGGATATCCCCAATAAAGATTTGGTGAGATTCATCTTTAGATGGTATTGTCTCACAAGATTGATGATCGTCCTCAAATCTTGGAGATGATCCTTTTTGTTTCTGCTTTTAACATCAAGATCGTCCACATAACACTCCACAATTTTACGCAGGTGTTATTTGAATATGATGCTCATAGCACGCTGATAGGTGACTCCAGCATTCTTAAGTCTAAAGGGCATTATTGTATAATAGTATACCCCTAGTGGCGTTCTGAAAGCGTATGCTTCTCGTCGTCTGGATCGATCTTGATCTAGTTATAACTTGAGAAGTTGTCCATAAAGTACATCCTCTCATATCCACATGTGTTATCGATCATCACGTCAGTAATTGGCAGGGAAAATTTGTTCTTAGGGCATGCGGCATTTAAATCTCGAAAGTCAATGTATATCCGGATCTTGTCGTTCTTTTTGCAAATGGGTACTATATTTGCCACTCAGTCAGGATGTTGTTATTCTCGAACAAATCTAGAACTTATCATTTATTAACTTCAGCCTCTATGGCCTCCATTAAGTCTAGTCAGAAATGCCTTTGCTGTTGCTTAACCAGCTTTGCATCTTCTTCGATATTCAAGCGATGCATTGCAACCTTGGGGTCTAGCCTGGGCATATCTTCATAGCTCCAAGCGAACACGTATATGTATTCCCTGATGAGAGTTATGAGCTCTTCTTTTTCTGCAGGAGTGTTAGTGTTTCGCTTATGAAAATGGGCTTTGGATCCTCCGTAGTCCTCATATTGACTTGTGTTACCTTGTCTTCTGTGGGTGAGTCTCGTTGTTCAAAACAAACATCCTAGAGGGTATCCATGTATCTAGCTTAGGATTCATCCTTAATATCAGTTGGTTCTTCATCGCTTTCATGTACAGCTGAGACCATATTTGCTGCTAAGGATTGGAATACTGCACCTGTACTTCTATCAGAATTTTGATCCACTGCACTGCCACTACTATGCGTTGAAGTGGTTCCTTCAGGTTTATTCGGTGAAGTAGAAGGAATCGATACATACCCCAATCCTCTTTGGGTCCAATGATAGTAGTCAGGAGTCTTTCTTTTCGGTATGAAGGAAGGCAAGATACTTCACCGACCTTTGCTAAAATTTAGCCCTTGCTTTCGAGCTAAATTATAACACATTTTCTTCATCATTTGTTGAGACTTTTGTTCATAATGATGAAATTGAGATGATATTTTTCCATCACTCTCACTGCTCTGGTTTTGATTGGGTTGCGTCATCACTTTACCAAACACTATAAGCTTTTGATGCGATTTTCGAGAAGATACCTCTAATACATTATGTCGGTCACTAATTATTTCAGACCGAGAGAGGATAGATGGTCTAATCAGCATATGATATGCTTCCAAAGTCTCAAATTCGGACAAGCCATCTGCCTCGGTACTGGTGCAAGAGGACACTAAATCAGAAATGACAACAAGCAAGTGTAGAATGATAAAAATAATCCGAATCCAAAGTCCAAGTTCGAATTCAAAATCTGAGTCCGAATCCGAGTCCAGATCTAAAATTTGAGTTCGAGTTTGAGTCTGAATTTAAAATCCGAGTTCGAATTCAAAATCTGAGTTCGAATCCGAGTTCGAATTCAAAATCTGAGTTCGAATCCGAGTCCAAATCCAAAATCTAAGTCCAAGTCCAAGTCCATATCCAAAATCTGAGTCCAAATATGAATCCTAATTCAAATAATAATAATAATAAAATAAATAAATAAATAAATAATTTTAAAAAAAATTGGGATGAGCCTCGCACCCACGCGAGCCTCGCGTGGAAGCGAGGCTTGCCCATGCAAAATAACGAAAACAAAAAAAAAATATCGGGGTGAGCCTCGCACCCACGTGGAAGCGAGGCTCATGAGAGCCCTACAAATTAAACAAAAAAATTTTTGCATGGCATGAGCCTCGTACCCATGCGAGGCTCAGGCCATCAAAAAGAGAAAAAAAAGGAAAAAGAAAAAGAAGAAGAAAAAGAAGAAAAAAAAAGAAATTAAAAAAAATCTTTCTCTCTCATCGGTTCCGTTCGGCTGCTCACTTGCCCCATTCGGCAGCCCGATTTCGCACAATAAGCCCCCGACTTCATGCATGCAAGATATTTTTGCTCCATCTCCAATTATTTTGCAATTTCTAATTCTATCCAAATTTTAATTAGAATCAAATTGATTTTTGGATAAGAAATTCTAAATTAAATTTATTGGAGTTTGGATAATTCTACAATTTTTTAATCAAGCTCAAATTAATTTTTGGATGAAAAATTCTAAATTAATCTCATTAGAGTTTGATAATCATACAAATTCTAATTAAATTCTAATTTGAGTTTAATTGATTTTGGGTGCAGAAAAAGGACTCGATTCAATGAATCTGAAAAAAATCAAATCAAGAAAAGATTCAAAAATCTCATCGAGATTACAAAGAGATTTCGATTCTATCAAAAGGAAACCAGATCTTGTTCTTATCTACAAGGAAACCTCTTCAATAACCGGAAGCCTATAAATACCCTCCAAGAGAACTCAAGGGGGACCTTTGGCAAATCGATCTACGCGCGAGAGTCTCAAAGTCTTGCAATCAAAAAAGAGAAGATCTTTGGCCAGATCTCTCTCCCTTGCAAGCGTTCGTACTTTTTCTAAGAATCAGCAGAGAAGAAGAACGAGCTCGCCTCCAACCATCGACATCAGATCATCAATGGGGAAAGGACCAATCCCCATAACTGTCTCGAATCCCACATCTTCTGTAAAAGGAGAGCGACGATTTATAAATCCTCTCTGTCTATTTTTATTTTCTTTTTATTGTAATTCGAAACAGAGGAATTTTTGATAATCTGTAATTTTTCTCTATCAATGGCAATGAAAAGATCCAACCCTATTTCTACCGAAAACAGACTAGAGACCACAGTGGGAGAAATCTCCTGTACTGAAGAGGAGATGGCGGTCCATTCTAACATCAACAGAATTGGAGAGATGATGGAAAAATTGGTGATCGAGGTTGCCTCAAAATATTCAAAATCACAAATATATGACCTAATAGTTTTGGATAATAAGGAGGCGTTGATCTCTCAACAGCCACTTGAATTTTCAAACTCTGGTCCATCAGAACTAGATACATATGACGCTAAAAGAAAACCTATCGTGGTATAAAAGTTTACTCAAATCCGCAACCAGAATCGAAGGGTGTGCTATAGAGCACTCAAATCTCGTTTTGTATGCCAAGCTCAAAATCAGCGTGGCATAAGTCAAGAAGAATATTGTCAGGCTCAAAATCAGTCTAGTATGAAGGAAGGAGGATGTCAGGCTCAAAGACAGCCTTGCACCCATTAACTTGACGAATGCCAACCTTGCACCCATCAACTTGACAAATGCCAGCCTTGTACCCACCAGCTTGGCAAAGAGCAGCCTTGCACCCATCAACTTAGCGAAAGCCAGCCTTACACCCATCAGCTTGGCAAAGATCAACCTTGCACTCTCATCCTGAAACCTAACAAAGCTCAGCGTAGCACATATCAGTCTGGCATGAATAAGACCAGATGTCAGCCTGGTATGAGTAAACTTAAATGTCAAACTAAGTCTAAGCCAGCACGCGAAACTAGTTCGTGCGAGGCTAGATCAGCACGCCAAGCTACCCAGCAAAATTGTACAAGACATATCAAAACTAATGATGAACATCAAACCAAACTAGGGGTTGATAAATATAACTTTCATGACTTCTCAGAGACACATGTCTGGACAAACAGACCTCGCACAAGAAGCTGGTCCCGTCTACAAAAGATGGTTATATCAGCACCGTATTGTCGGCGAAAAATTCTGGAAAGTAAAGCAGATCCGCGGATTTAAAGTTAGAAATCTGCAACTCAGTAGATCCACGAGCCTGAAGATTGAAGTTCGCGACCCAGTGACGATAGAACAGGTTCGCGAATCTAAAATTGAGATTCGCGACACTACCCATAGTTTTTGGATAGGGGTTTAATACAAAGTCACCCGATCCGAATAGAAGAATTACCACCTCGGATCGTGGGGCTAACTGCCAAACGAATGCAGCGGCGTCACTTCGATCGTGGGAACAACCGCCTAACGAATATAGCGGCACTTCTCGAGTAGTGAGAGCTAACGGTCGAGCAAATATGGCGGGACGTTACTCTAAGCCCCTTATAAAAGGCGGGAGAATGAAAGAGACAGGCACACACAGAGACGGACGTCTTCTCCCAGAAATTACCCCTTGTGATCAAGAGTAAAGAGCTATTTTCCTTTCCTTTAGCCAACTGAGAGAGATTGTACGGAGTGTCAACGGAGAGCAGGATCGTCCTCCATAGCTACTTAGAAACCCAGCCTTAAACAAATGGGAAAAGCTATCTTCCTCATCTTCTGTAAACGGAAAACCGTTAGATTGTAATCTTTTATTGAAAGATTGTCAGTAAAGAGAGATAATACAATTTTTATGGCGAACACGTATGAAGAAATTCCGAATTTGCAGAGGTATCTCATAAATAAAAGAAGGGTGACACAACCCCATCAATAAGGGTGACACAACCCCATCAATTCTGCTGTTGCGAGAAGTTGATCGCGGCAGTTTTGACTCACTGTCGCTATCAAACCTCAAGACCATCTGTATTTAACCAGTTGTCTGCACCGGAATCTAATATTCAAAAAAGAAGATGGCTACAAAAATAAAACTCCGACTCAGATCAAGACTTACCTGCTTGCATGTCGAATGTGGTGAATAAAGGCAAGAAATCAGTCGTCAAAAGGTATGCCTCTGATACTGGAACCGAGGAAACCTATCATCATACCTGCATCAGGTCAGACGTGACAGCTCCCTGCGGTTACGAAAGACTGGCAGGGGTTCTGATGAATAATATGAAGAGTTTAGCGAGCATTCGGCCATAGAAACGCCGCGATCGCACACTTCCTCTTGGTTCGGCAGAACGACGGTCCACATGGTTGAACGGTCGGCCGAGATGAGTCAAAAGATTGAGGCGTAAGAACGCCTCATCTAAGAGTAGCAACGGAGCATCGAGGATCTCAAAGAAATGATTACAATAGTCTTGGAGATCACTCTAAAGAGCACAGAAAATGGAGCAGGGGGTTCTTCCTCTTCTGATGAGGCTAAGAAGGAGGAGATCGAATCCAACCCAGATGCCGAGGGAAAAGGCAATGAGGAGGAATATTCCATTGATCCTCACGCCGAAAAATTGGAGAAGCTTCAAAGCTAGATAGAAGTCTTAATGTGCCGAAAAGAATTGTAGGAGGCGGGGATTACGAGACCCTACCCAATAGAGTGGGAGTCCGTACCGTTTTCGGCAAAATACAAGCCTCTCGAGTTAGAGTCATATGATGGAAAGGGATCCCCGAACCAACATATGTACTACTTCATTTCGCAGACCGGCCATCTCATGGGCAATGACCCAGTAATGACAAGAATTTTTGCAAGTACTCTGCGAGGGCATGCATTCACTTGGTTTATGCAGTTGCCTCTAGGAACCATTAATGCCTGGTCTGACGTAGAGAGAGAGTTCCTAGCTCGCTTCTTCGAAGACAATACCGAAGTATCTTTTCACTCTCTTCTGGCAAATAAGCAAAAAGAAGACGAGACGGTTAAAAGTTTCATTGAGCGTTTTCGTGAAATGTCAGTGCGATGCAAGTATGGCATGCCGCAGAAAATATTGGTGGAGACTTGCAAATATAATCTCCAGACCAGAATATTAGTCAAAATGGGAGCAGTAGAGTCAAAAATCTGAAATGATCTAATCAAATAAGGGCAGCAGGTGGAGGACATAATCCGCCGTATTAATGAATAACATGCTCAGAGAAGGATGACCATGAATCAGCCGCAGCCACAATCATCCCATCCTAAGAAAAATGAGGCAATGACCACCAAATCTGCTGCCAACAAAAAATCACAAAATAATCGAGATTCTTTTAGATCGCAACGAACATACGCTTTCAAGGATGAGCAAACAGTGACCCTGTTTAATTTACTCAACAAAAAGGGGATGCTCAGGTTACCCGAAATCAGAGGCCAGAGGAAGCAGGATGAACAGATGATCCCAAGTATTGTCTCTTCCATCAAAACGTCGGGCATCCAACCAAGAATTGTTATGATCTGAAAGATAAAATTTAGGCACTCGTCGATGCAAATATTATCTAATTGAGACCTAAACAGAAGAAGGTGTCCGTGAATGCAATCTACAAAATTTGATGGCACAATGCCCGTAAAAAAAAAAGACAAAAAAAATTAAAAAAAAATCGGAAGAAAAAATAAAAAAAGGAGAAAAAAATTCAAAAAAAAAAAAAGAAAAGCGTATGAGTTTTTGTTGCCCAATGCTGCCAAGGCAACAGGAAGAGAGTAAAACTCTCGCTAACCCTATCATACTAGGGTAATGTATGAAATCAAACAATCCAAAGTAAGAATGTGAGGCTATGCCTGCGTACAACGTGAGACTAAGCCAGCGTAAAGTCATCCAGACACGAGACAAACTCAAGATTAAACCAACGTGCGAGGCTAAGCCAGCGCGCATAATTCACCAGAGTACAAAAGTGAATAGAAATACGAGGATGAGTTTTAAGCCGTACATAGTCTGTTGCAGAGAAGAGAAATCAGTCTATTACCACATGACGAAACTCATGGACAGCCAAACAAGTCCCATGCAGGGGGTGAGACTCATATCCAACCAAACAAAGATATTTATGAAGCCAATGCAAAGAACGCGAGGCTAATACCTGCGAGCAACGCAAAACTATGCAAAGCCAAGCCAACGTATATGACTCACTCAAAAGTGCAAAAGCTCCAAAATGCGTGGCTAATTTGCAACCCCGCGTAAAACAGTTGAAACGCGCACGTAACGCATACGTGTGGCGAGCCCAGCATCCGCCTTGCACGGCGAGCCCAACCTCCACATCGTGCAGCGAGTTCAGCCTTCGCCTTGTGCGACGAGCCTAACCTCGGTCTTGATAATTTCATTACTGGAAGAGGCGCAAAATACAAGGCAATATTACAGTCGGGTATAAAAATTTCAATATGCAAAGATAAGCCCGCATGCTACAGACATAGCGCGTGAGGTAGATCCAACGCATGAAGAAATCCAAAATGCAAAGCTAATTTTCAACCTCGCACAAATTTCAAAGAAGAAGAAGGCGGTCAATTGAATTATAATGACTACTCAAATGAGGCCCACACAAAGGGTGGGACCCACACCAATCAACATTGTATGCAAGCCTATCGCCTGATCAATCAAGATGGCGAAAAGATGATGATGCCGATCAATAGCAAACTCTTGAAGAAATACTACATCTAGTCACCTTAATAAAAGGGGAAGAAAAGGCTAATGAATCAACTTCCAATGCTGTTAGAAGCAACGGGAAGAGAAATCAAAAGTTTCTCGCCAACCCTATCATACTGGGGGTAAGAATATGAAACCAATTGCCCAAAACCAGAAAGGTAAAGAGAAGAGGGAACGTTTGCATTTAAACCCAAACAAAACTCTCGACAACTCATCATGCTGAGGGAAAAAGTATGGCTAGCCCAACGCAAACGGCGATTGGTAAAGGCGCATCAAATCCGTTCATAACTGGAGATTTGCTAAAAATTCCATGACAAATTTATCATAATATTATCCTTTAAGGATACTCATGACCCAATGATCCAAAAGCAAATGGGAGAGAAATTCAAATCCTATACAACTCCTCATATTGAGGTAAAAGTATGAACTACCCAATGCTCCAAAAGTAATGGGGAGAAGAAACATTTGGCATTTAAGGCCAAACAGGACCTTCGATAACTCATCATACTGAGGGAAATAGCATGGCTAGGCCAACGTGAACGGCAATTAGTAAAGGCATGTCAAATCTGTTGATAGCTGGGGGTTTACTAAAAATCCCGTGAACCTGTCACTTTAAGATCTTAGCACTGACAGCGAGATTTGAACAATCACAAATAATGCAATCTATGATCCCAACACGATTACCGACTCTATCTGTCAACCAGACAAGTCACTTCATAAATACTTAAATCTAATCACTTCAGTATGTTTAGCAGTACACCTCTACCGAAACTCCTTGGTACATTTTCTGAATACCTCTACCAAGACCCTATGGATATGTTTAACAATACACCTCTGCTCATAGTTCTTCAATCTCTATTCGAAAGTAATCACCAGTTCTGTCTGTCAATCAGGTGAGTCATCGACTCTATTTGGCAACCCAAATGAGTTTCATCACAGTCAAAATACTCAACTTGTTAAAGTTTCTCTACACCCTTAGCAAATTCCATCTATGTGAACTCATCCACCCATTCAAAAAAAAAATCCAAAATATTTCAAAATTTTCAGAAGAGACAAAATTTTGAAAACTTTGGAGGGAGTTTTGTAGAATGATAAAAATAATCCGAATCCAAAGTCCAAGTTCGAATTCAAAATCTGAGTCCGAATCTGAGTCTGGATCTAAAATTTGAGTTTGAGTTTGAGTCCGAATTTAAAATTTGAGTTCGAATCCAAAATCTTAGTTCGAATCCGAGTCCGGATCTAAAGTTCGAGTCCGAGTATGAGTCCGGATCCAAAATCTAAGTCCAAGTCCGAGTCCATATCCAAAATCTGAGTCCAAATACGAATCCTAATTCAAATAATAATAATAATAATAATAATAATAATAATAATAATAATAATAATAATAATAATAAAATAAATAAATAAATAAATAATTTTAAAAAAATTGGGATGAGCCTTACACCCTCAGCCTCGCGAGGAAGCAAGGCTCGCCCATGCAAAATAACGAAAAAAAAATATTGCGGTGAACCATGCGCCCGCGCGAGGCTCAGTCTCGCGTGGAAGCGAGGCTCATGAGAGCCCTACAAATTAAATAAAAAAAAATTGCTTGGCATGAGCCTTGCACCCACGCGAGGCTCAGGCTGTGAAAAAGAGAAAAAAAATGGTAAAAGAAAAAGAAGAAAAAGAAAAGTGAAATTAAAAAAAATCTCTCTCTCTCTCTCTCATCGGTTCTGTTCGGTCGCTCGCTCGCCCCATTCGGCTGCCCGATTTCGCACAATAAGCCCCTAACTTCATGCACGCAAGATATTTTTGCCCCAACTCTAATTATTTTGCAATTTCTAATTCTATCTAAATTTTAATTAGAATCAAATTGATTTTTGGATAAGAAATTCTAAATTAAATTTATTGGAGTTTGGATAATTCTACAATTTTTTAATCAAGCTCAAATTAATTTTTGGATGAAAATTTCTAAATTAATCTCATTAGAGTTTGATAATCATATAAATTCTAATTTGAGTTTAATTGATTTTGGGTGTAGAAACAGGACTCGATTCAATGAATCTGAAGAAAATCAAATCAAGAAAAAATTTAAATATCTCATCGAGATTACAAAGAGATATCGATTCTATCTAAAAGGAAACCGGATCTTATTCTTATCTACAAGAAAATCTCTTCAACAACCGGAAGCCTATAAATACCCTCCAAGAGAACTCAAGGGGGACCTTTGGCAAATCGATCTACGCATGAGAGTCTCAAAGTCTTGCAACTAAAAAAGAGAAGACCTTTGGCCAGATCTCTCTCCCTTGCAAGCGTTTGTACTTCCTCTAAGAATCAACAGAGAAGAAGAACGAGCTCGCCTCCAACCATCGACGTCAGATCGTCAACGGGGAAAGGACCAATCCCCATAGCTGTCTCGAATCCCACATCTTCTGTAAAAAGAGAGCGACGATCTATAAGTCTTCTCTGTCTATTTTTATTTTCTTTTCATTGTAATTCGAAAAGGAGAAATTTTTGATAATCTGTAATTTTTCTCTATTAATAGTAATAGAAAGATCCAACCCTATTTCTACCGAAAACAGACTGGCGACCACAGTGGAAGAAATCTCTTCTACTGAAGAGGATAATCTGACATCAACAGAATTGGAGAGACGATGGAAAAATTGGTGATCGAGGTCGAGGTCGGCTCAAAATATTCAAAATCACAAAAATATGACCTAATAGTTTTGGAGCACGTGACCTTTATTTTCAGGTCACCAATCTGGCATCGGAGCCTAATCTTACCAAGGGGATGCTATCGTTGGCATTGAACCTGAATATCGTAGTATTCGTTGGCGTGAGACGATGTGGTAAGATTCCTAACAGTTGCATCAACCTCCTCAGGACGACGCTTAATGCAGACCCGGCATCAATTTGTATGCGGTTCACTTGAGTCGACCCGATATATCCGGTATAATATAAAGGCCTATTATGCTTTATGTTATTTATCTGTATGTCTTCTGACGAAAAAATGATTTGCTAAATCTGCCTCATTACTTGGTGGCAGTGAGGGCAATGATCCCTTTCTTCATTGGATGGTTCAACGATCTATGCCAAGAATGATTCAGAATTCGCCAGAGCCTCCCTTAGCGCTTCTCGAGTCGACTTGGACAACCACAAGAGCTCATAGAGCGTGACATGAGCAGGGATATTAGTCAACTGAGCTATTATGTCTAACTGAAATGGAGCATCTTTAGCTTCATCGTTCTTCCTTGCATTTTTCTTGAAACGAAGCCCTTTTTGTTTTGAGGGCTCCTCTTGTGTTTCTTTACTGGGTCTTACCTTTGAGTAGTTTTTAAGGTAAGTTTTGCCAGATCTAGTACTTGTTGGGCCTGATTCGTCTTGGTGAGTGGTCATGGCTGAGGCCTCCTCTCCTAAATCTGTTAGTGCATTGGCAACTATATAGTTTTCTTTGAGATTTGCAGAGATAGTATTATTGGTCCGCATCCTTGCTTGTGTGGTGGACGAAGACCTTTGTTCATCCTTTAGAAGATCTGGATAAACTCACATAATCTCCCCTTTATTGTAATTACTGGGGTGAATCCCTTCGGCTCCATCTTATGGTGATCATGATTAACTATCATTAGCTCTCCCACTGGCACTGGCATTACTTCAGCGGAAAACTCATTAGTTCCTACAACCAGAGTTGCCATATTCGCGGAAAATTGCTTCTGCTCCTCTTTGAGCTAGAGGACACCGGCTTCTATTAATGTCTAGACTCGATTCTTGAGAGGGTAACAGTTTTTAGTCCAGTGCCCAATGTTCTGATGGAATAAATAATAATTAGGATCATTAGTTTTCCCAGCATCTTCAGACTTTCGATTCTCTGGAAGCTTTAGCATACCCTTTCTATTAAGGAGGTGAAATAGAGTACCAATCTGTTTTGTCTTGAATGAGTGTCCTGTCAGGTCGAGGCCTATTCGGGCCTGTGCCCTTCGAATTTTGAGGTCTCGAATTGGTTTGTTTTGGATCTACATCTAATGCCATCATAACCTTCCCTTTATTCTTAGGATTCTGTGATATGGCCTATTATTTGTAGAGTTCCTCGTAGTACGAGGTTTTTCAATCCGGCGAATTATATCTCCCACCTGCTCTTCTTACTTCAACAAGTCCTTCCAAGTCTTGGACTCTACGCCTCCTATTTTTATTAGCACACCGGTCTTGAAATTATACTTGCAAGTTTCCACCAATGTTTCTTGGGTCATACCATGTCGACATTGCACGGATTTTTTCTGAAAACGTTCTATGAAGCTCTTTACCGTCTCTTCTTCTTGTTTTGTAGTAAGAAGGGAATAAACCGATATTTCGCTATTATCTTTAAAAAAAACGTGCTAGAAATTGCCTCTCCACATCATGCCAGGTATTGATGGTCCCCGGGGGCAACTGCATAAACCACATGAAGCCAGACCCTCGTAGCGTACTCACAAATATCTTGGTCATTATGATGTTATTTTCCATCAGATGATCCGCTTGCGATAAAAATTAGTATATGTGTTGGCTTGGAGATCCCTTTCCGTCATACGATTATAATTTGAGGGGTTTGTATTTTTCGTGAAAAGGGGCGAAATCCCACTCTAGTGGGTAGGGTCTCGAAACCCCGGTCTCCTTTAATTCCTTCTTTTGCATTAATGCATCTAATTGGCTCTGGAGTTTCTCTATTTTCTTGGTATGAGGGTCTACAAAGAAGAATTTAGAGTCTTCTCCATGCTCAGAGTAAGCTTTCTCCTCTTCATATTGTTCCTCTTTATCCTCATTTGTTTTAGGTGATGGTTATGGGGAAGAAGTTTTGGCCTTGTCCTCCACCATTTTCTAGGTATTTTTGACCACTTTCATAAGCATCATCTTGAGCTTGTCAATAGTTTTTTGCTGCTTCCGAATTGATTACTTTTAGGCTTCCAACCTCTAGTCCACGTCATTAGACCTATCCACTACGTGCGATGTTGATTTTTTTGGTCGAGAGAAAGCATACGACCGTGGCGACGCTATGGCTGAATGGTTACCATCATCATCATCTGATCCTTTTGCAAGCATTTTATAATTCCGGGGAGCGGTGACGTCAGCCTTGAGTCGAGTAAAATGGTGAGGTTTTTCGTCATCCGCGTTAAACTCGTATTCTTTCTCCAGAACCTTCTTGCCTTTACCCACCATATTTGAGGTTACTATCTTTAATTCTCTTTCTTTATTGATTCTGTATCCCAAATTACCCCTTCTTCTCTTTGGAGTGTTTTGATCTGACCCAGTTATTCTATCAAATATAGACACTCTTTGTTTATTACAACAGTAGTTATTTAATACAGCTGAAATTAACTACTCACAATGGCATGTAGAGTGTGATGGAGTTGCCTTTCTTTTATTTGTTAAATACTCCCTAAGATAAAGAACTTTAGAAGAAGAGGAACTTTCAGTTGTGCTCTATTGATTTTTGTCAAGCTGAGTTGTGCTAGGCTGAAGAGTGCTAGGCTGGCCAGGCTGAGGAATGCTAGGCTGATCAAGCTGAGGAGTGATAGGCTGGCCAGGCTTGATAGCCTCGCATAGAGAATCTTTTTCACATGCTGAAGAGTTGTCGACATGAAGATCTTCGTATTTGATGAAGATGATGATGATGGTCGGCCCTAGTTTCTCTCTCTCTAGTCTCAAAGGCTTTAAGGTTCTCGCATGTAATTTGAATTACCAAAGATCACAAAGACTTCAAGATTCTTTTGCGCAACTTGAATTTTCAAAAATCCTTTTTTAATCCCTCTGGAGGGGTATTTATAGGCCCCAAGTTGAGGTGGAGGTTTCCTTGTAAATAGAAATATAATCTTGTTGTAATTTTGATGAGATATTTGAATTTTCTTTTGATTAGATTTGCTTCAAGATTCGTTGTATCTACTCTTAATCATGCACCCAAAAATTAATTAAACTCATATTAGAATTTGTAGAATTATGCAAAATAGCCCATTGATGACATAGAGCCCAATTTATTGTGCGCGAAACTGGAGACAGGTCTCATTATTTAAATCATGGGAACTAGGCTCGCGATTTAATTCAAAAATTAATTAGAGGTTGGCTTCGCGATGAAATTTTTTTTAATTAATAATAATTTTTTTTTAATTTAATTTTCTAATTCTTTTGGCGAACCTTGCGCGAGCATGAGGAAATTTTTTTTTTTGTCTTTCTTTTGTCGAGCCTCGCACCAGCGAGGCTGGATTCCCAGTCTTGCGCGAGTGCAAGGGTCCTTTATTTTTTTATTTTTTTTATTATTATCTTTTTTTTCCTTTTTTTTCTTTTGGCGAACCTCGCACCCGTGAGGCTGGATTCCAACCTCGCGCTTTATTTCTTTTTATTTTAATTTTTAAAATTTTTTTATTATATTTTTTCTTTTTTTTCTCTTTTTTTTGGCGAGCCTCGCGATTCCCAGCCTCATGCGAGCGCGAGGATCTTTTATTTTTATTTTTTATCATATTTTTATTTTAATTGTTTTACACTCATGTATGTTAACTTGATCGCTATTTTATTGAAATAAAATTTCCATTTGTCTCCATATTTTCTTACTTCATTTATGTGTATATGATATTTTGGTTGTATTATCTATACAACTATCATGGTATTTTAGACTTGAGATATTTATTTGAATATATTGCCAAACTCTATCCATACATTGGAATACGAGACATTACACTTAAAGTCTAACTATATGAATAATATGGTCGTAGTTTGATACATTATTCAAGTTAAATCTCCCGATTGACATTCATTAGAATCAAAATTGAAACCATCCTATTTGGATTTGGAATATGGGGTATAAATACATGGGCTAATTCACTTTCACAAAGTCTAACTAGTTAATACCGGTCTCTCCTTCATCAAAGAAAATGCAATATTTAAAATTGTCGCTTAACAAAGATTTGACAGGGTTTACCGATATTTTATCTTGCCCGGAGAAGGTAACAGAAGGGGGTTATTATGGTTTATCTTGAGAAGCATAATGAAGTATGTCAAAGAAAAAGTGTAGAAAGGAACTATTGAGTATTGACATTCCAAAAGTTCAAGGCTTCACTAGTACCATAATAGCTTCAAAACAAACTTAGAATGTTGTGTTCGATTTCCCGTTTACGAGAAGCAATCAGTAAAAGAGTAACTTATCGCAAACTCATCATGATGAATGTCTTAAGTATCCATTCTTGACAGTTAGGCACAAATCATGGCATGTCCTTGGATGGGCACAACAGAAGTGCACAGTGTTTGATTTTACTTGACAGTTACTCATGCTGGCTCAATAGGACACCAAGAGGTTCATTCTCACAATCCTTGAGATTTTGAAAGAAATATTATGTTAATCTCACACCCAGTTTAAGCATGAGAAGTGTTCAATAAAGAAGTAAACCATGAATAATTTCAAGAGACATATACCCAATTTTAAGGAACCATGAAGAAAATCCCCCATGAATTATCAATTTTTTTTTTCTAGAAAACCTCATAAACTTTTTTTTATGTTACGTAGATCCCAACATAGTTTTAAATTTCATGGAAAACCTCTAAACAATGTAATGAAGAATTTACTTGATCGATTTAAAAATGTATCAGATATTCACTCTTCGATAATTTCGTATATATAATCTTTTATTAGAATATACTAAATCAGTATGTGAGTATTTAAAAAGTTTGGAGAGTGCTATTTACTGTATTTTTAACTCAATCATTAATCTTTATGCTAACAATATTTAGAGGTTTTTATAAAATTTGAAATCTCTTGGGAGTTTACATAATATAAAATAATTTATGGGAGTTTCTGAAAAAAAAAAAAAAAAGCCATACTTTATGGGCATTTCTTGCACTTTATCCATTTATCCATTTCAAAACATAGATAATAGTAAGTTGAATAAACATAGAGGCAGTGGTCCTCAAAATAAAGCCCATAAGCAAAGCAGTTAGTAAATCTCTTTCAACCACGGCCTACATTGACACGCCACTCAACAAGTGGAGCATGCCACAATTCTCATATCGAGTTGAAAGCTTTACTGTAGTATTAATAACAGGAGCATCAGTTGCCTGCTGATGGTGCAAGCTTTACATACGGAAGGAAAAGAATGGTTTGTTTAGGCCTTGATCTCGAGCATCAGGACCACCAGCATTTCGCAATGGTCCAAGAACAACTAGAACCGAATCTTGGTCGGATCACGATTGGTCCACATTATCGTTGCCAGTAATGTACCCGGGCCTACTCCCATTGAAGCAAGCCAGCTTGTTGTCGAAAACATGCATCTGGACAACAATGCATGTTTACATACAGATAAGGAGCAGAGCAATGCTGAAGGTATCGTGCAGCAGTCCAACATACTGATTCCTGATAACTCCCCTGCATACTACCCCCCCGTACACGGGTTGCGTACTCACAATTGTACTAGAACAGTACAGATACACATCTCATGCAGACATGGGTAGTATAATACATGGGTACTGGGATTTGAACAAAAATCTGTAGGCTCACAACAAACTTTTTCCTAAGCTTAATGCAATGACATGAAGTCAGAAAATATTTGAGAGATTGCACAGAAGTGAGCAATTTTTCATATGAAACAGCGATGAATAAAGAAACAATGTCTTCCATCTAAAATTAAAAGCATTACAAAAACACCATAACTGATATTCTTAATTATCTTGGATTGTGTCCTGCCAAGCTTTTCAACACAGAATCATCTGACTGAAGGAAAAAAAAAAGAACCTTTTTATCTTCACAAACATGGCCCCCTCTCATAATAGTGCAGATCGTTCTTCCAAACTTTAAAAAAAAAAAAAAATGCTTTTACATAATTTACAGCACGAAAGAAAGAAATCTCTGATGACTCTAAATAAATGAACTGAGGACTGATTAGTTCCCCCATATCACTCATAATTCATATATGAACTTTATACATATCTCTGTATTTTTCTGGCCACCATGTTGCACGCTTGAGATAGGTAGTTCCAAAGGTTAAATGACATCCAGGTTAGAGAGAGCTCGGTGCCAACCAAGTAATAATCTTTGAAGTTTATTGTATGGATGATTGAACTGGCATTAGCAAACCCATGAAGCCAGATGAGGAAATTTTACAGATTCAGCAGGTCTGGTGACAATTATAGCGGAAAGCCATCATTAGGTTTGCCATTAAACTCCTGGTTGTTGGGGGGAGGATTGGTGCCAAAGTTCATGTGAACCATATGTTGAAGTTCAGTATCCCATGGATTCAGCATCAACTGTAGGTAAACAAAAACAGAGTTAGATACATGCATGTGGGCATCTTATCTGCAATTAAGGATATTATTAGAAGAGCCACATAGAGCAACATGGAGATTCATTGTGACTATGTTACGGGTGAGCTGGAAGATAAAATACTTAGTTTGGGTGTCATTAAACATCTCATGAGAGCCGAGAAACATTAGCAAAAACCTAAATTTATTCCAGACAATCTAGTTAGAGAAAGATTTGAATTGGGAGCTAAAATGGGAGTAAGGTATGTGAATTCTGAACCCTAGACTATGATGCTTGTGTATTTCAGTTAAGTACATGAAATCGTGGTTCACATGGATTTTATTTTCCCTCAATTTTTGGAGGTGTCGCAGGTGTGAGATTGTTAGGATGGTTATTAATTGTATACACAATGTTTCTAATATTTTCAAACTCTTTCCAAAACTTCGAGAGAGAGCTAATAGCCTTGAAGATTCACTTTATCTCTAGTGGTGAGTAGCGGCTCTTTTAGTATTTGGCTTCTCCTTAACCTTCCGATATAACAAGAAAATTATCCATAATGACACCCGCCACATGAATCATTGTAAGGTTGGAACAAGGAGAGTGATTAATGAAACAGTGACAACAACCGAAACAGATAAAGGAGATCACAGAGAACAGGCAGCAAACTTAAATAATGTAAAGGCATCACCAAACAACCAAAGATATGGGGCTTCACTCATTTTTTGGCTAAACATAGATATGAATTAGGAACAGTATGTAGGCTTTGTTCTGAAGATAAAAAAAGCAGTACTTGAGCCTATATTATTACCACACATATATTAATTAACATTACATTCCTAAGTGCCTGAGGAATATATCCCTCGAATATTTCACTACGATAACTATTTGGAGTTGCAAACAGAAAAATGCAATAAAGACTGAAATCTAACTAGGATATGAGCTGTGAATTTATATCATATTTTCAACTCATATCCAAATGTACTTCTGAACCCTCTTCTGATATATATTTTTAGTAACAACAGAACATTCATAATTTTCATCTCAATTAATTTCCGCGTGTCAGGATACATGAACAATACTGTGGTTAATTAATCTGCTGCACATGAGGTAATATGCAGAAGGAAAAAGAATGCTGTTAGTGTTTGCTAGCTTCAAATTATAACAGACAAATTGTTATAGGCATTTCATAACGAAAGTAGCAGGGAGATATAGTTTGCGAAAGAAACGAAATGTACTAGGCAATGGAGGAGAACCTGAGTTGCAGATTCCTTGAGACCATTCATAGCTGTAAATTGAGCATTTGCGGCCCTTCTGAGCACTTCTGCATGATTTACCGAGCCAGGAATCCTAGTCTGAACCAAACCCGGTTGAGGAGGAAATAACTGAGAATGAATAAGATCCGGCGAGAAACCCACTGTAGATGGACCAACCCGGGGCTGTAGAATCTGTCGTTAAGAAGGAAAACTACACTATAAATTTCTTAGAAATAGGCCTACCTTGTTTAAGAGAAGAAATATTCATGAAAACTAATTCTACAAATCGTTTCTCTCAATATAACTATCTTCACAAAATCTCTCCTTCGAAAGAAACTAATTTCACAATATGTACCAATCCTAAATAGACAGCAACTATGTTCATTTAGTAGAACTGTTCACAGCTTTTTCCCAAAATGAAAATGCCACTTACTTCTTTAGACAGAAGCTCTTCTATGTTCAAGTCGATACTCGGATTCACAGTTGCAAGCTTCATAGACAGAAACTGTAGAAGGGTAAAAAAAATTACGTAAATTTAAATAAACACTAATCTATATTTATGATGAATTGAACAATAGCCATGCTTCAGATAAACAAATCATACCTCAACCTGCCGTTGCAATGACTGGACATAGTTGATAATCTCATCCAGCATGACTGCTTTTCCTGTGACCTGCCATTGACAAACCATCAGAACCGTCGGAAACATGTATAACAGACCAAATCAGCCAAGGGCAACCGTGCAGATAACCTACTTTGCTACAACCAGGCACAAGGTCTTGAAGATACTTCATTCGTTCGCTAATTCTTTCCCTTCTAACCTGCAATGCATACATAATCACCTTAAGTCAACTTTCTATACAACTTTTCCGATTCTTCTTCGATAATCATCTGATACTCACTCTCTCCGCAAGACTATGGCTATTGGTCGCCTGCCCTCGCCGAGCTCTCACATGAATGTAGTCTTGCTTGGCACCATCAGCACTACTACCACCACCACCACCACCACCACCACCTTTAGCAATTTTTCCATTGGGCTTCCCAGTGGCCGCAGTCGAGCTGCTGCATTCGACGTTCTGCTTCGTCTCGGCATTCTCCTTGGGGACTTCAGCAGAAAACTGTGGGCCTGCTTGTACTGGATCTAATTCCATATCCTGCAACACGGAAAGAATTATATGAAACTATCCAGATTAAAGAAGCTGAAGAAATCTAGTTCTAGCTACCTGACAGCTCTTTTTCCTTTTCTTCGCATTGAGCCCTCTGGAAGAAGAATCCCCAGACACATTGGCGGCATCAGGAGTCTCCTCTGGCCCGCTCGCAGTGTCTCTATGGCTACTATTCTTCGCCGGGCTGCTCTCACATCTCGGTCCATGATCCAAAGACACGGAACCATCCTTGACGGCCCCTTCATTCGAATAAGGGGTCAAGGATTCCGATGCCGCCGCCGCCGCCGCCGCCGCAGTAAAAGGGTTCACCAGTGCACTGAAATTACCAGCGCCGAAGCTGGAAAACTTTGCGGCACGCTCAATGAAGGATGAATCGGCAGGGAAGTCAGGCAGAATCCCGGGATTCGATGTCGGCGGCGGCGGTGGCAGGAACATTCCCCCCATGTCCAGGCTTGGGGGGAGAGGGACAGACTTGCCGACATTTTCGGCGAAACCGGGGGGGTTTTGGGGATTGCTGTTCCAGGGGTTGGAGTAGAAGGAGTCAGCCATGGAGACCTGTGGCTGGATCCTCGGATAACTAGGGAGGTTCCCAAATTGCCAATCTGCAGCGGCACTGCTAGGAGAATTGTGGTGGTTCAAGTGCTGATCTCTACTCATCTCTCTCTCCAATAACCAGTCAAATTCAACAAAATTTTTTGGTCTAGAAATTGGGCCAGATCAAGTTGTTTTATAGAGAGAACTGATGAGTGGGGAGATTCCTGAAAAAATGTTGTTTTATAGAGAGAACTGATGGGCGGAGAGATTCCTGAAAAAATAAAGAAATGATGATGACGAGGGGGAAATACCTGATAGATTGAGATTGGTAAAGGATTGGAAAGGAGGCAGAAAGCCTTCAACCACTCCCCAAAAACCAATTGACCAAAGAACCAAATCTCACAACACAAGAGGAGAGGAGATAGAATCTAGAATCCTCAAAAGACACAAACCCACTTCTTCATTTTCAATACAAGCAAGAATGAGAGAGAGAGAGAGAGAGAGGTGACAGATCCCTAAGACAAACTCTTGTCATTAAAACAATAATAATTGGGTTAGATGGGAGAATCGAAGGACAGAGAGAGAGAGAGAGGGAGAGTAGGGAAAGGAAAAGACAAGGCAGAGAGAGAATAGAATCAAAATCAAAATCAAATCCAACCAAATCCCCTGCTCAGTCTATTAGTAGCAAACTTCAACACCAAACTCAAACCCAACACAACACTCTATTGTTTGTTTCAGTAGCAGTAGTGAGTTGTGGAAAGGAAAAGGGATGGAAGTGGGAGATGCCCAGATAAGATCCCTGCCTCTATCTCTTCTGAGCAACTGTGCATTGAAATTTCAAGAAATTCAATTCCTTGAATTGAAATAATAATAAATATATCTTAATTTATCCAATACAAATCCAATCTCAACTGAGCTGTTGTGTTTCTATTGCCCAGCTGCTGCTGCTGCCGCTGCCGCCGCCGCCGCCGCTGCCATGTCCAAGTCCCAGACCTACTGTTTGATTTTCCCTGCTGAGAGAGAGAGAGAGTTTTTATCAGGACAGATGATGGTGCAACTTATACAGATGAGAGAATGGTGCCTGAGAGAGAGAGTGAGAGAGAGAGTGAGAGAGCCAGTTGAATGATTTAGCACCTCCCAAAAACTATGCCAGTGTGCCAAGTTATAGAACATCAAACCCCCAAACACAAACACAAACACAAACACAAACACACACACACACACACACTCTCTCTCTCTCTCTCAATTAATGATGTCTTTCTCTTACAAAAAAATTAAAATAAATTATTAATCTCTTTCTCACTCTACATTAAAGAACTGAACTTTTTTTTTCAACTCAAAGTTTTTCTATTGACGCATAAGGCCTATTTATATATTAAATCATTATATTAATTTAGAAAATAAGTTTGTCCCTCAAATTTTTATAAATTATAATTTAGTCTCCAAAACTTCATATTTAGGATTTAGTCTCAAATCATCTAATTTAGTATAATTTAGTCTCTCCGTTAGTTTTTCCGTCCAAATAAACGGCAGAATTTAATTTTTACTTTTTTTTTTAATAATGAAATGACTTAAATATCCCTATGAAGGAAAATAAGAAAGAATAGAGAGATAGAAGAGAAGAAGAAAGGGGGAAGCAAATGAATCTAATGAAGAAAAGGAGAAGATATGAGGAAGAGAGAAGGAGGAAGAGGGAAGGAGAAGAGAGGAAGAATAATGAAGAAAAAAAAGAAGAGAAGAGGAAGAGAGAAGAAAAAGAGAGGAGAAATAGGGAAGGAGTGGGTAAAATGGAAAAATCAGGTAAAAAAATAAAGGAAAATAGAGAAGGGACTAAATTGTAGTAAGCTAGAGGATTTTGGGAGTAAACCCTAAATATCAAGATTTTGGGAACTAAATTATAATTTATAAATATGTAAAGGATAAATCTGTAAATACTCCTTTTATATATTAATTTGCAAAATTATTATTTATTTTCTTTTGGAAGAATGATTAGCCTTAATGACTGATAGCCTTTAAAACTTGGGGCATGTTTGGACTTGGAAATAGATTAAGAAAAAAAATAATTATAAGTAGATTTCAAAACTTAAAGTTTAAGAAGGACTATTTTCGAAAAGATTCTTGTATTTGTGTATAAAATTTTGAAGGTAAAAAAGTTGAGTAAAATATAGAAATAATATTATCATATTGTCTAATAAAATATTATAATAGTAATATTTTATTTATTTAGATTTAAAAAGTAATTATTAGCGTTGAATAAAATATATTATTTTATCTTTTTTTTTTTTAGTCTTAAAAGTTAAGGAAAGAGAAAAAAATGAATTAAAGGTGCTATATAGGATCCACATTATTTTAGAGTGTATTTGTTTGCATAAAAATAAAGTAGAAATAGTGAAAGTAGGACTACTTCCACTATTTCAAGAGTTGTTAATGAAGTTGAAGTTATCAAATTTTGAGGAGTCGGTATCAATTTATGCCTGATTGCTCCACATATAGTTCCTCGAATTGCATTTTCTAAACGAACAAGAGCCAATCCAAATTGGTCTTGTAACAGATCTGCAAGAGCCAATCCAAATTGGTCTTGTAACAGATTTGCTATAGAATGACAAAAAAAAGTTAGAAGTTATTTCTAATATACTTACATAGCGCCTATTTGGTGCCTTACTTTCAAAATTTGCGTTCCTCCATTTTAACTTAGAAGAGCTCTATGAAGTAGAGGATCAAGACAAATAAAATAATTTTATATTCGCATTCCATCGTTACCATTCAAAAATAATATTTTTATATATAAAAAAAATAATATAAGTATTATTTTATTTAATCAATTAAATAATAATCAAATCTCACTTCCTAATACACTTTTTTCCTTTCAAAATTTAGTAAACAAATATAAGAATTAATTTCTTCTTCTACTTTCATGTTAGAATTTATTTCTTCCTTACTTCCACTATTTATGGTAGCCAAACATACTCTTAATGAAAGTAAATTCTAGTTTTTCTAGTTCTATTTTTAGCTAAACAAACACATAAAGTAGTTATAGTAGTTTTATTTCCACTATTTTTATTTTACTTCTATGCACACAGAAAATTTCTTTATTAGGGAAGGGCCATTATGAATTATCAATTGTATCCGTGTATAACATTTCTTTTATGAATTCTTCTCCACCGATCACTAATCGGGCCTAAAATCTCTACACAATATGATATTAGCCACGAATTAGTCAATCTCTCTCTCTCATTCTATATATATATATATATATATATATATATATATATATATATATATATGTATATATATATATTTTGACACACACACGAGATTACTATTGGTGAGCTTGCTTTCAGTTCAGAGAAACTTATTTGAGTCAGTGGTAAAAGTATAGTAATTTAATAATTTTTCTTCAATCTTTTTTCTGAAAGTTGGATCTATATCTCCTTAACTTGTTGAAAATCAAATTTCATAAATTTTAAGTTGATTCTATCTATTATCATCCCTAAGTCAAATTAGAGTTGGAATGAGATAATCTTAGTAATAACTTGTATGTTTTAATCAAAATTTAATGTTTTCTTTTCCCCTACTCGTAGAACAGACGTTTAACTGAAGTTATCCAAATGACCGCTAGATGTTATGTTCAAAACTTCTCACAAGTACAGAAATTATGCTAGCAACAGAAAAATCAGATAGCTAATTGAAAAGTGTCTCCAGTCGTAATAAATATAAATTATGAATATTAAATTCTCGGAGGCAACAAACAATTAGAAAAAATCCCAGGTATTTATATGAAAAAACCGAAACCTATACATATATATATATATATAGAGAAAACGGGAAATATACCGGCCGTGAAGGAAACTTCATTCACCGCCGCTTAGGTGGTCCAATAAAATTATTATACGTGGTGTCAGAGAATTCATTTATTTGTTACCTTTAATGACGCCCCGTGTTATAATTTTATTGGGCCATCTAAGCGGCGGTGAAGGAACTCTCTTCACTGCCGGTGTATTTCCCGTTTCCTCATATATATATATATATATATATATATTCTAATGAGTTGTGACTTTGGCGATTAGTTTATTATTATTATTATTATTATTATTATTATTATTTTATTCGGATTAGATTAAGATTATTCCAGGCTTATGCTAAGCTAGCATTGTACCCTTGACTGACACTGCCAACCCTCACCATCAATTATATAATATTCTATTCTATTTATCTCTTTTCGATGAGCTCCGAGCTAATAATACCAGCTATGTTATGGGTTACAGTTACTCGCGGAGAAGAATAACGACGGAAGCAAAGGAAGATGATGAGGAAATGAATTTTGGGGTGGTGAAGCGACTCTTAGGATGCTTCGCGAGTTATTGTAGCGCGGATCGGAGTTGCTTCAAAGCGGAGGAGGTCGTTTTGGTCAAGATTGGGAAGATCTAAAGCGAGTTTTTCTCGGGAGATTTTCATTTGGATCCGAGTTGTACGATACGATACGATGGTGGCTGGGGGATTTTCGCCAGATATCGTGATGCATATTTATTGGATTAATTTAAAAAAACATAAATAAGGTTTTTCTAATATATATCTTTAAAATCTTCAATATTTAGAATATTACCTTCAAAATATTATATTATCTAATTGGTCTTCCAAATGTTTTGGGGGCATTCCCTATTAAGGCGATGTACTAAATTGAAGTCTGGGTGTAATGAAAAATGTGTGAGAATTGCTAAGTCGTCGCTCAAAAGTAACGCACTACGTCAGTGTCCAAATGTAGTGTTAAATGTAAGCTTTTTCGCACCTTAATGAACGAGTGATGATAAAAAAGTTAACTCATAAACATAGAATGGTTAGTTTCGTGGATCATATGTTCTCTTACAGATATATTAGCATAATTTATGTTATTATTAGAATAAGGGTTAATATTTTATGTGTATAGAAAACTAAGTGGGTAGGTAAAAAAGATAAAGTCATAGAGCGTTAGCGTTATAAGCTTTAGTATACGGATAATAATAGAAATCATAAATGGGTAGTATGATCATAAATAAATAATTAATTAGAGAAGTAGTGGAAATTATAAGGAAGGGTGATAAATTTTATTAATCAAACTCATTTCTGATAGAGAAATTCTTAATTTTATTAGTGCTTATGCACCACAAATATGATTTTATGAATCTGGTAAATGTCAATTTTGGAAGGATCTAGATGAGATGGTATAAGAAATACCCATTAGAATTTTTTTTTTATTATTAGTAGTGACCTCAATAGGCATGTAGGAAGTAGTCTTAATGGATTTGATAGTGTACATGGAGAATTTAATTTTGCAGAAAGAAATGAAGCAGGTAATTCAATTTTAAATTTTATTTTATTGTATAATTTTCTTTTAGTGAATACTTGGTTTAAAAAAGAGTTTTGATTTAAATTAGAGTTTCTCATTTGATTACTTTAGAAGTAGATCAACTGCGAGCCAGAAAATTTTCTTTTCCATTAGGAGGGTAGATAAAGATATGCATCGACTATAACATAGTACAAGGTATAGTTATTCGGATTAGAAAATGACTTAAAAAGATAAAGTATAAGTTAAATACTAAGATTAAATAGTGATAGTTAGAAGGTAATAAAAAAGTTTTAATAGGTATAGAAGTACAAAAAGTAGGTTGAAAGGGCCATGATCTCGATATAACATGAAATAAAATGTATTAAGAAAGCAACTAAAGATATATTTGATGAGTCGAAATGTGGTACTCTACGATGTAAGCACACATCATGGAAGAAATAAAAAATGCTATTAAGATCAAGTGAATTTTACATAAATTTAAAGAATAATAATGATGGAACAAGTTTTAAGAGGTATAAACAGCCAAAAAGGAGCCTAAGAAAACTATTCGAGATTAAAAAAACTAAATTATACAAATAAGTGTATAAGAAGTTGGATAATAAAGATATATATATATATATATATATATATATATATATATATATATATATATATATATATAATTGCTCGAATAAGAGAGAGAAAATCTAGATACTTATGTACTGTAAATTATATTAAATATGAGAATCAGAAGGTTCTAATTCAAAATAAAGAAATCTAAGAAGATGAAAAGATTATTTTGACAGACTGTATAATAGCAATTTTACTTAAAATTTCGGAAACCTTACTATTTAGATTGATGATATAAATTACAACTTTATGTGCATAATTAAAGAATCTTAAATAAAAAAAGTTTTGAAGAGGATGAAATAAAGAAAATTTATTGGTCCAAAGGAGATTCCTATTGAGATATGAAGATATTTAAAAGAGATGAATATGATGTGACAGACAAACCTCTTTAATAAGATTTGGTAAAATAAGAAAATGCCGAATGAAGGAAGAATACCATAATACATCTATTTAAGAGTAAGGTTGATATTCATAATTGTTATAATTACCATAAAATAAAACTCATGTGTCATACTATGAACCTTTGGAAAAAAAAAGTAATCGAATACAAATTGAGACAGACTATTAAAATATCATAAAATCAGTTGGATTCATGCCAAAGCCATTGATGACAGAAGTTATTCATTTGCTTTGCCAACTTATAGAGCGATTCCAAGATAGAAATAGATATTTCAGATGGTCTTTATTGATTTACAGAAAGCCTATGATAAGATATCATGAAAGATATTCCGGTGAATATTGATTAAGAAAGGAATTCCTATCAAGTATATTGATACAATAAGGACATATATGATAGAGTAATGGTCAATGTCAGAACTTGTAGCGTTATAACAAGTAATTTTTAATCATAATTAGATTGCATCAAAAATCTATATTGACTCAGTTCTTATTTGCCAAAGTGATGGATGAGCTTACTAGAGGTTTTCAGGATGAGATATCTTGGTAAATGTTATTTGCTGATGATATTATCTTAGCTGATGATGCGAGAGCAATGACAAATGCCAAGTTAGAGTTATGGAGGCAAATATTAGAATCTAAATGTTTTAGATTGAGTAGGTCCAAAATTGAGTATATGGAGTGTAAATTTAGTAAAAGACAGTTATAGACTATAGTGATGCGATACTTGATAGTTAAGAGATACAAATAAGCAGTCAGTTTAGCTATTTGGATTCTATTATTCAAAATGATAGAGAGATTGATGGTGATATCAATCATAAAATCTAAGCTAGCTGATTGAAATGGAGGAGTGTAATGGGAGTTTTATGTGACCGTCACATTACGTTATGGCTAAAGGAAAATTTTTATAAGACTGCTATTAGGTCAGTTTTATTATATGATATATAATGTTAAGCTATAAAAAAATATCATTCACATAAAATAAGTATAGGAAAAATGCACATGTTTCATTGGATGTGCGACAACAATAAGAGAGATAAAGTGAGTAATAAAGATATTTATGCTAAGCTCAGTGTAGTCCCCATCAAAAAGCAGATGCGAGAAAATCGCTTATGATGGTTTAGTCATGTGCGTTATAGGCCTACAAATGCACCAGTTCGACGAGAAAAGCTTATTAAATGTAGAACATGCTAAAAGAATGAAAAGAAAATTGAAGAAAATATGCATGAAGGTGATACAAAAATATATGGATTTTAAATGTTTAAATGATGACATATTACTTGATATGATTAAATGGAGAAGGATCATCAATGTGATCAATCTGGTGCGACTCTTTTTTGGTTCATTTAACCTATCCCAAGTACTGGAGATAAAAGACTTAGTTATTGTTGTTGTTGTTGTTGGTTTTTCAAATTTTGGAAAGTCAAAAAAATGCCCTTCCCTTTAGTCAAGTACCAGTAGGAGTATAAATTTTCCATTATGCCTTCGTATAATTAGCTTATAAATTGTAAAAATAATGACATAGTTGCTTAAAAATTTGAAGACTCTATTTGTAAAAATTTGTAAAAATTTGAAGACTCTGTTTGTGGCCCTGTCATTTAGGAATACTCAAACATGCTTCACACAAGAAAGTGGATGGTCCATACACTTTAAAGACATTAAAACTTGTCCATATGGATTTGATGGGTCTCATGAAAATTGAAAGTTTATGAGGAAAACGTTATATATCTTTCTAACTGTGGATGATTACTCTAGATTTTTTTAGGTATTCTTTCTGCATGAAAGATCAGTAACTTTTGATATGTTTGAGTCTCTTTTTTTCCTTAAACTTCAAACTGAAGAGGAGGACATCATAGATGGAGTTAAAAGCATTAGAACTCACTATGGAAGAGAATTTGATAATGAAAAATATGTGAACTTTTGTAATATCCATGGTATATATCATGAGTTCTCTACTCCTAGAACACCGCATCAAAATGGAATTGTTAAAAGAAAAATTAGAACAGTGCAGGAGATGGCCAGAGTCCTACATCATGTGAAGGAGTTGCCTTAGAAATTCTGGACAGAGGCAGTAAACCCAGCAGTGTACCTAATCAATAGTGTATATCTGCATCTAAATACAAATTGTACTTCATATGAACTATAGAATGGTAAGAAACCTTCACTATCCTATCTTCAACTATTTGTTGCATACTGTATAATCAAGAAATCTTCGTAAGTTTGGCTCTAAAGGACACGAGGGTATTTTTCTTCGATACTCACTTAACAGTAGAGCTTATCATGTATATAATCTTACTACTAAAACTATTATGGAATTTGTTAATGTAGTTATTAATGATATAATTTGCTCACACGATGATCCTAATGGAGTTGATGACATACTCAGAGATGCACAACGTAAGTAGTCTATAACAATAAATATTCATGCTCCTTTACAAAATGAGATTACATTGACAAATGAAGAGAAAGAGACACATGATTAGTATCATATATTGTATTTTTTCTCCCATATTTTATCTATTTTTATATGTAAATAAATACTACTCGGGTATTTTTAGTGTCTTTTTCAGATAATCCGATTCGTACAAGGAGATGATATGAAATCAGAGTCAGATTAGGAAACAAATCTTATAAAAGAGTTCAAAAAAAGCAAAGCTACAAGATTAGAATACTACAGAAAGTCAAAGTCAAATTGTTGGCAGCGAAAATTTCTAAGTTAAAAGGATTTTCACAACAGAACGCGGAGCTAACTTAGTAGCTCCGCGTTTGGCTATATTAGCCTCGCGTTTGAACAAAATGCGGAGCTATTCAATATATCGGCGTTAGTTCCGCATTCTGGTTCTTTGGCTCCGCGTTTTGATGAGTTTAACTCCGCGTGAGCAGATTTCCAGAATCTCAAATTGATTGAGATTATGATTTGGGCTTATCCAAATACCCAAATCAAGTCCGATCAGAACTCTAAATCAAGAGATTTAAATCAAAACTAAGATATTTGATTGGAATCCTTGATGAGAACAAATTATATTTATATAGAAACTCTCAGATCATCCTAAGATTATAAATACCCTCTTGGGAAAGCCCTAGGGGTCTTTTTTCGGTTTTTCTTTTCTTCTTGGAGAGTTCAAGTTACGCATAGAGCCTTGAATTCGTGAAAGACAAGAGAAGATTGTCTACAGTCGGCCGCAACTTTCAAGAGAGAAGAGTTTGACGTCAGATCGTCCAAAGGAGCTGCTCGACAGATCCCATCGCCACAGATCCCACACTATTTTGTAAAAGAGAGAGATTGAGATATAAAATCCTCTCATTTGTTCTCTTTTTCTCTTATTCACTTTCATTGTAATCTAAGTTGTATTCAATGAAAGGAAACAAAACTTTTGCGGCGAACAAACTGACGACCATAGTGGGAGCCGTCTCTTTCACTAAAGAAGAGATTGTGGCGCAATCGGACGTCGATATGATCGGATCCTACATAGACATGCTGGTCGTTGAAATCGACCAGCAGAAGTATGAGGAGTACCTCTCCTCTGAATTATCAGGTAACCTGAACGAGATACGACACTATCGTTGCGTGTGCTCCAGTACCCGAGCAACGGGTAAAAAGGTATCCACCGAGGAACGGGGATCCTTGGAGACCGCGGCCATAGAGCCGGTGTTCAGACAGGAAATCCCAGCAGAGGATGCCTTCCCGACTGCCGAAGAAGACCTGGGAACTGGATTGACCAGAACCCAACTCCGAAATAGAAATCGGATAGCAAGGCGTAAGTCCTCAAAGCCCGCATTGGATGCGGAGCTAACATCATAGAACGCGAGGCTATGGTCCCTCGCAAACTGGCTCGCGCTAATCGTGAAACCAGCCATTATCGCGTTAAACGCGAAGTCTCAACTTGCGTTGATCACAAGGAAAAGCCAGTGTGTGATATTCCACGCGAGGCTATTACTACGCTTAGCGAGAAACGCGAAACCAGTAAGATTTGTGTTAGTCGCAAAATTTCTGACACTCGCGAGAAACACGAGTATAAAATTTCCTTAAAGCCAGTATGTGATTTTCCATGCGAGGCTACTACTGGGCCCAGCGAGAAACGCGAAGCCAGTAGTACTTGCGATATACGCAAGATTTCTTACACTCACGAGGATTCATTAAATTGCGATAAAGATTCATTAAAACTAGCGTGTGATTCTCCACGCGAGACTATTACTGGACTTAGCGATAAATGCGAAGCTAGTACAACTTGCGAGAAACGCAAGATTTTTGATACTCGCGAGAAACGCGAGGATAAAAATTCCTTACAGCCAGCGTGTGATTCTCCACGCGAGGCTAATACTAAGCCTAGCGAGAAATGCGAAGCCAGTAGTACTTGCGAGAAATGCAAGATGCCTCAGCTCCGCGTAAATCGCGAAGACGATTGGCAAATTGTTGTTAATCGTAAAAATCGCGCTAGACGCGAAGTTGTGACTTATGTTAATCACAAGAGTAAGCTAGCGTGTAGGAATTTTCTTCCACGCGAGACTAAGATTCCATAAGATAAATTTCTGAAGAAACACCAAACAAGCGTAAAACGCAAGACTAGCGTAGAAAAATGCGGAGCTATTCTTTAGTCCCGCGACACAAAACGCGAGGCTAATTTGCAGCCCCGCTCTCCAAAATGCGAAGCTAATTTTCAGCCCAGCGTTCCAAAACGCGAAGTTGTTTCTAAGCTCCGCGTAAATCAACCCGATTACAGAATCATGGCTGATCGTCGCGTCAGTGAACCAAGACTGAACTCCAGTAATCCTAAGAAGCTTCAGTGGGTTTCTAAACCCTCTCAAAAGTTGGATGGGTCCCACAACTCCATGGCTAAGGTCACTGACCTCAGGGAGTATCTATCCAAGAAGAGAAGCATAGAACAAGTTCAAACTAAACCTGTCTGTCACTGCCGGCACTTATGACAGCGGTATCCGCTGTAATGGACAACTGTGGCTGCACCAAGAGCAGGGTATCGGTGTTCGACTGATTAACCGAGTCGGACAAGAACCCTACTAAGAAGACAAAAACCGCTTCTCTAAAAGAATGGAGAGCTGTAACCTCCAATATGGTGGGAAAAGAGAAGAAGGTTGTAGAGACGGATGATGATTCAGAATCGAGTGATGAAGAGCCTCATCATATCACTCGACTTAAATCAGGAGCCGTCCCACCTCGAAACTATAAGAGGCTTGTAAGAGGTTCTTATGACGATGACAGCGATAACTCAGCTATAGTTTCACCTCGTTCCTCTGCGTCATCTTGGCTACAAAAGTCAGCATCACATATGGCGGATAAATCTGACGACATCAATCAGAGATTTGAAGCTCAAGAAAGAATGATTCGAGAGTAACAAAAGACGATTGAAGATCTTAAAATGATACTCTCAAAATTTGTTGAGGATAATACCAAAAAGGGCAAAGAAACTCTGTTCAATAAAATGAACGAAGAGGAAAAAAGAAGAGAAAGCCCTCTCGATGCACGAGGACGAGGATAGATTTTCCTTTCATGATCCACATGGAGAGAAAATAGAAAAATTGCAAAGTCAACTCGAAACACTAATGCATAAAAAAGAGTTGAAAGAGTCAGGGGTCTCAAGACCATACCCACCTGAATGGGATATAGTACCCTACTCTCAGAAATATAAACAGCTCAAATTAGAGCCATATGACGGGAAACGTTCTTCCAGTCAACATATTTACTATTTCTTATCCCAAGCAGAACATTTGATGGGCAATGACCCAATAATGACCAAGATATTCGCAAGTACCTTATGAGGGCCTACCTTTACTTGGTTTATGCAGCTATCCCCAGGTACTATTAATACCTGGTTTGATGTTGAGAAACTGTTTCTCTCATGTTTCTTTGAAGATGATACCGAAATTACGGTTCATTCCCTCCTTGCAACTAAACAAGGGGAACAGGAAACAGTAAAAGATTTCATAGAAAGGTTCCGGGAGAAGTCCGTGCATTGTAAATACGAAATGGTCCAGGAAACTCTAGTCGAGACATGTCGACATAATCTTAAGACTAACGTGCTCCTAAAAATGGGGGCCGTAGAGTCTAAAACATGGAGGGCTTTGCTTAAGCAAGGAGAACAAGCCGAGGATTTGATTCGTCGAGTTGAAGAGTCTCGTGGATCAAGAAGTACTGGAAGTAGTAGGCCATACGCCCAAAATAATAATAAAAATAAAGGTAAAGTGGCAATGGCATCAGAGGAAGCTCCACAAAAGACAAATCATCCTCCGAATCCAAAGCCCCAAAATCAGAAGGGCACAAGGCAAAATAGGCCTCAACAGAAGAGGACCTATACTTTAAGGCGGAACAGACGCCTATACTCTTCCATCTCCTCCTGAGGAAGGGAATGTTGAAACTTCCGGAGAATAGAAAACCGGAGGACGCTGGTAAGACCAACGATCCCAATTATTGCCTCTACCACCGGAATATTGGGCACCCTACTAAGGATTGTTACCCTCTAAAGAACAGAATCCAAGCACTGATAGAAGCTGGAGTTCTGACTCTTAAAGAAGACAAAAGAAAGTCACTGTCAATATGGCAACCATAGTGGTTGGAACCCATGAGTTCCCCGCAGGGGTGACTCACCAAAGGGGAAGTTGGTTACGAAAAACCATGACCCGCACATAAGGCTCAAGAAGGACTTGTCCCCGTAACAAACCAAAAAGGAAAAATCATGTGGGTCCATCCTGATTTACTACAGGATGAACAGTGGACTTTTGCAGGGGTCAAAAGAAAAAGCGGACCAGCAACGCTATTTCCGCGAAAATAAAAGATGAATTCCACTAAGTCTTTTATGGGGGTGTCCAGCGAAAAATTCCTTGGATTTATAATAATCTCAAAAGGAATTTTCCTTAACCCCGAAAAGGTGAAAGCAATTAATGAAATGCCACCGCCCTGCAATCTTAAGGAATTAAGGGGGTTACAGGAAAAGTTAGCCTATATCTAGCGCTTCATCTCTAATTTATTAGGGCGATGCCAGCCATTCTCCAGACTCATGAAAAATGGGATTTCTTTCGTATGGGATGAGGTATGTCAACAGGCATTTGACGATCTCACAGAATATCTCACTAAACCTCCTGTTCTTATGGCACCGATCCCCAGACAGCCATTTCTTATATATGTAAGGGTCATGGATGGTGCTTTAGGAGCATTACTTGCTTAATATAATGAGCATGGCCATGAACATGCCCTCTATTACTTAAGCGGGACAATGATCGGAGCCGAGCAACGGTATACCCTGATCGAAAAAGAATGTTTGCCCTAATGTTCGCTGTTCAGAAAATGCGACACTATCTTTCAGGGCAAACGATACATGTCATATCACGGGTTAACCCCTTGAAAATCTTGATGACAAAATCAGGATCCTTAAACGGCCGATTGGCGAAATGGGCATTATTGCTAGCGCCATATGATATACACTTCGTCCCTCATAAAGCCATGAAGGGACAGGCGATCGCCGATTTCCTAACAGATTATCCAATCTGGTCTAATTCCAAACAGACGACAGAGGTCAACACAGTTAGCAAGGAACAACCATGGCAAATGTTCTTTGATGGTGCTGCCAGACGATTTATTGCTGGAGTGGGGGTTGTGCTAATATCCCCACATAAACATATATTGCCTAACGGTTACTCATTAACAGAACCGTGCACGAATAATGTGGCGGAATACAACGCACTTATTATCGGCCTGAAATGGCTTTGCAACTGGGGATGAACTATTTAGAGGCATATGGAGACTCTAAACTCATCGTCAACCAAATGACAGGTGAGTATGAAGTCAGACATGAAGCCCTCACCCCTTACCATCAACTAGCCATCGAGCTAGCATGGTATTTTGAATAATTTTATATATATCATATATCTCGGAATGAGAACGTCTATGCAGATGCCCTTGCTGCGTTAGCTGCAACATTGGCGATCCCGCCAGGTGAAGCTAAGAGCGTCACTATTGGTAGCAGAGAATTCCTCTACCCAGATACGGTATTTCAAACCAAGGAGGTGTGCCAGACAGGCTTAATGCTGGAACCCCGTGATTGGCGATTTCCATTCATAGATTACGCTCTGTATGGGATACTGCCAGAGGATCCAAAGGAAGCCACTTCGATAAAGAGGATGACCCCGATATTCTACTTTGACCGTACACTTCAAACTTTATATAGAAAGTCAAATGATTGTCTACTGCTATGCTGCATATCAAAAGCAGAAGCAGATGAAGTGCTGAGAGAAACACATGATGGAGTGTGTGGAGCTCATCAGCCCATCCAAAACTCGGGGACCGCATAAGAAGGCTAGGATACTACTGGCCGAAAATGATTACAGAGGCAATGACATACGCTAAACGGTGTCATACATGCCAAGTGCATACCAATTTTATTCATCAACCTCCAGAATACTTGCACAATACTATTGCTAGTTGGCCATTTGAGGCATCGGGAATGGACATTGTGGGGCCAATAACTCCCCCCTCATCCAGAGGAAATCGGTTTATTCTTACAATAACCGATTATTTTTCAAGATGGGCCGAAACCGTGCCCATGAGAGAGATAAAAATGACAGATGTGATTAAGTTCATCAAGTATCATGTCATTTACCGTTTTGGCGTCCCCCGAAGGATCATTCATGATAATGGTCCGCAATTCATCAGCCAGGGATTCTCCAGATTCTGTGATAAGTTTAGAATCAAAGATATTGCTTCAACACCATATAACCCTGCGGCAAATGGATTGGCCGAAACTTTTGACAAGACGATCATTAAACTCCTTCAAAAGTTTGTCTCTTCCAATAAACGAGACTGGGATGAAAAGTTAGGAGAGTGCTTATGGGCTTATCGCACCACCGTCCGCACCCCAACAAAAACTACCCCGTTCTCTTTGGTTTACAGAAGCGAGGCTGTTTTGCCTCTTGAAATCCAGATACCATCATTAAGAGTGGCCCTAGCCACAAAGATGACGACAGAAGAGCGCCATCAACAGAGATTACAAGAACTAGAGGCGTTAGATGAAAAACGTCTCAGGGCTCAACAACAAATTGAGTTGTATCAAACCTGAATCTCGCAAACGTTCAATAAGAACGTTAAACCAAGGACCTTTAAATGAGGAGACTTGGTCTTGGCTATTAGAAGGCCAATGATTCTAACCCACAAAACTAAGGGTAAATTTGAACCCAAATGGGAAGGACCATTTGTTGTGGAGGCGGTATACTCTAGTGGAGCCTATCGCTTAGTGAATCAGAACGGCGATAGAATGATGATGCCGATCAATGGCAAATTTCTGAAGAAATACTATGCTTAAACTAAACCAGAATGATGACAGAGTAACTGTCACATCTGGCTCAGATCCCAAGGAGTATAACCGCCTCCACTTGTTCAAGTTACGCAGATGAGCACTTGAATTTCTTACTTAGACGTGCACAATTGGGCGTCTCTGCCGAAATTTGATGATCCTAACTCGGTCATCTTGGTCTGTGTGTGTGTGTAGTTCAAGTTATGCATGAGAGCCTTGAACCGCCTCCACTTGTTCAACTTACGCAGATGAGCATTTGAACTTCTTACTTAGGCATGCGCAATTGGGTGCCTCTGTCAAAATCTGATGATGCTAACCCGGTCATCTTGGTGTGTGTAGTTCAAGTTACGCATGAGAGATTTGAACCGCCTCCACTTGTTCAAGTTACACAGATGAGAATTTGAACTTCTTACTTAGGTATGCGCAATTGGGCGCCTCTGCCGAAATCTGATGATCCTAACTCGGTCATCTTGGTGTGTGTTAAGTTACGCGTGAGAGTCTTGAACCGCCTCCACTTGTTCAAGTTACGCAGATGAGCACTTGAACTTCTTACTTAGGCATGCGCAATTGGGCGTCTCTGCCGAAATCTGGTGATTTTGACCCGATCACCTCGGTATTAGCAGTCTAAGTTACGCAGATGAGCCTTGGACTGTTTTACCTAAAACAACTAAATCATTTTGATGACAAATTATCTGTTGTGCAAACAAATTTTGTAGCCAACAGGTAAAAGAATCAAAAGATTACCTTTACTTCATCAACAAAAGAATGAAGTTACAAAAAGTTCTCTCTTTTATTACAAGTTCTTATTACAAAAAGAATGAAGAATAAAAGAATAGAACAAAATTATAGATCTCCTAAAAGCCTCAACTTATTCATCGCTTCGTCAATTACTCGACGATGAGTCTCCTCCACAGAGTGTTGAGCCTGCAGACGTAAATCATCGCTTATCGCCAATTGTTGGGCCAACTGCTGGCGAGATTCTTCAATAGTGCGACTTCTTATTGGGCCTTCTTGTTCAAGTTGTCCTTGAGGAGCAACTCTTCCCGTTTCTTAACGGATTCCCCTAGTCTAGTCTCACTGGCTTCCAAAATGGCTCGAGCCTTGGTAATGGTCTCTCTGGCTCTAAGAATGGCGACCTGACTCCCCTCAATTTCAAAATCCACCATCTCTAACCCGCTGAGAATTGATTCTTGACTGGCTCGTAGTTCCGCCAACTCCCGAGACCAGACTTTCTCTTGGCGCTTTAAATCCTCTTGACGAGCCACTAACTCTACTCGGAGACGCGCCGCTTCAATTTTGGTGATCACTTCCACATCCGCTTGGCGAATTGTGTTTAGCGTATTCACCTGCTCTTCTAGGGCTTCAAAGCGGGCCCGATAGGGAGCTGCTCGGTCACGTCCCCCAATCCTTTCAATATTATCCAGATAATTGGATAACATTAGACGTCCAAGGTTAAAGAAATCTCTTCCGTTCAGGATCATCCCGATACACCTCCTTAGTAGCCGCAAAAAGTCATTTACACTATGGTTGAAGAATTCTTCAAGAGAGTCCACAGCATCTGTGATTAAAGCAGACAGTACTAAGGAAGATGTCGCTGGGGAAGGAGTAGCGTCCGATGGAGTCAAAGAAGAAGAAGCCCGTCCCTGTACTAGATTCATAACATGTGGGCCAGTAAAGCCAGTATGGACTTGGCGAAACTGGGAACCTGAGGAGAAGCATCATTAGTACAGATCACTCGGGCAGCGCCACCAGCTGGGGTAGATGATGGTATGTCTTCACCCGAAACTCCTCTCGTGGCAGAAGTGCTTCGAATGAAAACTTCAAATTTTCTTCATCTCTCGCCGGCAGAGGACCTAGGGCTGGAGGAGTCACCAACGGCTCAACAGTCATTATTGTTGATGATGTTAATACAGCTGGCTGAGGAGCAGAGGACATACCGACAACCACCGGAAAAGTTTCTTCAGAGCAGACCCCGGGTGTTGGAGATGACAGACTTGGGGATGGCGTAGCTTCTCTTACTGTAGTCTTGACAATCACCTCCGTCCTATCATCACTCCCGAGTTCATCTATTAGGGGGACTGAAGAAGGAACAGAGGGAGGAGTTGTCGTGAAGTAGTCTGCGTCAAAATCATTTGCAGAACTACCTAATCCACCCGCTAAGCCAGTGGTGCCCGAATAATCCACTCTCTCCTCAGACTCTGCCGTGGTAGTCGAGAGCATCGATGAGTGGGGCTGACCACTTGCATTTCAGAAAGCAAACAAATAGTGTTACATATAATGATGCAGTGAATAAGGGACAAAAGTTAGAATAAAAGAGTCATACCAGGATAAACAAGTCCAATAGTCGGATTTGAAGGGGGAGCCATCGCTGTTTCCAGGAGCACGCCTGTTTCGCTACCATGGGGTTGCGTCGTGGAATGATCAACAGATTCCGCTGTTGGGAGAGTCAGGACCTCAGTAGCTCTTGGAGCTTCAGCAGGTCTACTCTCCTCTACTAGCGCCGGAGGCGGAATTGAGGCCAACAAATCCGAAGCAAACTTGGCCGCCGTCTCTTGAGAGACTAAGAGGGTCCCCGGGGCTAGTTTTTGCTTCTTCTTCGCCGGTTCGCCTCTTGCAGGTCCACGGCATTTTACGGTCAGACTCCGGGGATGGGGAACCAAGTCTCGAGGAGCACCGACAATATTAGCGTCATCCTCATCATCATCATTGTCATCATCATCAAAGTCGTCAACATCGGATGGATCGACCGCTGTGCTAAGGAATTCGTCCATTCCTCTTACCCTTATTCTTTTGGCCCCCTTGTGGCTGAAATAAAAGGCCTCTATTTCCTTACAACAACTCAGGTTGATAGAAAAATTAGGCACATCAGCATTTGCGACACTATACCACGTGCAGAAGCTAAGAGTCATGGCTAACTCTGGCGACTTCTGAGGTAGGAGGAATTCAGCTCCGGTTCTACCAGCTACAAAATGGAACCAGCTGTGGGCGCCCTCATACAAGTTCCCTTCGTAAGCTAGATCTTTGTTTGGGTTACCCACATAAAGTTGGGAATATCCAAATTGGCGAGCGAAGCGGCTCGGAGTGTATGGTTCAACAAAACACTTGGCGTCTTGGCGATACACCAAGTGCCGGGGTTGGATATTAAGGAGCCACCAGAATACTCCTGAAGATAAGACGGTAAAATTATCCGTTCCCAAAGAATCCTTGAACTTCGACCCGTATTTCCCACTAGGAAAATCCGGGAAACATCAGAAGATCTCGTAATTTTGATGATGGCGGAAAGTCTTCCGGATTTGCTACATATAATGACTTTTCCATGTAGAGCGTTCATATAGCTCCACAAGGAGAGGCTTGTCAGTAGTGTGGTGTTCGGCCGCACTCATTAAAGAGGGGCAGTGCATAACGAGCCATGCCATCAGGTAAGTGTAAGGCATCTCCACCAGGGGATTTGGAGCCTTCGCCTTGGCGGTCCCCTTTGATTTGCCTTTTCCCTGCCCTTTTCCCTTGTCGGCAGAGGTAAAACCATTATAGAGCTCTCGTAGTCCCCTCTGTAGATTGCACACCATCGCGGGGAGGAGTCCGAAGGATCGGCCGTATGCGAGAAGAACTACGGGATATACCACGTTCATTGCAATTGCCTCTTTCGGCAAAGACGGCACGACGCATCTCTTTAATCACAGCATCAAGAACCCAACAATGAGACCTCTATTGGATATGGGGAACTGAGCTTGGTAGTGGTAGCTCTTGAAGACTGTGCCAGGGTTGAATCCACCTTCGTTGGATTCAGCCGTATAAAATATAATACGAGTCTTAGCAATACGACTATCGATCTCCCTGACATCAGTAGGGGCATAGCCATGAACTATTGCCGAACTATCTTTAGAGTTTAAGTTGGCAAAAAGGTAATCGGCCCATTTCTTGTGACCAATACCCTCATTACGTGCACCTGTCATGTCGGCACAGATACGGTAATGACACATCATCTCCCAGTAAGTGTTGAAGATGCGCTCGTCCCCCATCTTCAGCATATTCAATTCCTCAGTGGTGGGGATATACTCTTCATACGGGACTTCGCCCATTGACAACCCGGACACTTCAAACATCTCGTGGAGAGCAAGTTCCAGCTCACCCACTGGTGTAAAGAAAGTGCCAGTCTCAGGGTTGTACATCTCCAGGAGGCCAAAAAAGTGATAGGCACTCTGAGGAATCCCGAATTGAACGTTTCTGATAGCTTTATATAAGCCAATTTCTCTCAGAACTGGTTCATGGGAATCTAGCATGTATTGAACAAGGCGGGCCCACCACATTTTGCTTGGAAGAGTAGACCCAGCCAGACATCCTAAAATCATTAGCTGGGTATTGACCTCCCTACGCCATGAACTCGCTGAGGAAAATTCGTACGCGAATTGGGACCTCTCCTACTGGGTGCTCCTTAGTGATTCTTCCAGGAAACAACCCAGTGATACATCTGGTGGGACCATCTTGGTAAGCTCCGTATGTGCCCAATTTGCTCGTGGGGACACAATCATATTCCTAGCTTAGCCCCCCTCCAATTCACGGTGCATGGTTAGCCTTTGAAGATAGACTAGAGGGTAGCTACGCTCCATACTGGGCAGAAATATCAACAAATCATCAGATTGGTGAAGCCACATATACTCCTCTTCAAAGAGGATCTGGTCTGATTGCCCCATGGCATCTCCAAAAAGGAGCGGTGCTTTCTCCAACACTTCCCGGTTCATAGCTTCAAAGGGAGCATCCATTATAATTTCCCGTGTAGTAGCAGGGCTGTACCTGATCAGCTTCTCCTTGCGTTCTCTCAAATCAGGCTTGTAGGCAGCAAGAACAGTGGTGAAGCGGAATTGGGTGATTGAGTCTACACCCCCGCCGTAGCCGAAGTGATGCCCTTGAAAGATTGGGTCTACAGAATAGCCAACTGCAAAACGGAATATTAAAAGTTAGAAGAGTTTGAACAAAATCGGAAAATTGTCTAAGTATAAAAACGCGGAGCTATGGATAACTCCACGCGAAATTAAGAAGATAGCCTCGCATTTTAGCAAAAAGCGAGGATGATAAATAACTTCGCATTTACAAACGCGACGCTAAAATTCTAACCTCGCGTCCGAACATGATAGTTAACAAAAATAACTTCGCGTTTAAAATACGGAGATAACGCGATAGCTTCGCGTGGAGGAAGATCGAAGATCCTTTCCTTCTTCCCCAAGCCATTTGGCCGGAGTATGACGATCTCGCCAGTAAAAGAGATGATTAGCTTGTTAAAACCGAGCCAAATCACTATAAAAGTATCCAAGAAAGCCCCAAAAGTGAGGTTTTTTTTTACCTCCGATAGGCGAAGCATGAACTAGCTCGCCGCTGCCATGGCTGCTGCCGTCGCTGCTTGCACCGGCCGCCGACAGCGAGGATGCGCGAGTCTTGAGTGCCATTGATCTTGAAGAAAACGGAGAGAAATCGACTAAGAACTTTGAAAAATCGATCGAGTCACCTGGTCGCCTGAATCGCCGGAGCTCTAGTCGCCTGAGTTCTTGAAATCTCTTCAAATGAAGTAAGGAAGAGAAAGAGTTAAAACTCCATTTAAATGAAGAAAAGCGCCTCTTGGTATTCGGCGCGAAAATCGAAGCAACCGATTGATCAGTTACTCCCTAAAACGTGAAGCTATTTAGCTTCGCGTGGTTATCTAAAACGCGCAGCTATTAGCTCCGCGTAACTATGCAAAAAGCGAAGCTAACTTGGTATTTTAGCTACGCGTTTCTATGAAGCCTGGACTTAGCAAGCGTTATTTGGCGCCTCTACCAAAATTTGATAATCATCACTTGATTATCTTGGTATGTGCAGTTCAAGTTACGCATCAGAGCCTTGAATTGCCTCCATTAAAACTAAGGTATGTGCAATTAGGCGCCTCTGTCTAAGTTAAATGATCCTTGTCCAATCATTTCAGGTATTAACAAATCTCAGTTACGCAAATGAGCCTTATATTGTTTTACCAAAACAATGAGTTATTTATTTGTTGAGCAAACAAAATTCTTGAAGCCAACAGATAAAGAGAAAAAATAATTATCTTTATTCATGAAGCAAAAAGTTACAGAAGAAGAGGGAGTTATAGCTCTCTCAAAAGCTTCAACCTATTCATCGACTCATCAATAACCTGACAACAAGTCTCCATGGAGTGTTGAAATTCCCTGGTTCACATGCAAAAGATCTCTTCTGCAAATGTCAATTATGATCTGTTTAAAGTTCTTAGTGGATCATCTGAAGATACTGCTATAAGAATCCTAATAAAGATACACAAGTGCGATTCGACATGCTACAAGCCCTTAGATGATCATCTCTATCGCTTTGAAAAACGACAGAGTTGTCATCTAACAGAAATGATCCTCAAGAAAATTTAATGAGCTGTCGCAGAGTTCTTGTAACTCCTTCAAAAGTTTATCTTTTGGAGCCAGAGCTTGAAACCTGCAACTATGTTGTAAAGCATATGCTTTGGCTTCCTTAGAGTTACTTTTGCTGACGAAGATCGGAAGAGCCACATACACTCCTCTTCGAAAAGGATCTGGTTTGGATAACCCTCTGCAAAAGAAGAATCAAGAGTTAGAGAAAACTCGAAAAATCTTCTAAGTATAAGAACGCGGAGTTAAAATAACAATAACTTCGCGCACAGCTGAGGAAATAGCCTCGCGATTGAAATGCGACTGCTAGTCAAAATAGCCTCGCGTTGAAACGCGACTGCTAGTCAAAATAGTCTCGCGTTAAAACGCGATTGCTAGTCAAAATAGCCTCACGTTAAAATGCGACTACTAGTCAAAATAGCCCTGCGTTTCAAACACGAGGATGACGCGATAACTTCGCGTAGAAGAAGACCAGAGTTTTTCTCCGTCTTCTCCTTTCTTCAGCCTTACAGCCGGAGAACGGCGATCTCGCCGGTTCAAAATTGGTTAGTCGGTTAAAACCGAGCCAAACACTCCAAAATCGATCTGAGGGGTCTGAAAGCTTTGAATTTCTACATCCAGTTGGTGCAGCATGGATTGGCTCGCTATTGTGGCCACTGCCTCGGTTGTCGCCTCTGCTGCTAGCGCTGGCCGCCGATGGTGAGGAGGCGCGCGATGCCGTACTCTTCTTAGATGACATCCTAGTGATGAAAAATATTTGAAAAGTCGAAGGAAGCTCGATTGAAGATCATCCCTTCAAACTGATTCGCCTGAGTCGCCTGAGCTCTGAGCTCTTGAAATCCTTCGGATGAAATGAAGAAGAAGAAGAGCTAGAGGCTCTATTTAAACGATCCGCCTCTTGGTATTCAGCACGAAAGTCAGAGTAGGATTAATTACTGAGTAATTACTGAGCGATTAATGAGCAATTACTCACCAAAATGCGAAGCTATTAGCTCCGCGCAAGTGAATAAAACGCGAGATAAATTTAGTATTTTAACTCTGCATTTAAGGATCCAAAGTATTTTAAAATTTGCTAAGTTCTAAGCCATTTTGAAAACTTTAAAAGGGGTTCTGTTAGCAGTGAAAATTTCTAAGTTAAAAGGATTTTCCACAACAGAACGTAGAGCTAACTCAGTAGCTCCGCATTTGGCTATATTAGCCTCGCGTTTGAATAAAATGCGGAGCTATTCAATAGCTCCGCATTAGTTCCGCATTCTGGTTCTTTGGCTCCGCGTTTTGATGAGTTTAACTCCGCGTGAGCAGATTTCCAGAATCTCAAATTGATTGAGATTATGATTTGGGCTTATCCAAATACCCAAATCAAGTCCGATCAGAACTCTAAATCAAGAGATTTAAATCAAAACTAAGATATTTGATTGGAATTCTTGATGAGAACAAATTCTATTTAGATAGAAACTCTCAGATCATCCTAAGGCTATAAATATCCTCTTGGGGAAGCCCTAAGGGTCTTTTTTGGTTTTTCTTTTCTTCTTGGAGAATTCAAGTTACGCATAGAGCCTTGAATTTGTGAAAGACAAGAGAAGATTGTCTACAGTCGGCCGCAACCTTCAAGAGAGAAGAGTTCGACGTCAGATCGTCCAAAAGAGCTGCTCGACAGATTCCATCACCACAGATTCCACACTATTTTGTAAAAGAGAGAGATTGAGATATAAAATCCTCTCGTTTGTTCTCTTTTTCTCTTGTTCACTTTCATTATAATCTAAGTTGTATTCAATGGAAGGAAGCAAAACTTTTGCGGTGAACACAAATAAAGTCAAGAGAATCAAGTATACAAGACAAGAGACTCGTGCAGGAGAAAAAGCAGGACTATTGGCCATATTATAGCTGCCAAATGGCATCATTTGCCGCCCAATAGCGGCCCACGGGCTGATTTTTCTTCGATTGGTTCGTTGTAATTTTATAGTTTTTCAATTCTATTAGAATTAGGGTTTGAGTTCCGAAGCCTATATATTGGTCATATCCTTGTATTTTAGGGTTTTTTTTGCAGTAGTTAATATAGAATTAGGATATAGTTTGTACTCAATTTTTTCATTAATAAAATTAGGGTTTTGCTAAAGAGGTGGCGACCATAATACCGTGCTCTAAAGTACGCAATTGCTTTCAAGTCTTTATTTGCTTTTTAGATAGAGTTAATTGATTTCTAGTTTAGATTTATTTGCTTTCTAGATTAGATTTAATTGCTTTATATGAATAAAAATTTGATTTTGCTCGTTAGAACTATGAGTAACTAATTTAGTTTAGATCTAGGATGTAGATGAAACTAGAATCCACCATGTAATTGCTCTCTAGTATTTTCTTTTTAAATAAAATAATAAAGATATGATTTTTTCATGAAAAGATTAAAATATAAGAACTCGTAGATTAATATTTTAATAGATTATACTTGAGTTAAGTTTCTTGACAGCCTATACTTAGGGTTTGGAGTTGTTGATTTTGTCTTATTCATTGAATTATTTAACGATTTAGTTTGCTTTTATAAAAAGTTGTATTTTTGATACGTTATACTTGCACACCACTTGATAACTCATGCTTAAGGCATTTTAAATAAAAATTAAACTATAAGATCAAATTTTTATGATAGAAGAAGATAATAGAAGTAAATATATGGTTGGAAACTAGTGGATTCTAGATTCTAGGTTAATTAGAATAACTCCCAAAGACAACCTAGAATCCTTTGTTAGTCCGTTCGGCTATATAATTAGTAAGAATTGCAAAACACCTGAGATCTCTGTGGGATGACCTATATAGCGCTATAACCGACATTGTACTCTTGCAGTTAAATTATCACATCAAGTTTTTTACGCCATTGCCGGGGATCGACGGTATTTTTCTTACTTTTTCTAACATTTTACGAGATTAACAGTGTGTGTTGAGTGTGTAGGGATCATAAATTGCATATACAGGAAGACCAAAGAGATCAGAAGAGTCTCTGGACTAAGTAGCAGAAACCAGAAAGTCAAGCTCTCTGGTTTTGCCGCTATTTGGCGGCCAAAACCGCCAATTGGCAGCAAGACAGGTACAAACTGAGTCCACTTTTTCTCCAGTTCTGTATTTTGCTTCCCTGGTTCTAAAAAATAAAAAAAAATTAATTTTTTTCCTTTCCATCTCTTTCCCTCTCCACCTTTTTCAAAAAAATAAGAAAATAAAAAAATATTTCAAAATCCAACTAGTTGCTATCATTATCGTGATCCATATCATAATTATTATCAGTGTCCATGAATAGAAAGTTCGCTAGGATTAGGTCATAATCAAATTCAAATCACATATAATAAACCTACGAGCACTTTCTATACACAAAATTATAATTGTGAATGGATGAATCATTTTAATTTTGCATATAATCAAGAGCTGTATCAAGAGAGTCCTCCATCTGATCCTTTCTTTATGGACTATTTATCTTCATGTTTTACATTCAATCATGAACAAGATATTCAATCATGAACAAGATATTCAATTGAACATATTAGATGAAAGATTACAAGCAATGTATGCATGTCATGAGAATTTACCTATAACCACTTCATATCTGTTATCAAATATGTAAACAGATCTATCATATCCACTATCAAATTTCACTCATGATCTCGAGATGCAATCATTTGAGAAAAATAAGAAAAATTACAATCGTGAGTCTAAGGAACGAAGACATACAATTGAGGAAAATATAGAAGGTTTGCTAAAATCATCCTCTCAAAATTCATCCTTGAAAACTGCATCTTGTATGGAAGATCTTTTCAAAACGATTTCTCATACTAAATTTTTTAGAGATCAACCATCTATAGTTTGAACATATCTAACTCCAACGAGCAACCACTTCAGTCATCTTTTCAAGTAGATATAATTCAAAATGAGTTAAATAATTTTATGCATGATGAGTCTATAATTCAACATTGTGATCAATTTATTTTAGACCATTGTGAAAATAATTATGACGAAACTGGTGATAAAGAAAATATTTTGCTTAGTGATTTGCCTCATGATGAGCTTGCTCGTGACACATTATCATTTGATTCTTTTGATGAAAATTGTGAAGAAGAATTTTTATCTCTTCATAATAACTTAACTAATGATAAGTTCACTAGTATAATATTTTCTTTTGAAAATTTTGATGATAGGTTTGAAGAAAATTTGAATGACGAGCCCAGAATATTAGAAGAATGGAAAGAACATAAAAAAAAGATGTTATGGTACCTGATGATTTGAAAGAGTCCTCCAAAATCGAGCTCATGATTTCATAACACCAAAGTGGGTATGTTATTTCACAAGTTGATAAAACCAGAATATTTACTAATATGAAAGATGCTCGTGGATGGAATATGAACGATAGTAAAGGTACGCTTTCTAACCTCAAAATTTTACTATTGAATAAAAGAAATAAGGGTAGGAATAAATTAAGAAAAATAAAAATAAGATGGAGAGATTAAATACAAAACTGTCAAAAAGGCTAAATTCATCCATATCAAAACGTAAAAGAACACATTATGAGATTGGAAAGCGATCAAGAGGTCGTAACCGTTTGAATTTTCTAATAAGTGTATAATATTTGTATAATAGTTTTTTTATTTATTGTACCCCCTTGATTTGTGTATGAGATCATATACGAGTTTAGCTGTGGGGACTGGGTTAGGATATTTTTTCGTATTTTTCTAGGATTTTTAGTTTTTTTTAGAAAATTTATTTTATTTTTAGATTTTTGGGTTTCTTTATTTTACACTTTGGATAGTTTTTAGCGTAACTAACTAAAAAAATTAAAAACCAAAAATAAATAATAAAAAAACTAAAAAAAATTATTTATATATTTTCATCAATAGATCAACCTAATTACAGATAAAGGAACAAATTTAAATTTGAAATTGGATAGGAGAATAGATTGGATGATACACTTTGAATTTTATGAAAAAAATTAAAATTTGAAAAATAAATACTGTTAACAGTAGTTTTGAGGTAAGTATACATCTATTTTTCACTTCACAATAGTTTATTAGGTTAAGGACAAAAATGATAACGATTGAGTAAGTCTTCTCTCTCTAAACAATGAAAAAAGTAAGAATAAAATAATGGGATAAGTCTGGTATTAAAGCAACAGTTTCGAGAGTAATAAAATAATGGGGTGTATCTGGTATTAAGGCAATAGGCTCAAGAATGAAAAAAAGTATGATTTGAGTAATCGGGTCATTTGCGCATAAGCAAGCGTGAATATTCGCAAGGTGAAATATTCTTAAAAGAAAAATAGAAAAGAGAGAGAGAGAAAGAGAGTATGATCCGAGTAATCGGGTGTTTGCGCCTATATAAGCGTGAATACTCGCATGAAAGGCGAAATATTCTAAAAAAGAAAGTAAAAAAAAGAAAAAAAGAAAAAAAAGAAAAAAAAGAAAAAAAATTTTATGAGAGAGGAGATGAATCATGAGTTAGAGTTGAGTCCAAGGCCGAAATAGACTATCACACGTACACGTAATTTTATATGAGCCAATGAATTGTCTGTTAGTGGGTATTAAAAGATATGATTTAAATTTTTGATTAAAATGACAAGTATATCTGACATGACGCTCAATTTGAAAATTGATAATCTAAATGAGCTCTTGAGTTTGTATATTAGTGAGATTAATTGAGGAAAATATCATTAAAAAAAGGGATTTTTCTTTCTTTTATATAAATTTTTTATTTTTTCTTGATTTCAATTATCCTTATTTTTCTATTCTTTATTCCTTAATCTATTTTCTTCATTAATTTTGTTGGTATATTCACTGCAAACCCTCACGAGATACAACTTGTCTACTAGGGTAACTTAGGGGTTTAAAGGGTTATTGCACGTGCTAAATGCAATCGCGATTTCAGCGAAAGTGAGCTAGGATTTTTCTTTTCTTTTTAGGTTTAGGTTTTGCTCGAGAACTAGTAAAAGATAGGTGTGGGGGTGTGATTAGTATTATATATTATATTTTTCCTCCCATATTTTATCTATTTTTATATATAAATAAATGTTATTCGGGTATTTTTAGTGTATTTTTCAGATAATCTGATTAGTACAAGGAGATGACATGAAATCAGAGCCGGATTAGGAAACAAATTCTATAAAAAGTTCAAAGAAAGTAAAGCTACAAGATTAGAATACTGCAGAGAGTCAAAATCAAATACAGTCAAGAGAATAAAGTGTACAAGATAAGAGACTCGTGCAGGAGAAAAACCAGGACTATTGGCCATATTATAGCCACCAAATGGCAGCATTTGCTGCCAAATAGCGGCCCAAAAGTGGGTCCACGGGCTAATTTTTTTTCGCTGGTTTCGTTGTAATTTTGTAGTTTTTCAATTCTGTTAGAATTAGGGTTTGAGTTTCGAAGTCTATATATTGGTTATATCGTTGTATTCTAGGGTTTTTTTAATGCAGTAGTTAATGTAGAATTAGGATATAATTTGTACTCGATTTTTTCATTAATAAAATTAGGATTTTGCTGAACGGGTAACGACCACAATACCGTGCTCCAGAGATACGCCATTGATTTCACGTCTTTACTTGCTTTTTAGATAGATTTAATTGCTTTCTAGTTTAGATTTATTTGCTTTCTAGATTAAATTTAATTGCTTTCTATGAATAAAAATTTGACTTTGCTTGTTAGAACTATGACTAGCTAATTTAGCTTAATTTTAGGATGTAGATGAAATTAGAATCCACCATGTAATTGTTCTTTAGTATTTTCTTTTTAAATAAAATAATAAAGATACGATTTTTCCATGAAAAGATTAAAATAAAAAAACTCGTAGATTAATATTTTGATAGGTTATGCTTGAATTAAGTTTCTTGATAGTCTATACTTAGTTAGGGTTTGAGATTGTTGATTTTTGTCTTCGTCATCGAATTATCTAAATATTTAGTTTGCTTTTATGAAAAAATATATTTTTGATGCGTTATACTTGCACACTACTTGATAACTCATACTTAGGGTACTTTAAATAAATATTAAACTAAAAGATTAAATTTTTATGATAAAAGAAGATAATAGAAATAAATATATGATTGGAAACTATAGATTTTAGATCATAGGCTAATTAGAATAACTCCCAAATACAACCTAGAATCCTTTATTAGTCCGTTAGACTATAGAATTAGTAAGAATTGCAAACCACCTGAGATATTTGTGGGACGACCTGTATAGCGCTGTAACCAACACTGTACGCTTGCAGTTAAATTATCACATCAACACATAACATAAGGACAGATAATGAGAAGAAGAGAAGAATGACCCTGCAACAATCGAATTTGAATCTTCTTCATGAGTAAGGATAAATTATCTTATATCCCAGATAATTGGTAAGATAACTACTCCCATGATGACACATAAAAAATATCAAAGTTTGGTTAATATTGTTAATATGTGTCATATTTCTATGATTGAACTCAAGACAGTAAATGATGCACTGCAAGATGAATATTGGGTTAATTCCATGCATGGGGAGTTAGAACAATTTGTTAAAAATGACATTTGAGAATTAGTAAAAAACCAGATAATGTAAATATCATTGGCATGAAATGGATTTTTAAAAATAAATCTGATAAAAATGGGGTTGTTGTTAGAGACAAGACACATTTAGCGGCATAAAGGTATACACAGAAAGAAGGTATAGATTTCGATGAGATATCTTCCTGTGGCTAAGTTGGAATCAATGCATACGCTTATCTTTATTACTTGCATTCTTAACCTAATATCAATTGGATGTAAAAAAAAAAAAAAAAAAAAACATTTCTAAATGGGTATTTGAAACAGGAAGTTTATGTTGTGCAACCCAAGGGATTTTAGAATCCTCATTACCCTAATCATGTGTTAAAACTAAAGAAATCACTATACAAAGTTAAAAGAAGCCCAGAAGCATGGTATGATTGATTGACTACCTTTTTACTCAATTTTGGATTTTCTAGGGATAATGTTGATAAAATTTTATTTTTGAAAAGAATTGATTTTGACTTGCTAGTATTGCAAATTTACGTGGATGACATTATTTTCGGATGTTCAAGTGAATAATTGGATAAAATATTTTTTGATCTAATAAGCTCTAAGTTTAAAATGAGTTTTTTGGGTGAGTTAAAAAAATTTCTAAGATTGCAGATAATTTAGAAGTCAAGGGGAATTCTGTATCATTAACAAAAATACTAAGAATCTTGTTAAAAGATTTGGCCTTCATGGTGCTAAACATAAGATGCCGATGATAAAAAAACAATCTTTTTTTATTCATTACACAATAATTACAAGATGAATATTCATTATAGTTCAAAGAAAAATACAGTCATTACAATGAAAATTCTTCAACTCGGCAAGGACTCTTCGTACCATTGAAGATTCTCATACCCGGTGAGGACTCCACAATTCAATAAGAAATTTCTTCCAGTATTAACAATGCTTGAGACAGGCAACTCATGCTCCAAAAATTGAGCATGAAAAAGTAGCCAGTGCTCATGTAAAACACTTGAAAATATTAAGAGCCCTCAGACTCTCCCACCGTTAACGCTCAAGTCAAGTGTTGAAGACACCACCATATATTTGGAAAGTGACTAGTTGCCAGAGCTGATAATTATGAAGCAAGAAAACTTGGAAGATAGAGACCGGCAAGGACATCAACTGAGAAAACCGCCTCCAATACTCTCACCTCATTGAGTTTTATGTTCCTTTTAAAATGGAAAACTATTGAAAATCAAAAAATTTGCGGTAAATCTTTCGAACAACCCGATAAGGAGGTCATAGGAAAAGTTGTTCCAAGGCAGGATTTGATATCTGCTCATTACCATCAATGAAACCTCTGGGAGTCAATGGCAATGGCTCTCACAGCCCTCTGCGTCAAAATGAAGTTCTTCTAATGGTTGAAAACCAAAAAAAGTTTCTTCCCGTGCTTATAAAGCCCTCAAAGCTAAATCTGAGATAAACTGTAAAATTTAAACTAATGTTTCATCTCCCCATTGAGATCCACTGCATTAAAGAATCAGACTGATAGAGGATCTTGACTGTCCATGACACCTGGCTCTCTAGGCAGGGCTCGAGGCAATTTTCATATGCCTGCCATCTCGATCCTCTACAACCATTACCATAATATGCCTACATTCTCCGAAGCAATAATTAATAACACATTTTCATTTTTTAACGCCACGATTAAAGAGATGATTCAACACTTAATCGCTCTTCGCTGTAGCCATCCAACCAATGCAAAAACAAGGGGCTAATCACAACCATTGCTAGCAAAGCTCAAGTGGTTGGCATGACCTCAACTCACATAACGAGCTGCCTCCAGAGTGATCGAGCAATGAATATCTCTTCCGAGATAGTCCATCCCATCATGTCAGACTGTGAAGCCAATCCACAAAGGCTACTAAGACGATTAGCCAACGACCAGTGCTAGTCCTTTAACTCCACTTCACCCCAAAGTTGGTACAAGGACGAGAAAGCAAGAAAATTTCTATCACCAATCAAAAGGCCAAGGCACTGATGGAAGGTTTTGTGGTAGCTCAGAACTTGCCCAACTACTACGAAGAGTGCTAATATGGTTCCCGCTGTAAGTTAAACTGCTTCGAGTGATTAAGTACCTAGTGCTGAGACAGTAAGCGTATATATTCTGATACTAAACAATTCAAAGCTCCTTTTTTTTTTTTTTTTTTTTTTTTAACCCGTGACTCTTCTCTCTTCTATGCAATTATTTGGCATTGAAACCTGCAAAAAACTTAGATCTAACCTTTAGAATAAAGTTAATGAATGAGTCTCACACCCCCCTCCCCCCCCCCCCCCCCCCCACTCTTTACTATATTCTAATCTATTCTCAAGACCTTAAAGCCCCCTAATAAAATCAAACCTAATGATGCAAAGGAGAAAAATAATAATGATTTGTGTTGATTGGGTGGGATTCACTAGACAATATTATATTTCTCTAGTCTTTAAACACCCCACTTCCCTCTTATTCACATTTGCCCCTCTATGCTTCTCAACAATATGTAGTTGTAGAGCGAGCAATTTAGTGAGAGTTTCAAGTACAACAACAAGACAATAGAGCTCAGAGTAAAATAAAATAAAAAAGGTTCATCCATAAACAACAAGGTTGATAGATTCCTAGAAACCATTTGGGCCAACTATAAAATTCTGAAGCTTTTTTGTCCTAGCCACAGAAAGGGTTCATTCTCCATGTCATCTTGTCTATTTGCTTGTTTTTGTGTGAGCCCTTGTAATCTAAGTAGTCTAAGATGCATGATGATGATAACAGTGGTAGATGTGGTGAATTTGATAAGTGATAATGGGTGCAAATGGCAGTTTGGTAGCCAAAAGGCTAAAATCACTAAACAAACATATAATAAATGTAACATGATCTTAGTTGGCATGGCCCTCCTTTTTGTGAAAGCAACAACCAAACAACCAAATTTACCTAAACCCACCTTAGATCTCTCTCTCTCTCTCTCTCTCTCTCTCTCCTCTCTCTCTCAATCAAAAGCCTTTTACATCACTCCTTTAGCTGCTTTACATCCAAGACTTCCACCACACTAGTAAAGAGAGGAAAACATCTTTCTATTACTCTTCACTCACACTACTCATTCACCCATGCCTGCAAAAAGACCAGTACGCTTGCATACATTCATTATTCGTATGCTTAAACCTACTCAAATATACAGGAGGAGAGAATAAAGAAATCATTAGTTTTTTTTTCATTATGTTAATTAAGTTTGATTAGTTTAACTCAAAAAATGGATCAAGTGGAGCCTTCACTGCCTTCACTACTTAGGTTCCTGAAAACTTAGGTAGAGCAATTGCTCTATCAGGTCTAAAAATGAGAATGGACAGGCCTAAGAATGTTCAAAATTTTGAGTTAAAAATATTCTTTTTTTATATATTTTAATTCAAAATTTTGAATAGAACAAACAAAGAACTGACTCTCGGATCCACCGATATAGGAGGGCACAGAGTAGTAACTAAATATGGTCTCTCATGGCAATTCTCAACAAGTAAATTAATTATTATATGCCTAACTTGATGCAGGCTATGTACTTTCTGATGGTAATTATACAACTAGCTAGCCCAAGTTAAGGATTACAAATGTTTGTGCAAGTAGATTGATTACAAATTTTACAACTACTTTATGTTAATTACTAGGGTCAACCAGGAGATGAGATGGTATTTTTTAACTAATTAATTGATGAAAGTGTTGAGTCCAAGGAGTGATCTAATAATTTCTGCTCAACATGTGAAATGATTAGCTAGCAAACTGCTGTCTCTATGTTTATGTCCAAAAATGGAGAAGGAGGAGTCAGGTGTCTTATCTATTTACCATCTTGGTTTTGGCTTTACCAAAATAAAGATAAGAGAGAAAAAAAGATTGTTTAGCTTTTAAGATTCAACCAAACAACATTATGAGATTTAAGTTCTCCTTCTAAGCCTTGTTCTTGGTGCTTGCTTTGCTTTATCCAATTACAAAGTTGCATCTATGATGCTAAAAGGTTGCGAGAGTTCTATCATGTTAGGTAACAAAGAAAGAAAACCGTAAGCAGAAACCTTAAGGGGGCATTTTCGTGTATTTTGCTCGCTCGAAGTAGTAGACATAATTACTTGTTAACTGTGGCTGATCAGTTCATCGATCGATCACACTGATGGTCTAAATAGACAAATCTTTATGCCTAAGCTTGTTCGTCGAAAATTCAACTAGAGGAAACTTCCTGCACACTTTTTTCAGCATAGCGTTAAGTCCTCTAGGTTCAAAAGGGAAAAGAAGCTGACTGCTATCACTATGAGCACATTAATCCACGAAAAGATGCTGAGCCACTGTGCATGATTGCATGCTACCTTCCTCGGCTAAACTTAGTAGATCCTCTTCCAAAGTTGCCATGCCATTTCCAGGCAACCTAACATTTTAAGCATCTATCATTGAGTTCCTACATCTATGGCAGCAGCACAATAGGCAAGTCCCTTTGCCACGGCAGCAAGAAAGAATCATCTAACTGGTCCTTTCTCTCTAGTGTCGACACAATTTAATTACAGCGGTACAGAAGTATGATCTTCACAGTTAACTGTTGCTGAATTTTCAGATCCATTGCAAAAACTAACAGTCAGTTTCCAACAATGAAAGAGTCTAGACACAAAATTGGCAGAGATTCAACTGTCCATCCACAGTTTAAACGTGCATTTTGAAATATGAGTGTCAATTCTGTCAACATCTCCAGCATTAGTAGGTACCTTCGGAGTTGGCTTCAGGCGTAATAATTGTGTAATAATTGTCAATTGTGTAATAATTGTCAATCGGTGTGCTTGCCCATTTTATACATACAGTCTATAAATCCAACTCATTCCAATAAAGATGTTCTATTTCAGTCAGATCTCTTGCAGCTTACGCTGCTCAAACGTTGTTCATGCTTGCAAGCTCAAATCAACATGTGCTCATTGCAAGGCCTGCATCTATCCCCCATCTATCGCATGCTACTTATTTATTCCTTCAACAAAGATTTGACAATGGAGGAAGACTGTCGGGGATAGCAAGCAAAGTTCAAGCCCCGGTTTTGCAAGATAATCACAATATGCATATTAACTGCTGAAGGGAGATGCATGAGACCCACTCTCACCAAGCATCACAGGTGTTTATGTCATGTGCAGTCATGTATATCGGAAACTAAATTTACAAACATATGTAGTAAATATGGTATGAGATAAAATGTTTATAAACTCCTCAAGGGCAAACACCAAGTAGGAAGGAAGAAAATAGGAAGGGGCAGCACAACAAAACCCAACTTTTCAGCTAGGCCAACCGTGACAAGATGGACTTAAATGATGATGTAGCCACAATAAATCCTAGAAAATGTCTGAGTGGCCACCATTAAGTAAATACCATGATCTACGCACAGAATGCATAATTTATGGGGTGTACATAGAAGAGTTGAAGAAGAGGGACGGGTAGGACTAGTCTCACTGAGAGAGCAACTTGGAATCACAAGCGACAATCTTCACTCGTCCAACAGTATCTTGGGATTCCTCGTTCTTGAAAGTAGCATCTTGTAAGATGAAAGTCCATACATTGTCGCAGAACCTGTAGGTGTGAAGGTGCCCCTGTGCAGATAGAACAACAAAATCGATAAGCATAACAGTATCACAAGTAGTAACAGTATACAAAGAAAATAAAGTTGACAGTTCATAGCTTGGAAGCTTTGAGGTTGTGGCCGTTATTCAACTTTAATATACAACAACAGAATGAACATAACTATAGACTTTCAATAAACCAAAGTTTCAAGTTTATACACCAAATCTACCAAACCTCTATATTAAACATATCCATAAGGTGGAACCAAGGTTCTTGATTACCCTAGACTCATTAGGCTGAAGATAAATAGTCCCAGTAGCATTTATAAAGCAAAATTTTCCTGGCCACATATAAGAGGGCAAAACAGTGAATGGATATGTCAGCTAAGACATTATGAGAGAGGCGATGTAGTAGGTTTATGCATGTAGATGCCATGCTGATGGACCCAATAATGGCAGGCGCAAGATGTAAGCAGTAACAAATGTTAATTTGATGTATTTTCCACAGGCTGCCAAGGCTGTGTGCACAATAAGGGTAGCGAGTCGCGTCGCTTCTTGGTTCCGATATGACAATCAGTTCATATTAGAAAAGAATATAAGAACTACTTCGAATTATTATTTTAAACGGAAGGCTATAATAAACTTAAACATTTTACGGGAGTCTGTAGATAAGCCTGCTTGCTTTGTAAGTGGATAAGACAAAAAGATGGAACTATTGGCCCCAAACATCTTTTGCTGGGGACTTGCCAAAAGAAAAGAACTATGAAAAGAGCATCACCATTTTCACCATTTTCACCATTTAGAAGCCTTTCCCAATGAGCTTGGTGTAGAACTCAGTTCTCCTCGAGAGATTTGATATAAAATTTATGTCTAGCTGTCAACCCATACAACTGGTATTATAATACTGGCAAGGGAACTACAGATATGACACGGGCTCCAACTAAATCCTAGAAGGCCAGTTGGCAAGTAGGACAATGTTAGCTTGTGCTAGTGTGAATCCAAAGAGCATCCCTTAAGGAAAAATCTAGGATAATAAATAGGCTTGCTATAGGAAATTATATTCAATTTTAAGATGAAAATAAAAAGCCAAGAACTTAAAAATAACCTATTGCTATAACTCGATGATGAAATCTAGAATAAAAGGAGAAACAAAATACTGATAAAATAAAGATTCCAAATATAGTAATGTCTCTCTCTCTCCTCTATTTAAGATTTAAGTTTTGACATGTCTGAATTTGAAGTTTCTGAGGTACCTAATTGCAAAAATGAAAAATTAACATATCTGAATTAACATGACAATGCCTCTATCCCTTATATTTAAGATTTTTAAGTTTCCGAGATGCCTAATAGAACTAAAATATATATTGAAGGTTTAACTTAATTAACTCTCCTTCACTTCCCTGCTCTTTTTCCTTTTGTGGTGTTGACACTTCAATTAGTAATCTTATGGTCATTTAAAAAGAACAAGTCATCTATCTGATTCCATAGCTTTCCTCTACAATCTACAACCTCTACTTGCCCATTAGGTTTTACATAGTAGAACTTCAATATTTGTCCAAGGACATGAAGAAATATTTTTGGTGGTCGGGCATGAAGAATGAGATTGTCAGGTATGTGTCAGGATGTTCCATTTGCCAACAGATGAAGGTAGAACTTCAAATGACGGTGGGATTACTCCAACCATTGGCAATACAAGAATGGAAGTGGAAACATATATTAATGGATTTTGTGATAGGGTTACCCCAGAGTGCCAAGGATAATAATACAATTTGAGTGATTATGGATCGATTGACCTGATTATGGATCGATTGACCAAGTCGGCACACTTTATTATTCCATTCAGGATTAGATAGTCAGCTGGAGTATTGGCAAGAAAATTTATGGAGGTGGTATGACTAGATGAAGTCCGAGCAAGAACTATATCAAAGTGAGACACAAGATTTAGGTCATACCATTGGAAAAATCTGATGGAGCACAAATGGACTTATCTTCAGTTTATTATCCATCGATTACCAAATCCATGACCATACATGGCATCTGAATAAGTTTACATCTTCAATGGTTAAAAGTTGGAACTTTGTGTAGATCTTCCATTTGTTGCCTTGATCGACAAAATAAACTTGTATGTTGATTCTTAAGATTTACAATCTTTAAAATTTGAAGTTTGAGCTTTCAATATACCTCAATTAGAATTCTGATGATGTTTAAAAGTTAAAGTAGTTTTCTTTCTAGTTTTGATTACAAATATAGAAAATTAAAAGATAAAAGTTATCATAATTCTCAATTCTCATCTTTGTACATATATGCATTTGTGCACATAAAAAATACATGCATAACAACAAAATTATCCTAGTAACGTTCTCAAGTGTACTGATCCAATTAAGTTTGTCCTCTTCATACCACGATCATCTGAAGTGGCATACCTGTAACCCCACTCATACCACAAAGAATGCGTATCATAAATCTGCTAGCCTTGCTATCTACCATTTTTCTTTATGAGCTTTTTGTTCATCCATTTTAATTCACTGGTGATCTATTCTTTAATAAAACTTGGTAGCCTGTTTGAATATTCAATCTCCTGAATTCTCTTTCTAGAAAAAGCATTTCTATCCACAATTAATGTTTGTGTCAAACAGCCTTTGCTTCAACCCCACTAATCTCGACTAAGAATCTAACAAGCATTCTTGGCTCTACGAAGACTTTGCTTCGACTGATTTGCCAGTGTCCAGCTCACTGAAACCCTTCCATTTCCTATTAACATGCAATGGTACTCAAGTTGCTCCTATCAAGCCCATATTATGCAGATTTCATTGTAAAGGGATATGCATTGCAGCCTTCTAAGCCTACTTGGATTTTCATGAACATTTAAATTCAATAGGATTTACTGGTTAAGAAAATGGATGTCTTCTAAGCCTCGTTGGACTTATATATACATTTAAATTAGATAGGATTCACTGATTATAACTAACGAGATTGAATAGCATGTATCTTTAATATCTTTCTTTGAGTTTGACTTCAGGAATTTTTCTTGAGAAGGATTTGATCTTTTATTATAGTTTGCTGGATTAGGAATTCGAGTTTAACTTAATTAGGACTTTCTCTTTACTCAATAAATATCACTTATTTTTGTTCACAGAAAACATGACTAGTTTGTCTAATGACAGGAATACGTTTGAAATTGGATCTGAAAATCTGATAAACTATTGATTTGTTTAGCATTAGTATGGGCATCGCTGAAATTCAAACACTATTTCCTAGACCATTCCGTCAGATTGTTGGCACGAATGGATCCCCCACCTACTCGAAAAACCTGTCATATCCTGAAGAGTAACTCGTTCGCAGATGTTGTTCTCGGAATTTGACATAACCTATGCCACGCAGAAAGGGATGAAAGGAGCAAACCATTGCGGATCATCTTGCACATCTCCCTTACCATCGGAAGAGCTTGTAAATCCCGATTTTTCGTATTATGAAATTTTCTACACGGATATAGAGTATGGAACCCCGTTTGGACAAATCTTATGGAGCACTTAATGAGGAAGGAAATGGAATAGGTGTTGTTATTGCTAGACTCCAGAAAAAGTGATAATACCCAAAACTTCTCAGTTGGCATTTTCTACAAAAAACAATGTGACCGAGTATGAAGCTTTCATTGCAGGCCAATAAGCAGCACTTCAACTTGAAGCAAGACATCTCAAATGTCATAGGGGATTCCAAGCTGGTGATTAGTCAAGAAAGAAGTGAATGGAAGACGAAAAATAAAAGATTGATAATGATACCATAAAAGGAGTTAGCATGACGCTTGGTGAAGCAGTTAAAAGAGATATCCTTCACCCTACCCTACTGAAACACAAGCACAGGTACAAAAATGCATACGATCATACAGCTACCTGTATCACCACGGCTACAGAACATGTTAAATTTGAAAATATAGAATATGGTGAAATGGACAACACAAAAAAGCGATATCTAGCACTAGAATCTTAAAATGCATATGCTAAATGAGATTATCATTATTTTCTTTCAAGTTTTAAAATATATGAATTGGTATTAGTATTAACTGTCTGTTTATAGTATCAAAGTTGACAATATCAGGCGTATCATATCAGTGATATCGAAAATATTGACAATATCTGACTGGAATTACGTGTGATGGGTATCTCAAAATCCTATAAGATATACGCAATATATAGATATTGATCGATATTTAAAACCTTGGTCATTTATGCCCACATTTTTCCACTAAACTAAGTAGTTTCGGTATATAATAAAGCTAAACATGTAATTCAAACTTGTAAATTAAAATAAAAGTGGGTGTTGCAAAGGTGCACATTTCGAAGAAGTGTCAACCTAAATTTTAGATTATAAAAAGAGGCCACAATTAAAAAGTATTCTCCGAGGAGTGTGCAAGAAGTATAAGTATTGGACATATCTATGGCACAAATATAGCACATTTTTGAAGCACCCATGCTACATGGTTACCTATCACCAGTTCTCCATTGGTTCCACATATTCTTCTTCTAATTTTTCAACCCTATTCCTTCAAAGCACCTACTATTCTTTCGTATTTAAATCAGGAAACCCATCATGTCATAACCCTAGCTCCTCCAAGCCACATCCCTCCCTTCGATGAAAAAATAACAGACCTGTTAACGAAACCACGAGCCTCCCCTGAATTAATTTTTCTCCGCAACAACGCTTGCTCACTCGATCAAAAAAAGATATGTTCCAGCTCAAATCAAATCCGATCCGAATACAACATGATATCATGTTCAAATCATAGTTTAAAATAACGCGTTATGCAACTCATAATGTAATTTCTTGAGAGCACATTGTAACATAATTGGTAAAAAATGTTAAATGTTGTGTTATTTTGAGTTATAATGCATCAATTTGGGTCAAATTCTACCAACCTAATTCATTATGAGATTTTTTGGGGTATATAAATCTTATAACTCCACCTAAGGACCCCTTTCTCCCAATTATCTTGACCATTTGGATGCAACATTCTCACCGAATTCAACTCACAATCTCAACTCGTCATTTCCAATGTCATTTCCTGCCAAACCTAAATTAACTTCAATTGTCAACCTCAACTCCGACTTTGAATTCGACAGTGATTCTTAACCTCAAATTTGACTTCGACTCCCCATTTCTGGGTTCTAACCCCATCTTCAAAAAAATTATTAAATTTTCATTGTTTTTCTTACAAAATACATTTTCTGCTATATTGAAATTATTGAAGACAATTTCATATTTATTCCGAATAAAAAAAAAATCATGTAACCTACTGGATACATTATGTAAGGCTATAACCTTTAAGGAGGCTAAGTACTACATTCTGTGTTATCGATATTTTCAACAATGCTCCATACTCCAATAAGAAAACATATTTCATATTCAGATTTCAAATTCAAATCTACATCATTTATGTGGCAACTTCAATATATTTGGATCCAAATTCAGTAGTTGAAATGACTAGTTGAAAGCTCAATAAATAATTTTGACAGGGGATTGGAAAAAGTCAAAATATGACCCCTCAACAAATTGGAAATGGAACTAAAGCATATCCCAATCTTTTCATCAAATCATCTCATTACTTGAACCAATTATAGGTAACGTTGAAATTAATACCACAAGCCTTGAAGGAAAAGGTTTGCAGAAGAAGAAATTTAGAGGATGAACAAGTGAGTCAGATAGAGAACAAGACGAGAACTGATAAGATAAATTTATCAGTAATTAGATTTCCAATCCAACAATAAACAAAAAAATTTTCAATGATCAGAGTAACCTCATTTTCTGAATACAAATAATCATATTTATAGAGTAAAACAAGGTTTTCATATAAAAAAAAAACTTAAATTTCTAATCAAACTTAACCATAACTCTAATACAGATAAAATCCTTCTAAAAAAAGAAATTCCTAAAGTCCAGTTTAATTAAGACTCTTATCTTAGTAAAGATAAAATCAAGATCTAATTCAAATGTTAACTTATAGATTATTGTTATTTGATTTAAATGTTTAGATAAGTCTATGGAGGTTTAGCATGCTTCAATGGATCTTCCACTGCAATTGGATCACCATCGGTTCTTCCCGATTGAAGATAGACGTCCTCATCATTCAATAAAGAATGTGAATGGATTTGGATTGTCTGAACCAAATACACACGTGTACCCTCTTGAATGTAGTATGGGTATCAGAATATGATATATCCTCATATATGAATGATATATTTAAATTTTTTTCCTTGGCAGATACGGAAATGGGTTTGGCAAAAGCCACAATACTACGGATTAATATTTATATATTCATTGTAAGACGGTATATCCATTGATACTTAAACTAACTCTTCATTAATTGCCTTGGGCCCTTTGCCCATTAGTCAACTCTTAATCAATAATATAGTTAAGGATTAGTTTAGGTTCATTTAGGGTTGTCCATTATGCTTTTTTACATAGCAACTGTCAGTTTCCCTATAGCATAATGTCATGAGCAAAAGAAGGAAAATAATCCAAAGCCTTAGTCTTGATTTTGGTCATTGTCCATACTATGATTATATTTATCTCTAAACTCTATCGGGTATGGTTATTGTCCATATTTGATGTGTATCCATATCTATTTTCATTAAATATTTACCAATCTTTTTAATTTTATTTGTATCTGAATTCGTTTCTGGTAAGCAATTTTGGATGAATGCATGGTAAAATAGATATTCGTATCTAGCCCATTTACAACTGACCTGATCATGGTTGGAATATAGAAAGAACTCAACACATATAAACTTGAAAATTAAATAAATAACACTCGTTGATACCAAACCTCTATCGCAGTTCATTTGGTTGAAACTTCAAACTCAACATATTCTACAGAATTGGTTCTTCAATTAATATGAAGAAAGATTGACAAAAATACTATCAGAATTCTTTAATTCCATTCTTCAAGTTGTTAAGGTTTTTTCTAACTCCATGTCCCTAGTCAAAATTATTTTTAGACTTCGAAAGTTGAAAACCAGTCATTCCATCTTTGCCAGATTTCAAAAGAAGACATGAAGCAAAAATGATAAGAGTTGTTGTGCATATGCAGGCAACTTTAAATTTAGTTGAGGATTGGATCTTGATGCATGAACTGAAATAGATTATTAGATTGTGGTTTAGTTTGGTGGGTCTAGACCCGCATTAGATAATTACCACTTGTAACGTATATATAGCTGCTCTCTATCAATAAGGCTATCTTGATATTCAATAACATCATACCATAGCAATATTATATAACAGATCTCAAACCCTAGTCCACATTCTCTCCTCTCTTCCATCTGTGCTCCCCACCGCTGCTACCACCTCTGATTCTGCTTCCCGCCGCCTCCTGCGAGGCTCATGGCAGTAGTCACAACCCTAGCAGGGGTTACCGAAAATAGCAGCAACCCCTATCACAGCTGTTGCCACCTACAGGAGGCCTCACCAGCTTCTCTGTTGTCTCCTGCAGCTCTTAATGCAACCATTATCGGGCCCTTTGCCTATTATTGCTCGTGATGTTGTTTGTGGATATTTTTTTAATGCACTTTTGACGTTAAAATCAGTACTTTTTCCTATTTTAACTGCTAAATCCACTTGTTGCCGAGTCAAACCGCTAAGATTACTTCTATATCAGTTTCATAACACCTTCCAATATGAGATTTTCCTCATAATAATAAATTTGACCTTTCCAAATTGTTTCCACACCTGATTGATTCTTAAAGTCTTTGACTTGCTTCTTAATTATCTACCTAATTTATCAAGATTTTCATTTAATTTTCATATCTTTGACTGTCCATGAATAGATAGGTAAGGTTTTTTTTACTTAATTTGGCCTACTCTCTTAATTTCCTGCTTTATTTGCTAACATCATGTCTCCCCCCTAATCTCCTGCCATATTTATTAAGATATTTTTTGATATGACTTTCTACTGCTGATTATTCTATCATTACTACAAGTACTACAGATGTTGCTACTACTCCAAATACGTCTAAGATTATCTGATGAAGATGGTGATGTGATGAAGATGGTGATATGTACTTGGTTCACTCTATTGTCAGAACAATTGAACTATACTTAAGCAACATCACCCGAAGTTTTCTCAATACCCTAGCATAAGCGGGAGTATTCAATGGGTTTAAGCCTGCTTTAGATATTATTCACTTATAATCCTATATATATGCAGTTGCTCTCTATCAATAAGACTACCTTGATATTCCATAACATAAACAATGCAAATATGCCTCCACGTATGAAATCTGAATCTAAAATTTGCTTGCTTATTTGGATTTGAATCAGATCTTAATTATATCTCCTCCTAATTTGAACTCGTGTCAGATCCGTTCTAAAAAAGAACTGACCTTTCCAGATTTTTTTCTCTCAGATAAAAGCAAGATAAGAAGCGGATAAAAACCAGTTAGAGGAAGATTTTTGGCTATCTAAGTCCTCCAGAAGCACCTTTTTTGTTCAAGGGAAAAATCTTGTGGTTTGTGGCGTTATGATTTGCTGGTTTTTTTGGCACTAATACTGATGAACAAAAACAAAGGGAAATAATGGAGAGCAGTTGAAGAGTATTTAGAAAATATTTTACAAGATAAAGAGAAATCATGAAACTCAGCCCTCTTTAATAGGGCAGTAAAATAATGTCACATATTCATCAAATCAATTATGCCCGCAAAGCTACCCGTCCCCCTTTTCCATTCACTAACTTTCAAGTAAACAGATCTAAAATCCAAAGGACACGTTTGAGTACTCGGCTGAGTATTCGAACTCATTCTATGAAAGCACCAAGTTCAGGAACTCATCAAAAAAGCATAAAAAAGAGTACTCGTTTGACTCGACTGAGAACTCGGCCAAAAACCGGTTATGAACGGTATCCCGGTCAAAAAAAAAAAAAGGATCGCAATGTTTTTACTCCGAACCTAGTCAGCTTTTGTTGTAAAAGTCGTCAAGAGAGAAAAGAGTCCCTAATCTCTCAACGAGTTTCTTCGTGTACGACAAATCGATAATCATTTAAGTGGCTTTGTGGTGGTGCGATTAGCGAAGCAGTGTCAATAGAAACTCGTCAGGTGACTGCAACAATCGTTCTAGCAAATGAAGGTGATCATCATGTCGACATCTTGGGGTAGTTCAATCTCAGCAAGAAGATACGATCATTCTTTTTTTTAATTGTTGTTTTCGTTTCATTCCTAGGGTTCTAAACATCGAATATTGGGTTTGTACTGTGTTTTTCATATCGGATAGCGGGATATGACGATATATTGGGGTATGAGCCAGTATTGGACTTTCATATCATACCGGCACACCCTCCAAAATGATATATCGGGCGATATATCATTCACATCAGCTGATATTTAGAAAAATGTTCATTCCCTTTCTTTTTCTTAATATTTTCAATTTCTTTTCTCTCATTCTTTCTTTTTCTATTATTTTTCTATTATTTTTTTCAAATCAATCGACTCAAGAGTCAAGTCAGGAAATGGATCGATTTCGAGGAAAACTCAAATTTGAGATCAAGCACTATTCTTAAATCATTTGTCCAATCTGTTGTTCCAATATTAGTAAAATATGAAGATTGTTTTATTATATTTAAGTTATTTTAATTTTGGAGTATTGAGATTACATATTCTTGTATTAAATATTTAATGTTTTTGTACATACATCTAAAATATTAATAGTTCTGAACAAGTAATTACTCACCGAGTTTTTTGAGTACTCACTACTCAGTACTCGCTCTCGGACCGAGCGCATAATGAAACTGAGTTTTCTAACACTATAGATAAATAATGATTCAATGCAAACAGCCTATCCTAAATAAGAGGTGGCAGTAGCAGATAAAATCAAATTCAATTAAAAATAGGCAAGTAAGAGACAAGATCAACTCTCTATTTAAATAAAAGAAATAAACCTCAACTAACTAAATGATAGATTGAAGTCCTAAAAGGCTGGATTACAGCTGTGGTAATAAGAAGAAAATAATACTTCAAAAGCAATAGACAATCGACAAAACCTTTTATAGGCTGTAATTTGCATCATCAACCAGGACCTAAAAGCCAAGTTCAACATCAAAAACAATAGATAATCGACAAAACCATTTCATAAGCGGAAATATGCATCATCAACCAACCAACCAGGCCATTTTTCAATGCATAAATGACTGTAGTTCGCTCTCAACAAGCAAGATGGGTATGAAGAAGCCTAATTTACTTATGGTATGTGTAAGGACCTAAAATTTTCACATTTTTTTTTTTATCAATTTATTTAGTATTGGCAGTATTAGCTCGGGGCACCGAATAACGATATCGATCCAATATTGAGTAAATTTGATATATCTTGTATTTTTGTCATCATAGAAGTCCAAAATTTTAATATACACGTTTGCCTCATTTTTCTAAATTTATTGTGATTTTTATAAAATTTTTGAAATAATCAAATTTCGACCTATTAAAATAATATTATTTAAATTACGGGTCTCACTTTGACCATGACTTTGACTTTGACTTTTGACTAGATTTTTAGATGGAACAGATATTTTATTATTTCCCATTCATGAATGATTTGATCATAATTAAATCAAAATTAAAATCTTACTTTACTTTTTTTTTCATGCTTGTCTTTGGGCTATAAGTATAGCTAGCATAGGAAGGCATGAACTTAGTACTTTTTACTCTCATTTTCACTAAATCCACTTTTCCTTCTCTTATGTTTCATATAGGCTTTCTTCATTTCCTCTCTCTCATCTCAAAAATAAGAAGAAAGGAGAATAAGAAAAGATTAGAAGATAATGTTCAGCTAAATCAAGATAGAATAATCTTCCCAAACCTATCAAAACAAGTAGAATCACATCTACTCTTATGATTTTTTTTTTGTAACTAAAATGTTTTATAGTTAATTTAGAATCTTGATTTGTTTAAACTTAGAAAGATGATATCTTTATACAAAAATCCCTATAATTATTTTAAATATAAAAATATGATTTTTACACTTTAATCTTTGTTTATGTACCAAATTTATGATCTTTATTTATAGCCTCTAATATTTAAACTACAAGTTATAAATTTAAACTATATGCTCTATTTTTAAATTATAAAGAAGCTCCCTTTATGAATATTCATCATATTTGGATATAAATTTGAAATTTTTCATATAAATTCTTCGTGTTTGATGCAATGATTTAAAATCATTTTCCAATTGCCCATAAGAGAATTTCTATATAATATATGTATATATTTATTCATAATTATATTTTAAAGAGAGTGTTTTACATAAGTTTTTACAATTAATTTGCTAAAATATTTCTTTTATACAAGCTATTACATTATATCATAATCCTTTTTATGTTAATCTAATATTTATTTGAAATATGCATATATACATATATACATAAACATACATATATATATATATATATATATATATATATATATATATATATATATATATATATATACACATTTGTAAGGTTTAATAAATTTATTTTTTTCCATACCATGAAATCGTGCTAGAATCTAGAAATTCACATATTGTTAAAGTAATGGTCATAAAAGTATTGAACCTATTTAATTCTCATCCTTACACCTCAATATCCGCTTACCTAATATGTATTTATATATATAATTGTATATGTGTGGTTTCCGTACATGATCATAATTTCCATAACACTCATTCTAGCATTCTAGATTCTATTATGCTTACCCTTGAAATATACCTATTAGTACTTGTACAAAATATATGAAAATATATAGGATTTCCCTCACTAGTACATAGACATGGCTTGATAATGTCATGAATCCCGACTTGCCTATTAACTTCATTTTGGCATGAATTATATCTTGCTTATTACTCGGATATTGATTAGATGATAAACATATATATGTATTAATCTTGACATTATTAGTTCATCATATTCCGAATTGATTTGCATGTAATATAACTTGAAATCTTGGGTTACGTGAGAACTAAAAGGTAAAAAAATATTGTATAATGAAAAGTTTAGGAAAGATTGCGCATCCAAAATAGGGACCCATCCGCAGAGGTGTCTGAATAATACTGAATCATCATCTCTTGTTTAGTCCATATTGATGGGACGACCGATTATTCAGTATTGATATCTACTTGAGTGGTTAGCGACACGGTGATTCAGTGCCAGCATTTTGGTTGCGTCTCGAGTATGTACGAGTACTTTCACAATATTGTTGGCGAAATTTTTGGAACATATACGAGTCTATTTTTTCACCACTTAGTTCAAAAATAAAACAAAAAAGGATGTTAATTTAGACTTGATATGCATGTAGGTCCGTGCTTAATATTGTTACTTGAATATTTACTGTTTTCCATACATGCATATACTTTTTATATCCACATTCATATTTCACTTATTAATTTATATTGCACACTTCTTAACTTTTATTGTTTTATTTTTACTTGTCAGATTTGATCCTGAGCTCCCCCATATGCTCAGCTACTGAAAACATGAGCGAGAACATGTCATTGCATGACTCATACTTTTTGGAACAGACGAACAGTAGTAGATTCCTAAACCTCCACTTTTGTATTTTTAGGTTTGGTATGTATCACCCTTATAGGGCTTAGTTCTTAACTTTTGTATCAATATTATACTTGTTGCTTTCTGTTTTAGACATATTTTATATCTTCTCTTATATGACAGTAAACTAAATTCCAAGATCATGATAGATAACTAGTATTTAATTCTATTCATTTATATTTCTATACTTATAGGTCTCGTGCACGTTGACTTACACGTGCCCGCCGGTAACGCACTCCATTTCGTGCTTAGTCAGGAGAGGGGCATTATAGAGCGGTATCAGAACTCTAAGTTAATTTAGAATGTCGTTAGGACTACTGTCATATATAAATATGTTCATTAATTTTTCTTTGATATAAAATCTATTATCTTGGTTATATTATCACTTGGATTCCTATCTTTTCTCGTTCTTTTACCCGTAACATACGTATCTTTTGATATGCCATGTACTTGGTATTATACTTTCATTATTTGAGTCATATTGAATTGACGTGGTAATTATAGAGATTTATTCTCAATCGACAATAGTTATGGTCATTCATTAGAATTGTAATAAGCGGATTTATGAGATACTCCATATTATCTGTACATGTTAATTTCTGACCTAAATTCTATACTTTCGCTACTATAAGTCTTACCTATTGGCATGGAAATATTTGATCTGCAGACAATTATTGCAAATATTCACTAGTTACTTAATAAGTGAGACTTATGAGATTATTTCCATCATATATCGTTGATTTATTATCCCACTGTTTAGATGATATGGCAAGTTTTTAGCCTGTAGCTATTTCGAATTGAGATTGTTTTCTTCATAACCACATCCATTTCTATTATTTGATATCTTGTTAGTCCTATTGCCTTAAACTAATTTTTGAGAATGAAATTTTTTTGTAAGGTGGATGGGATGCAATGACTCAAAATTTTTATATTTTCTGTATCAATTTATTTAGTATTGGCCGTATTGGCTCGCGATGCCGAATGTCGATATCGATCCAAAATTGAGTTAATTTAATATATCTTGTATTCTAGTCATCATATAAATCCAGAAATTTAATAAACATGTTCGTCTCATTTTTCTAGATTTATGGTGATTTTTATTTTTTTGGAATAATCAAATTTTGACTTATGAAAATAATATTATTTAAATTACAAACCTCACTTTGACCATAACTTTAACTTTGATTTTGGCCTTTGACTTTTTAAATGGAACACATATTTTATCATTTTCCATTCATGAATGCTTTGATCATAATTAAATCAAAATTAGAACCTTACGTTTTCACCATGCTTGTCCTTGAACTAGAAGTATGGCTAGTATAGGAAGGTATGGGCTTATTATCCTTTACTCCTATTTTCACTCAATCCACTTTTTCTTCTCTTATGTTTCTTATGGGTTTTTTTCATTTCCTCTCACTATCTCACCTTAAAAATAAGAAATGAAGAGAAAAGATGAGAAGATAATGCTTAGCCAAATCAAGTTAGGATTATATTTTCTAACCTATCAAGGCAAGTGGAATCACATTCACTCTTACAATTTTTTTTAATTTAAATATTTTATAATTAATTTAGAATCTTGATTGTTTAAACTTAGAAAGACGATATTTTTATACAAAAATCCCTATGATTATTTTAAATATAACAATATAATTTTTATACTTTGCTCTATATTTATGTATCAAATTTATGATTTTTATTTATGGCCTCTCATACTTAAACTAACTTTACTCTATGTTTATGTATCAAATTTATAATTTTTATTTATGGCCTCTCATACTTAAATTACAAGTTGTAAATTTAAACTACATGCTTTATTTTTAAATTATAAAGAAGTTCCCTTTCTGAATGTTCATCATATTTGGATATAAATTTGAAATTTTCCATATAAATTCTTTGTGTTTAATTCAGTGATTTTAAATCATTTTTCACTTGCCATAAGAATATTTCTATATAATATATGTATATATTTATTCATAACCATATTTTAAAGAGAGTGTTTTACATAAGTTTTTACAATTAATTTGCTAAAATATTTATTTTATACAAGCTATTATATTATGTCATAATCTTTTTTTTATACTAATCCATGTTTACTTGAAATATATATATATATATATATATATATATATATATATTTGTAAGGTTTAATAAATTTATTACTTTCCATATCATTAAATCGTATTAGAATTTGAGAAATTCATATATTGTTAAAATAATGATTATAATAGTGTTGAGCCTATTTAATTCTCATCCTTACATCTTAATACTCACTTACCTAATATGTGTTTATATGCATAATTGTATATGTGTGATTTCCATACATGATCATAATTTTCATAACACGCATTATAACATTCTAGACTTCATCATACTTGCTCTTAAAATATACATACTAGTTAATTTTACAAGATATATGAAAATATGTCAGATTTTCATGATTAGTACATAAACATATCTTGATAATGCCATGAATCTTATCTTGCCTGTTAACTTGATTTTGACATAAATCATATCTTTCTTATTACTCGGATATTAATTAGATGATAAACAAGTTTATGTATTAATCTTAACATTATTGGTTCCTCATATTCCGGATTGATTTGCATTTTGAAACCTTGGTTATAGGAGAACTAAAGGTGGAAAAATATTATATCATAAAATGTTTAGAATAGATTGCGCAACCGAAATAGGGCCCATCTGCGAGAGCGCCCGGATGGTATTGAGTCATTAGCTCTTGTTTAGTTCATATTGATGGGACGACCGATTACTCAGTATCAGTATCTGCTTGAGTGCTTAGCAGCACGACTGGTTCAGCGCTAGCATCTTGGTCGAATTCCGAGTATGCACGGATACTTTCACAATACGACTTTATTTCTTCACCATTTAGTTTAAAAATGAAACAAAATAAGATTTTAATTTAGACTTGATATGTATGTGTATCCGTGCTTGATATTTCTATATATGCACATACGTTTTATATCCACATTCATATTTCACTTATTAGTTTATATTGCACACTTCCTACCTTTTATTGTTTTACTTATCGAGTTTAACCCTAAGGTTCTTCACACGCTCAGGTACCGAATATATGAGCGAGAATCCACCATTGCATAACCCATACTTTTTAGAGCAGATTGAACATTAGTAGATTCTTAGGTCTCTTTTGTATTTCTGAGTTTGGTATGTTTCACCCTTTTAGAGCTTAATTACCAACTTTTGTACCAGTATTATACTTAGGGATATTTACTGGTTTGTCCCTCAAATCTTTATATATTATGATTTTATCCCCCAAATCTTCATATTTAGGATTTTATCCCCCAAATATCATAAGTTACAACAATTTAGTCCCCCTCTCTAACTTTTCCTAACACAGTTAAATTTTTGACCATTTTACCCCTCTTTTTCTCTTTTATTTTCCTCCTCTTTTCTTCTTCTCTCTTTCTCCTCTCTTCTCCTTTTTTTCATTATTTCTCCTCTTCCTTCTATATGGAGATATATAGTGAGCAATTTCATGTTTTGATCCCATGAACATATCATATATCAAAATCTTTGCACGCAAAAAATGTCACATTTCAACAGAACCTTTGAAATTACCAATCTAGGATCAACTTCGTTTAATCATTAAATAAGCATCCAATTATTAAGCATGCATACAAAAAATCCAATCAGCTTGAGCTAAAAACAAAAAAGAATAACAGAGAGATGAAAGAGTGCTGAGGACCTTGAGCCTGTGATTGCCGCCGACGATCTTGATGCTGAGAATGTGCTTGTTGTCGTCCAAAAGCTCCAATCTCTCGGTGCTCGTCGTCGCCGAGAGGCCCGACTTCACATTGACCTCCCTCACGCTCCCAATCTCGAGATCCCCTCGCACCACGCACCTGCTCACAAACGGCTTGTACTTCTGCGGTTTATTGAATCTCCTCACCAGCGACCAAACCTAAACCAATCAATCAATCAATCAACGAATTCGCGATTAAAGATTCAAAGGCGGCTAGCTTGCGAGATCTGAGAGAAGGATATGGATCTTATCCTTACGAGGTGGATCGGGGCCTTGAATTGTTTGTTGAGGGTGGAGCTGCACTGGTTCTCGCGGGGGTTGTGGTGGTGGTGCCGGCAAATGAACTCCGACTCCATTGACCGGAGGCTGCTGCTGCCACCGACACCGCCGCCACCGGCGGCACCATCATTCGTCGTCTCGACTGACCACCATCCGCCGCTCGTGCCAGCGGCTCCTGCTCCCACTCCGCCGCTGGTGGTGGTTGTCGTCGTCCGATCTCCGGCCAGCATCCCGATCTCTCCGACGACCGTCAATCAGGAGAAGGAGCCCCTATATCTCTCTGGTGATTGCTCTCTCTCTCTCTCTCTCTCTAGAAGTTGGAGTGGAGATGAATGGGAATGGATTATTGCTGCTGCTGCTCCTGCCGCTTCAGCTGACGATCGCTATCCCCTCTCCAAACAAATGGATATAAAAGGAGAAGAGAGGAGGAAGAGAGAAGAAGAAGAGTGGAGTAAAATAGTTGAGGAAAAAAGGAGTAAAATGGTCAAAAATTTAACTGTATTAGGAAAAGTAAGAGACGAGAACTAAATTGTTGTAACTTACGAGATTTGGGGGACAAAATCCTAAATATGAAGATTTGGGGGACAAAATCATAATATATAAACATTTGAGGGACAAACCAGTAAATACCCCTTATACTTATTGCTTTCTATTTTAGATATGTTGTATATCTTCTCTGATATGGCAGGAAACTAACTTTCAAGATTTACGTAAATAACTAGTATTTAATTCCATTCATTCATACTTCTACATACTTATAAATCTCGTGCATGTTGACTTACACGTACCCGCCTGTAACGCACTCCGTTCCGTGCTTAGTAAGGAGCGGAGCGTTACAGTATGACAGATATTGTTTCAAGGGATGTTGCTCACATCAGTAGGATACGATAGAGGAACAACAGTAAAATTACTAGGATTAAATTGAAAGTGCTAACTTGCAACTACAGGACTAAAGAAGACAGGTCACACCAAATTTTGATGAACTGAAGAATACATAGTGGATCCAACATCCTACCACACACTATCAACACAAGTAATGATTAACAAGTCTTCCAGTACTTTTATGAGTTACTTATCGAGTTTTGCAGGTGATCCCTATTTAAATGAAACAAAGGCTTAAAACCTTGCCATCTTTATGGTACCAGAAATCGGCAACATTTGATATATTGGCAAAAAAATTGCGTATTACGGAAAATTGGTACCCATATATAAGGCCTATGTCATATCAGAAACCTCAATACAATATTTGTAATACAAATACATTATAGGTCGATACTTTAAAACATGATAATTTGAAACATGTATCACAGCTTAAGACCAAATTATGGCTCTAGCGGCAGAATATCAGCTCTCAATAGAGGAGTATATTAATGGAGGTCAGTAAATAATGAGAAATTGTACTATGGGCAGAACTGTTACAAACTTCAGGGTGCTTTGATCACATTTGGGAGCAACCCTATCATGATTCTAATTAGGTATCTTTTAGATGTTTATGGTCCTTTTTCTTCTTAAAAGTGTAATTAGAGTGTTCCCTTCACTCTACAGTACTAACTACTATAATCTTTTTTGTCAATACGAAAAACAGAAATGATCTTAGAAAGTATCTTGAGTTCAGTAACCTTGTAACTGTTACAGTATGATCTGTAATAATAATTGATAGTGCACCAAGTGTGACTCAAGTTGTTTAAATTTTGAACACAAATTAATTAGACTCGATGAAGTGAATACTCATATAAAAAAAAACTTGACTCATAATTAAATAAGGCATTATTATAGGCTTAAGCCTAATTATAAAATGGCTTTTCCCTTCTCTCTTAACACCACAAACTGCATTCCATCTGAATAATGCAAATAGGGCATTTAGAGGCAAGAGGATTCTTCACCAATTACAGTTCACAACAAGACTACCATTTAATAAAGTTACAGGTCACCTCGAAGCAAATTCGTCATAGTATCATTCTGATACCAAAATTTCCTACTTAGCTTAAATATTTGAAATCCAGATATATTATGGAATTGAGAGCAGAAATTAAAGAACAGTGCAGAACAGCCAATATAGGGAGTCAATAAAGGCCACGAACATCACCTTAATGGTAACCTTGCTCTTCACTTGGTTTTCCAAAGCCTCAGTCATAGACTGCATAGGGAAAATGCATATTAAAGCAATTATCTAATTCAGATTCTTAAAGAAGAAAATAGAACAAATCAAGCCTAACCTTGTCAAACTGCACGAGAACTTGAATAGCAAGTTCTGGGCTGAGGATGCCATTAGAGACCATCTCATCGAGGGTTTCTGTCAAGCACATGCCAATTGTAGATCTCCGGTACAACTCGAATGTTGCCATTAACTACATTCATTTTTCCATTTGTTCAATAATTAGATTTCAAGCACAGAAGTTTGAAAATTAAATCCCTAAGAAAATAAGTAACAAAAATAAAATTATGAAAAAAGGAAACCCAATTAAAAGAAAAGCTTAATTACTAACTTGTCATTAAACTTCAATTACTTTGCACTGACATGCCACTAGGCAGTCGCTAATTTTTCTATGAACGTGATGAGGCCAAAGCAGTGCAGAATTTGGAAAACTAGCTTAACATTAGAACATTCAAGTTGTACAGCTTCATACAAAGAATACCATGGGGGAAGAAATTATGGATCTTCCCTATTTCTGATATGGAAAGATTCAACTTCTCTGATCTGTAAAGATCATGTTAAAATACAAAATAATTTCCCTCAACCCTCACCACAACTTTGAAGTTTTGGTGCAGTGGAAGACTCTTTCGTATCAGAACAACCCAGATTCAATTCCTGCCGAGCGCGCATTTAATTGCGGTTTTAAAAAAAATATACCGCTGCATAAAGCCCAGATTTCTGCCCAAAAATAGGCCTTCAACCTGCGGGCGAGTGTTAAAATACAAAATAATTTTCCTCAACCCTTACCATAACTTCCGAGTTTTGGTACAGTGGAAGGGTTTTTCAACAGATCAATTGCATTGTGACTCATGTAGCAGCACAACGAACACTATGGCAGCTTACCTAAAACAACTCATTTCTTGCACTTGGAATCTGGCACCAATATAAAAAGAAGACTCAGAACACCTAGAACTACATAAAAAGGTCTAGAAGCTAATGCTTAGATGCCTGGCATGCATGTGAATCATAAAAACATGATCACATACATAGGATTTAAAATATACCCTTAAGACCCTTTCCATATATAACCCTGTGATCCTGTATCTGGACTTTTTAGTAACGCCCCCCAGAAGTCTAACAGCAATCATGCACTTGTGGAAACAGGAAACTACTTAGCTTTACTGATTATCTCCTTAGCTCCAGACAAATGTATTTGTGAACTATCTGACACCTGGCTTCATGGATCCATCAAAGATTGAAGGATGGGATAGTCATATATATCATATAAAGCTATCATGATTCATGAACCAGATGCCGCCATAATCAAACTGTTTTTAGTGCTTAATTCAACTGCTCCTGGATCAATAGTAAACACAGCCTGCCGAGTCTGATCTTGAGAATAAGATTGTCTATGTTTCTGGTTAAAGTAATCCCAGAACCTACAGTCCTCAATAAATATATGGTAAAACTGAAAATGAATTAACACTTAAATTTAATGTTGAATGTCCATGAAGATTAGCATAAGCAGATAAAGCAATGCAAGCAAGAATAGACACAGCAATTATATGACTTAACTTGAAAGGCAAAAGTAGTGAAAGGATCAACAAAAATCAAGCTCAACCTAATTTGAAAGATGAGCAGACTAAGAAAAACCAACAAAAATCCCAAATCTCTACCTTGTTCTACATATGAAAATCCCCAAAAATCAAAACATGGTAGTGAAAAAGACAGGTCCAACTATATGCATCAACACCACCATCCACACCCAAGCCTTTTTATGGGTATAAATGGGGGTCTCAATTGAGAAAATATAAAAATGCAATTGCATAATTGACAGCACAGTAAGCTTGAGATATTATCAGCTGAGACATTCAGTTGAGAAAACACGAAGAACGATTGCATATTTGATGGCACGATAAGTTTGATATATCAGCTGACACATCTTGGTTGTCTGTTAAGAACAAGTCTTGATAATAACAGGTACCAAAAGTAGGCCCAAAAATCAGGTACCCTTCAAAATCAACCAAATTACCATAATATTTGCAAAATTTATGAAAATAATAACCAATTCCCTCCCAAAAATAAGAAAAAAGAATTAAAAAAAAACTGATGAAACAACTCAAAAATGTTTTTTATAAATTCCTAACTAAGTTACCGAAAACACTATAAAAAAAAAGGAAAAAGAGATGAGCTAAAGTACGAAGAGATTATTGCTTTTCCTAACAATATGAGCTAATGCCAACTTTTTCACGTATTGCTGCTTCCAGATGTGAAATTTATGTTGCATGGGTACGGATCAAATTGTAAACTATTAGGGTCCAGGAACATGACTCTTTATTATACTTAAATAATATACATAAAATTGACTTCTAATAATAGAAAAAACATACTTGCAGCGCACAATTTGTATGATATCATACTTTTTTAATTCACTAGTAAAAACTTATTTAGAGCATTTTTTAACTTCAAGTATCGTGATGAGTATGTTTGTTAACGTTCGTATTTTGATTAATAACCTTATGTTCATTGCAATTTGGATATTACTATTTTGTTTGGAACAAAAGTTATATTCGTCCCCATCCTAAATCCCCATTTAAAGGTCTTGGTCTTATGCACGTGGGGTTGAACCATAAGAGGATTTGGCTAGATTGATATTTACACACTTTTGAATGGAAACAAATAGAGGAGTAAAATATGTTTCGATGAAACTCAACCTCTGATAACACTTTTTAATTATTTCAGGAATAAATAAATACATACATACATACATATATATATATATATATATATATATATATATATATATATGAAGATTAAAGGAGCAAAAGGATATACGGTACTACATGAACGACCAAAAACCCACTAAATCATAGCACTTAAAGATGGCTTAAATCCGCATCTTTCTCAATACTCAAATTTACTGGAAAGACACTCCAACACTTCTAATAGATCCACAATAAACCCATAACGATTAAATAACAAGTCCATATATCTACTGATTAGAGTATAGATAAAAGAAGATGAAACTGTTTGATCCTTTCTAGATCTAACCTCATACTGTTGATAAGATATACAGATCCCTATAACTTAACCCTAACACCCATGATATGCTCACCAACCTAGAAGACAATGAGATCTAACCCAACATGAGATCTAATCCAACCGTTAAAGAAATTTCAACTGCCACCACAAGGAAGGGAACACAACAGGAATGGAATATGGACATCCAGAATTGCTAGTTCTTGAAAGTCCTCTCTCTAATTACCACTCATGGCTAGAAGAGAGAAAACTCTACTCGGAGAAAAAATTTGGGGAGGGGGAAGCGGCAAGTCTTGCTAATGCTTCCCCCTCTAGGAAACCAAAAACAACAATGATCTTTTTCTTTTACAAAATTTGGCTATTTTTTAGGAACGGCCGTAGCCAAACTTTTGATATTAGTTACCTATTTGTATATAGTAATTAACTTGTATTTTGTATTTTATCAGCTTATGGATTTCTCCTTGATTATTTGTTGACTTATACACTAAATATGTTTATATTTTTGCGACATACAGTGTTATGACTTTGAGCTTGATTATTTACCTATTTCATATTAAGCAATGAATCTTACGATACGATATGCAATAAGTCCTGCAATTAAAATATAAGGATAACTGAACACAGCACATATCCCAGTTTGACAAATATGACATAAATTAATTGAGAATATTAATTTTGGAAATTGTATATAATTTGGAAAGCCTAGAAAAGGAGGTGAAAACGGCGAACTGGAGACAATGTTCAGCTTGCATACATTTGTATATATTTGCCAGATCCCATAGTTTTGGATGCAAGTTTTTCTCAACTGTTTGGAAACCAGTGCACAGTTTCCCAAACTAGCATGCTCTCATGAAAGTTCTAAAAGTTGAGTTTACTGAAAATTTATGGGAAACAAGTAGTCTCTCCTTCAGGGTTTGTCAATTTTAGAAGGAATATAGGTAGGTATTCTTTTGTTCATATGGTTAGTTGTCAGATTTGATTTGATCTCTAATAAATTATGATACATTAATATTAACTGAAATTGAGTTAAAGGAAAATAACAACATTTATATTCATCTTCAAAGGCCAACATACTTGCAATTTCCTCTAGTCTGAACACAAATCTTCAACTTGGATATGAAATTTAAGGAGGTAAAAAACAAAATAGAAATCCAAGAAAAGAAATCAAATCCCAAAAGGAGAAGTCAAACTATACTAAAAGTAAACTTAATCAAGAGGGAAAGTAAGAAAGCAAAAAAAATTGCTCATGGACGAGGTAGCAGCAGGCTGTCGTTGGATCGTCTATGTTGCTGGAGCTGCGTCCGGCCACATCGTCGTGATCGTCGCCGCAGAAGTGATTTTGCTGCCGAGCATCAAAACTAACTAAATAGGTTTGATTCCACTAACAAAACTCAATTCAACTAGAAGCTATCAACTCCTAAATAAATCTAAGATGGAAATAAGAAAGATTAAACATGACTTTAATAAGATTTCAACAAACAATTCAAATTTGAAACAACCCATGAATCGAAGTTAAAGAGCAGAAAGACCAGTACACAAAAATATAAAAAATGAATCTTTTTTGGAAAATTAAAATGGATCGAGAGAATCATGGAGATTGAACTAACCTCGATTGGAAATTTCGGCAGACAAAGAGTGGAATTTGTTGGAGTTTCGACGGAGAGAGAAGGGACTGATGTTTTCCCTCTCTCAGTATGGTTCTTTTGTTTCGCGTCTTTGAAGAATGGGGAAAAAATCTCATGGTGATATGAATTTCTAGGGTTATATATAGAACCTCGCAATCTCGAGACCGATCGGACCGCCTTCAAATTGGGTCGGTCTAATCCACCCGAACCAACATGAACCGGCTCGTGATTTTCTGTGGCATGGCAACCTTGCAATTCGGGAATTTTTAAATGAGCACACTACTGATCTTTGTGCGCACACCTTTCTGAATTCTTTCTGAATTGGGATTAGACCAAAGATTTTAATATCGTTTGGAGACTAATCTCCGATCAGGACAGTAAGGTAAAAAATAAAAAATACAAATTTGTAATTTTTTTACAACTTTAAAAGATGCACAGACTAATCTCCGACGGTAAGGTAAATAAAAAAAAAATACAAACTTGTAATTTTTTTACAACTTTAAAAGATGCACATGCACGCATTAAGACTTGTGGTGTGCTTGTTTAGCAATCCTAGAAAATTATATCTGAGCAAGTCACTTTCTCAAGAAGGTTTGCTAGTTCAGGAATTAATTTCCAAATATTAAGAACTAATTTTCAAACAGTGTGAAAATCGTTCAAGGGATTAAGTGTGAAAATCGTTCAAGGGATTAATCCTAGACAGGGAAATGCGGGTTCACTTAGTAAAGTGGTGTGCTCAAACAGAATTTCCCAAAAGTTAATTTGTACTATTTGCCTCATGCAACAGAAGGTAGAATAGGACACATGTTGGCAATCGTTTATTTTCAAATTTCTGTAGCGAATAATTAAATCTTTCTTTTTTTATAGGGAACAAGTTTTATTTTGTTTCATACCAGGACGAAAAATGCATGGAACACTCTGAGACTTAAAAAGTTAATGAGCCCACCAAAATTCCTTTATTAGTCCAGCTGCACCGCACTGGAATATGTGATAGTGAACTTACATTTTATTGATTTTTAACTTGTTTATTCCGTATCCACCTAGAAATGATGGGAACTTCTAAAGGGGCACAACTTTTTTCCCAGTGAGCCCAGATTTCCTAGCCCAGTAAAATTTTGCTAAAAAAGAAAATTTCTTAGTGAGCACATATTGTATTTCCAAAATGCCCTTACCCGTAAATCTCCTCTCCTCTTCCTCTTCTCTCATCATTTCTCCTCCAAATCCTAACCCAAACTTCCACTCATTATCTCCCACTTCCACTCATCTTCTCCATCCTTATTCTCTATCTCCCTCTCTCTCTCCCATTCCTAAACCCCTACTACTCTCCCTCACGTCGCTGCAGGTTGCTGCCGCCTTCCCGCCATTACTAAGTAAGTTTTCCAAATTTAGTAATATTTATTTTAAAATTTAATTTTTATTATTTTTGGATTAAACAACTCTTCAAATATTAGGGTTTGGTGATTTTGTTGGATTTGGAAGGAGGAAGAAGGGATGAGGTAGCAAGTTTAGTTGTAGCATTTTTTTGTTAATTTTAATTTTTAATATTTAGATTATAATTATTAAGAAAATTTAATATTGTAATTCCAATTGTAAAATATGCGAAATTTAGTTATTTTTTATAATCATGAACGTTAGTATTAAAATTTATTAGTTAATTATGAAGTTTGATGGTATTATCCTAATGGTTGATTAAGTTGCAAAAGATGGTTTTAGTGCCTTTAAAATTTAATATTATACTATCTTGCAGCAAAAAATAAATAGACAAAAAAAGATATTTGTAACAAATTTTACTTTATAAGTTCATACTTACATATACAGAAGAACCAATCAGAAGAACCACCAGAATAGCAAGCAGAGCAATAAAGACAAAATCAATCCACTCCTGATGCACCCGATACGGCATTTATGTCTCGAACCAGAAGCAGACGTCAATCCCCGAGGAAGACAAGGAGACAGTGATTAGATTATATTAGTTGTGTATTGATATGGATGTTGTAAGGAACTTCAAGTGGCCGGTGTAATTGTTTTTTTCAAACATTTTGAAGAATTTGTATAATATATGGTTTTTGTTTGTAATGAACCCTATTATTTGCTTTTTTGTTCGAGGAATATATACACTACGTTTGTATTTGATCTTATTTCTTTAATTTGTATGTGATCTTGTTTGTTTTATACGTAGGGGACCTTGTTTATAATCTTCACTATATCATTGTATCAGTTATTGTATCATTGTATCATTGTATCGATGTATCAGTGTATCATTGTATCGTTATATCGGTGTATCAGGAGTATCATTGCATTTGTGTATCAGGAGTATCATTGTATCGTTGTATCAGTGTATCAGTATATCATTGTATCGGTATATCGATGTATCAGTGTATCATTGAATCGGTGTATCGGTGTAGTAGTGTATCATTGTATCGATGAATCAGTTTATCCATATATTATTGTATCGGTGTATTAGTAAATCATTGTGTCGGTGTATCAGTGTATCATTGTATCATTTTGCTTCCTTCACTATATTTTTATAATAATGTATAATTAGTTGTTAATATAAGTCCGTAAAGTGACGTTAAATTGGATAAACTAATGATATATCAGTTTATTACATAAATAGAGTGGGTGAGGTGTCCGGAGTAACAGATCGGGTCAAGTTTCTGTCTGTACTGACAGTCCGAACAGGGGAGACCTGCTCGGACTGTCAGTCCAAACAGAACTGGTCCGTTCGGACTGACAGTCCGAATAAGACCTCCCTGTCAGTCCGAACAGGGGAACAGCGACAAGGCTGACATCATCTGAGGTTCAGAGACCAAAGCAACCATTACTATCAAGCTAGCTGAACAAATTACAAGGAAAAGGGGGAATTTTGATAACATGAACCTTTTTAAAGAATCGACTGTTTAATCGTTTGATTCAAAATCGAAATTATACGAGTAACCGAAGAATCTAAGGAATAGCCAGGGAGCAAAATTGGATCTTTTAACGAACCCGTGTCATTATTTTATTCGATTAGAATATTAATCAGAAGTTGAATGAGAGTTTAAAAAAAAAAAAAAAGTAACTGTGTAGAGCTTTGATGGAGCGTGGTCATGGTGGGAGATGGTGGGAGTAAAAGGGTTTGTGAGAGGAAGAAGACGGGAACTTCTAAAGGGGCAAGCTCCTGTCACCTGTTCGGACTGTCAGTCCGAACAGGACTGGTCCGTTCGGACTGACAGTCCGAACAAGGCTTTCCTGTTCGGACTGTCGGTCCGAACGGGTCTGGAGCGGGAGACTGGAGCGGGAGAAGGAGGAAGAGCAAAACGGAAAAAATTTTTTAGAAGTAAACTTGATATTTTTGGAAGTTATTAACTGGGCTCACTAGGAAAAAAATTGTGCCCCTTTAGAAGTTCCCAGAAATGATACATCGGAATCCTATCGGATCCAATCGGAGATCCATTTAAAGTTCTGCAAGATCCATTAAGAATCCAAATCCACTAACAAATTCAAAACAAACTTAAGGAACTGGAGACTCTGAACTCAACAATTTTGTTAAATCCAGGCTCTAATGTCTATTTCCTCTTGAAAAGTGTCTCGATTTTATGTATGTCAATATTCTTTTATTTTATTAGTAGGGGTTTTTACATATTTGTCCCTTATATGTTTAAAAATTAGAAGTTAGTCCCCCAAATCTTCATATTGATAATTTAGTCCCCAAATATATTAAGTTACCCCACTTTAGTCCCCCAGTTATATTTTTTTGTCTGAATTTTCTGTTATACTGATGAGTTACTTTAATTTAGTCATTCTCTCTCTTCCTCCTCTCTTTCTCTTCTTATTGGTTTCTCCTCTCCATTCTTATCCTCTCTCTCTCTTCCCTCTTCTTATTGGGTTGCCCTAATTTACTTTACCTTAGAGATCAACTGAGAGGGAAGAGAGAGAGAAAAAGAATAGAGAGGAAAATCTAATAAGAAAAGGAAGAAAGGAAGAAGAGGAAAGAGAGAACTAAAGTGAAGTAACTCAGAAATATAATGGAAAATTCGAGCCAAAAATATTATTGGGACTAAAGTGAGGTAATTTAAAGGATTTGGGAGACTAAATTATAAATATGAATATTTGGGGGGACTAAATTCTAATTTTTAAAGATTTAGGAACAAATATGTAAAAATCTCTTATTAGTAATTGTTCGCCATGAAAGTTGCATGCTCTTTATATCGAAGTATTTTCAATAAAAGGGTTACAATCGAATTTCCCGTTTACAGAAGATAGCTCTCCCTCTTTATTTAAAGCTGGGTTTCTAGGTAGCTATGGAGGACGATCCTGCTCTCCGTTGACACTCCGTACAATTTCTCTCAGTTGGCTAAAGGAAAGGAAAAGAGCTCTTGATCACAAAGGGGTAACTTTTTGGAGAAGACGTCCATCTCTTTCTCTCTGTCCGTGTGTATCTCTTTCGCTCCCCGCCTTTTATAGGGGGCTTGGAGTAACGTCCCGCCATATTTTGCTCGACCGTTAGCGCCATATTCATTGGGTAGTTATTCCCACGATCGAAGTGACGCCGCTGCATTCATTTGGCAGTATTCCCACGATCCGAGGTGGTAATTCTTCTGTTCGGGTCGGGTGACTTTGTATTAAACCCCCACCCGAAAGCTATGGGGAGTGTCGCGAATATCAGCTTTAGATTCGCGAACCTATTCCGTCGCCTGGATCGCGGACCTCAGTTTCTTAGGTTCGCGGACCTCAGTTTCTTAGGTTTGCGGATCAGATGAGTTGCGGGTTTCTGTCTCTGAATTCATGGATCTTCTTTACTTTTCCAGAATTTTTCGCCGATAAAATCCCCTCCAAAGTTTTCAAAACTCTCATGATTCTTTGAAGAGTTTCAGAATACTTTGGATATAATCTTATGTATTAGAACTTCCGTTGCGTTTGTTTGAAATATGTCCTGTATTAGCGTCACTACTGCTTCTTGCTCCTGAAGGGACACGCCTCTGTGTTAGGGGTGCGACTTCTTCATATTTGAGTAGGAGACGACTCTATATTAGGGTCGCGAACTCCTATTTTAGAAGGAACACGTCTCTGTATTAGGGGCGTGAGCTTTCCATTTTTGAATAGAAGACGACTCTGTATTAGGATCGCGAACTATCTTCAGAAAGAACACGTCTCTGTATTAGGAGTGCGAGCCTTCATTTTTGAGTAGAAAATGACTTTGTATTAGGATCGCGAACTATCTTCGGAAGGAACACGTCTTTGTATTAGGGGCGCGAGCCTTCATTTTTTTTTTGAGTAGAAAACGACTCTGTATTAGGGTCGCGAACTCTTGCTTCGGAAGGAACACGTCTCTGTATTAGGGGTGCGAGCCTTTATTTTTGAGTAGAAAGCGACTCTGTATTAGGATCACAACTTGTCTTCGGAAGGGGCGCGACTCTGTATTAGGGGCGCGAGCCTTCATTTTTGAATAGAAAATGACTCTATATTAGGGTCGCAACATCGCTTTTTAAGGAGAAACCGACTCTATATTAGGGTCGCGAACTTTTTGCGGGAAGGCTGGCAGGCGGTTGTTTTTCCTACGGCGTTAGAATTGAGACGTTTCTCTGAGCTGCGTTAAATGAAAAGGTATTCACGAGATTTGAGCCAGATATCACGTCTGTCCAGAGTTCTCGGTCGTCAAATTATCGGTTATATAACCTCCACTTTACGAGAGAGGTTGCCCTTATCTCAAAAATTTTGAAATCTGAGTTTTTCATTTGGACTCCTCAGACTTCTCGTCTTCAAGCTTCCAATAGCTTCTGATTCTCTGTGCGAAGGATTTTCTCCCTCTGTAAAAGATGCCGAAGAAAACTTCTTCCTCCGATACTGCTGCCAGTGGTTGTCAAGATTCTCAAGCAACTTCTAGTTTGATAATAGTTCGGCAGGAACCCTTGATTGGAGGTAAAAAAACTCAAAAGGCAGTCCCTTTTCTCATTTTTCTTCCTATCTCTGAATCTGAATGTCTTTTGCAGTTGATTACGCTTTGAATTCTTGGCTAAAGGATCATTATCTCGGATATTCTGACGGCTATGATGGGAAGAAAGAGTTCAGATTTGGTCATGTCTTTCCCCATTGTACAACCTCAGATAACTAAGAGAGAGCAGACAAGATTCTCTACCCTTCTCGCTCAACATTGCGAGACTTGATGACCAATGTATCTTTCAAAGGAGATAATCGGTCTCCGCTGCTCAAACCTGTCTTTTTGTTTGGGGACCATATTTCAATGCCCGATAGTGGTTTGGAAGACGGCGATTACAAGTGGTTTCGCCAAGTTGAAGGTCGCCACTTGTTTCTCCCCAATATGGAGAGATCTTATCCATTTGTATTCTTTTAGTCCATTTCTCTGCCCAGGCGAATGGACTGGCACATAAACAAGCCATAAGACGGTATCTTGTTGGGGGGCTTCAATGCTCAAGGTGCTTTTCCTCGTGGTACTGGGAAGAGCTTTCGCGGATTGCTGTCGGAATTGCTTAAACACGATCTCCTCAGAGGCGAGGTTCCTATAATCGCGCAGACTTTCCTGCACCGTTTTACTAATGCACAAGGAGAGTTTCCTGTTCAGGATTTTCATCCCCCTGAATGGGTTCACTGTTCTTCAAAAGGAGAGTGGGCGGTCTTGACTGACTTCTTTCTGTGATCATTTAGAGATCAGCTTCATCATGCGGGGCTGTATCGAGCCATCAGGGCTGTTCAGTATGGCATTCCCGCCAGCAGATTCCATTTCTTTGCTTTAATGGAATTGTACAATCCTGATCCTTGTATAATCTTTTATCCTTGAGGCGAGTTGGGTTTCGCCCTCCATGAGATGCATGAGGTCTCGGGCTTGCCCATGGGAGACGTCCCGTATGAAGAGTACGTCTCTACTGGAGAAGAACTCCATCTGCTGAAAACTCAGGATCCTTTGGCTTATGATACTTATTGGGAATTGCTCTGATATTATCATATATGCACCCACACATCGGGCACCCGTAGTTTGAAGTCAAAGAAGTGGCTGCAATATCTTCTACCCAATTTTTTTAAGGGTAATCTTAACTACACTCGCCTTCCTCCAGTTTCTAAAAAGGAAGTTGAGAGAAGAATCGCCAGTTTCGGGACAGATGCTTATGTCGCTGAATCTGACGAGGACGTCTTCAAGGCTGGAACGTCCTTTAAAAGCTTTCACTATCAGGCCCTCCAGTCTTTGTCCGATCCTGCCTTCTTGGCGGGTTATCTGCGGGTTTGGCTGAAAAAATGTGTTATTCCTTCGCAGGAAAACATATCTCTTGGGGCCGTATACCCAGCCGTTCTACTGGCATTGGGTAGGTGACTCAGTTTGTTGCCCGCTATGGTATGCAGCATCCAAAGCGGTTTAAAAAGAATATCTGATAAATTCTGCAATGTGAAGAAGGAGCAGAGGAAGAAAGGAGATCCTGTCATCAGGACTCCTAATCCGCGTGTAGAACTTCCTTATACTTATTTGATGGCTTGGCTGGTTCTACATTGCCCTTCTTTGATGAGTCCTGCAGACTCGAAGATTAACTTAAGTGCTCCCAAAGTGCAACACTATGAGAAGTCGCAGTGGAAGGGAGGCTATATGGCCGCGATTCGCAAAACCCTTCGTCATTTCTCAACTTTTGAGTTGTTTAGATGTTTCCCATACTTTCCGAATGCTCGATACGGGGAAGAATTCGCGGACACTACTGACACTGATAAATTTACCATCCTATCCTCGTGATGTTTCTGGTGGTTGATAAACATCCGTCCAGGACATTTGGTCCTCCGTTTCGGAAACCTCTGCTTTATAGAACCTTACTACCCAAGTCGTTTTGCCCGACAGTTTGGATATGATCAGCTTTATGTTGGCAATCTCAATAGAGAATTAAGTTTTGTTGGGAATGTTCTGGAGGGAGCTCGAGCTTGGTTTCACTTCATCGCAAGTGGAACTCACACCAAATTTGACCTTCCGCTCAAGATTCCGAATTCAAGTATGAGCTTTTGCTTTTGTAAATGGTTTGCGGATGCTAACTCTGCCGCTCAGAATTTCAACATACATCATACCAGTGTGTGGGAGATCAGATCCTGGTATGCCCAGAAAAAGAGGGTCGGCAGCACAAAGGTGGAAGGGATGGAGGACTTCAGGGGGGACAGCACATCCAATGAATCGGAACAAAGGGAAGAGGACACTGACGCACTGGTTCAGGCTGCCTCCCTTGATACTTCTCCTGATCCGACGTCGAGGAAGACTTCTCCTCCACCGCAGTCTTCTCCTGAGAAGTCTTTACATAAACGAAAGAGGCTAAGGCGTCTTAGCGACTTGCCTGCAATTCCACAGGGAACTGATTCACAGAGCACCCCATCTGGGACTGGCACTGCAACGTCCCTTATATTTTCTGAGTCCCTATTTGAGGAACCTAAGAAGGATGAAGATGACTCATCTTTAACCCTTCGTTCTTTTAAGAGGCGTCGGAGTCAAGGACCTGTTCTTTGTAATGACCCTGCTCCCATTATTCAAAAGGATTCTATTCCTCCTATTGGCCAGGCCGATGTTGAAGTTAGTGCTCCTTCGGCTTTACAGGAAGACTCTGTGGTTCCTATTGCTCAGGGTAATATAGATGATGAAGTGCAAATCATTGGGGAGACTCGCGCATCGGATCCCCCAAAAGTAGCACCTCCTTCTGAAAACCAAGATGAATGGGGCATGATGATGATGCCAGCAGTGACATTTTTCGCTCTTCTACTCCTCCTTCAGATCATGGTAAATATGTCTTTTTGAGCGAGGAGGTTCGAGCCGAAGTATACGGGCCCGAAGTATTTGGTCCCGAAGTGTACGGATTTGGAGAATCCAGCATCCAACCTTCAGGTCTTCATCTTCTTACTTCGGCAATTATGCTATTTTATCAAACGATATTGTAATACTTAACTGTCAATTTTCTTCTTTCTAGTTTTGACTCCAGACTTAGAGCGCATGGGCGCGAAGGTGGCTTTACCAGACAATACCATCGCGGGAGCTGACACTGGTGGAGCGACCGAAGTTACTGCTGCCGCGGTTGATACTTCAAAAGAAGTGATTCCCGAGACTGTTATGCCTATGACCTTGGCCACGACTGCTCCGACTGATGTTATAGTTCAGGAGGCTATGATTAGTAGCTCCGCGGAGATCTCCAGAGGTGTCATTCCTCCTGTTGTGCATCTACCTGCTTCTGCCTCATCCAGTATTACTCCTTCTCATGCAGAAATTGACATGCTTGAGAGTGATTTGCTGAAGGACACAGTGGAGATTTTCCTTCACTTTCTAGACCGCTGTATCGATAAAATACTAAAGGGGGTTCCTTTTGCTTCAATCGCCAATGTTCTCAACATTTACCTAACTGGTATCGTTAGCATTGGTGGGGAGGATAGAGCTGCTCCTTTTAGGCTTATGATAGCTCAGCTTCAAAGGCATGCTGAATCTCTGTCGAAAACTAGAAGTGCTGATAAATTTGAGACGGTGGAAATTATTTTCCAAAATCTAAAAGAGGAACAGCTTAAGTCTCAGAAGGAGATTCAAGAGAAGGCAACTATTTGCAAGGCCTCTTTAGAGCAATGTCAATCAAATCACGAATCTCTGGTTCTTCAAGTGGAGGCCGCTGCTTCGATTGTCAAGAGCCATGACCAAGCTATTACTAAGGCTCAAGAGACCATCGCCAAGGCTCAAGTTTTCTTGGCCAAAATAAGCAAGGAGCGCGATGAATCAATGAGGAACCTCGTCAACTTATCGTGCCAGCAGGACAATACAACCAGAGATCTCCAGGCGGTACAGGCTGAATTGGCTACACTGGAGGCTGCTGCAGTTCAGAATGTTATCGCCAGTGACGAGGAATTATGTCGTCAGGCCGCTGTTCAAACTTATGAGACCCTTAAGTAAGACATTGATGATGCAGAGGAAAAAATAAAGGCCCTCTTGAACCATTAAATTGTAAAACTCTTGTGTACACTGTTTTAGGTTCCCTCTTTTTTTGTAATAGTTCCCTTGTTGTTTATGGAGAACCTCATTTTGGCCTTCCGAGGTATGATTCTGCAGTTATTCTTCAGAGATTTATAACGAACTTGCCATCTTTTGTCTGGAGTTTGCGAACCATTGAAAAACTCTGGTATCTGTATATCTGTTACGTGACTTTCTTAAGTCACGTGAATTTTAGGGGTTCGTGGATTTACACAATCCATATCTAACTCGCGATCCGGGTTCCGGAACTTTGGTCCGCGATGCTTCGTTTGGAAGTTCGCGGAATAGACCGTAAATTTTTCAGAATTTGTAGAGACTTCTGCGAGTCCTGGGATGCAGCCATTTGGTCGTGGAATTCCAAGCGTTGCATGCTTCTATTAATGACGAGATCTCCGGATTACGATATCTAAGTGTCCCATGCAACAACAATAAATTCTGTTGAGATCTGAACTGAAAATCTTGACCAAAGATCTCGGTCTTATCTCTTCTAAACTGGAGATCATAGTTAGCAGCTCGCCTATATAAGGCACATGCTCTCTTCAATGAAGGATCATTTAGCCGTGAAAAGATTTCTTCTTGACTCTCTTTTCTTTTCTCTCTTTTTGTAGTCGATCCACTAGCGCAGCTATGTTTTCTTCTTCTTCAGCCGAAGTGATGATAAGAGTTGGCATGTCACAAGACCTCTAGACTGCATCAATCCAGCGGGGTGTCTCACCGATAAGGCCTTCTGACCGTAGTCATTTTCCTTAATTAAGGTATACCTCTTCTTCTGATTCATACCCTCATCTTCCTTCTTTTTCTTTCTTTTTAACGAGAATTTGTTTTTGCTGCAGGAGATAACCGTAGTCATTCTCCTTAACAATGGCCCAGACCCAGTGAGCTCGTAATTGCTTCCAATGCCTCAAGTGCTTGGAAGATCTCATGTATTTTTCATGAGAGAAAAGATTTCGGGTCTGGGTCATTGTTTTTCTTCTTTCCTAGTATCCCACAAGGTTGGGGTACTAATGATCAGGACCTTGAATTTGCACAACCCGTCAGCCATATAGCTGGGGTTTGCATTCGGTATACCCAGTTTTGAACTAATCAATTCACTGGTATCATCCCTGGGGGAACCAACCAGGAGGTCTCTGATTGTGGTCGGAAAGAAGAAACAAGATTATGCTTTTTAAGCCATCCTTAAAAAGAAGGAGGCTACAAGAGCAAATTGGAAGTGGAGGCCAGGAAGCAAACTTTTTTATCTGAGCCATGCCGAAAGAGGCGGTTACAGAAGCAAGTTTGTCATTCTAGAAGAAGGGCCTGCAGAAGCAAACTTTTTGATCTGAAACATGCCGAAAGAGACGGTTACAGAAGCAAGTTTCCTCTTTTTTTTTACTGATTTGTATTTACTCTTATTGGCTGTATAGCACTTAGAGAATTCTCTGTAATTTTGTTCTGATGATGAATAAAGAAGTTCTTTTCTTTTTTCGTAACTGATAGTATCTGAAAGATGATTCTGACGTTGATTATCAGAGATAACTGTTAACTTGATAATTTTGAAATGAATCATAATTTTTTAGTACCCAAAGCTAATATGAATGAAAGAACTTTCTTGTTGATAAACTTGATTCGCCAAATGTGTTATTGACTTGGCAAATTTGATGGGCAAGGAAATCCGATTCGCCAGAGGTAATTTTTAACTTGACAAATTTTGATAGAAGGAAAATCTGGTTCGCTAGAGGTAATTAACTTGACAATTTTTTTGGAAAAAGGAAAATCTGGTTCGCCAGAGGTAATTTTTAACTTGGCAAATTTTGATAGAAGGAAATCTGGTTCGCCAGAGGTAATTTTTAACTTGGCAATTTTTTGGAAAATGGAAAATCTGGTTCGCCAGAAGTAATTTTTAACTTGGCAATTTTTTGGAAAAAGGAAAATCTTGTTCGCCAGAGGTAATTTTTAACTTGGCAATTTTTGAGAGAAGGAAAAAGAAAAAAAAAAATCTGATTCGCGAACTAGAGGCTTTTTAGTCCGAAATCCAAGAACTTTCATTAACGAAGTTCTGATTACAGAGAAACTATTTGCTCATGGCTAGTATAGAACTGCCCAGGCCGTATTATAACTGGTGTTTTATAATTTTGCTAAGGATAATACATTTTCAAGAACTTGCCGTTGATTGGCATTAGGACCATGTCACCATCAGGCTTTGTCAACCGATACGCCCCGTTGGAGTAGACCGTATCAATGACGAAGAGTCCCTCCCACTTTGGCTGGAACTTTCCCCTAGACTTCTGGCTTGTTATGATTGGTCTTCTAACAGACAGGACCATATCACCTTTCTTAAAAGTCCTCCGTTTAGCCTTTTTGTTAAAGGTTCTGGAGATCCGCACCTAGTATAGCTCAATACTCTGTTGAACTTCTAAACGTTTGTCATCCAAGGCTTCTAACTCTTGGAGCCTTTGCTAATATTTTTCTTTTTCTGTCATCCTTGTTGTCAACGTGACTCATAATGAAGGGATTTGGATCTCCAAAGGCAAGACGCTTCTGATCTTGGTGGGAGTTCGGACTGTGGTTCGGTATGCCCACAGACACTCTCTGAGCTTTTCGTCACAATCCCATTAATTGGATGACACAAACTTCTTAAGAAGTTTTATAATGGTCTTATTGAAGGTTTCTGCTAGACCATTGGTTGCAGGGTATTATGGCAATGAAGCCACATCCTCAATCCTGTATTTGTTGCAGAATCTAGAATACACTTGGCTTACGACTTGAGGTCCGTTGTCGTGAATTATTCTTCTAGGCACCCCGAAGCGATAAAGCACATGGTGCTTGATGAACTTGATAACATTTGATGACTTTACTTCGGTCAGGGAGATGGCCTCAGTCCACTTTGAAAAGTAATCAGTTATGGCCAGAATGAATCGGTGTCCTTTCGTTGATGGCGGAGAAATTGGCCGTATAATATCCATACCCTATTGCTCAAACGGTCATGATGTAGCCGTCGGGTGGAGATATTCCGGGGCTTGATGTATAAAGTCTGCATGTATTTGGCAGGTCCTACACTTCTTGGCGTAGTTGACTGCTTCTATCATCATCTTAAGCCAATAATAAACCATCCTTCGGATTCTATTCCAGAGTTTCGGTCCTGGCTGATGTGCTCCGCAGATGCCAACATGAGCTTCTTCAAGTACTTTTTGAGCTTCGCGGTTGGAAAGACAGCGAAGTAAAACTCCGTCGTAGGATTTTCTGTATAACGTCTGGAGTTCCGCGTTGTAGTAAAACCAGATGGCCCTTCTCTGAATGGCTTTGGCTTCTTTTGAACTTTCGGGTAATATCCCGTAAAGGACATAGTCTATATAAGGAAAACGCCAATCCCTTGGCTCTAGGCTAGATGCGCAAGTGTCAGCTTCGTTTTCTTGTGGCTTTTTCGCTTCTTCTTTGAGCTCATCCTTTGAACATAACAATTCCTTGCTGCTTACCATAATTTGCCTTTTTGCATGCTTGGGTAAGGCTAATGTAGCAGCCAAGGAAGTTAACGAATCCGCATAACTATTGAGGTGGCGCTTTATGTGGCTGATATAGAAACCAGCGAAACCGTTAGCGACTTTGATCACCGCGTGATAATACGGTAGGAGGTCTTCATGTTTGACTTCGTACTCCCCTTTTATTTGGTTTACAATGAGTTGAGAGTCCCCATACGCCTCCAAATATTTGATCCCCAGTTGTTTGGCTATTCTTAAGCCGATTAGGAGGGCGTTGTATTCCGCAACGTTGTTGGAGCACGAACTTGTCAATGAGTAAGCTTGAGAAATGATGTGGTTGTTAGGAGAGACGAGAACAACTCCCACCCCCGCTGTTGTCTTTCCTTTGGATCCCATTCGGGAGGCGTCATCAAAGAAAAGTTGTCATACACCTTTCGAAACCGTATTCGATTCGGAAAACCTTTTCGAACCATTCTTTTCTGGAATTAAATCCCGTTCCTCCAACTCTCCTGAGATTTGTTCATATAATCTTGAGGATGCCGGGACTGGATGTTCGGCCAAGAAGTCGGCCACGGTCTGTCCTTTGATAGACTTCTGTGGGACAAAGTGCATATCACTATCAGGCTCTCCAGTCTTTATCCGATCCTGCCTTCTTGGCGGGTTATCTGCGGGTTTGGCTGAAAAAATGTGTTATTCCTTCGCAGGAAAACATATCTCTTGGGGCCGTATACCCAGCCGCTCTACTGGTATTGGGTAGGTGACTCAGTTTGTTGTCCGCTATGGTATGCAGCATCCAAAGCGGTTTAAGAAGAATATCTGATAAATTCTGCAATGTGAAGAAGGAGCAGAGGAAGAAAGGAGATCCTGTCATCAGGACTCCTAATCCGCATGTAGAACTTCCTTATACTTATTTGATGGCTTGGCTGGTTCTACATTGCCCTCCTTTGATGAGTCCTGCAGACTCGAAGATTAACTTAAGTGCTCCCAAAGTGCAGCACTAGGAGAAGTCGCAGTGGAAGGGAGGCTATATGGCCGCGATTCGCAAAACCCTTCGTCATTTCTCAACTTTTGAGTTGTTTAGATGTTTCCCATACTTTCTGAATGCTCGATACGGGGAAGAATTCGCGGACACTACTGGCACTGATAAATTTACCACCCTATCCTCGTGATATTTCTGGTGGTTGATAAACATCCGTCCAGGACATTTGGTCCTCCGTTTCGGAAACCTCTGCTTTATAGAACCTTACTACCCAAGTCGTTTTGCCCGACAGTTTGGATATGATTAGCTTTATGTTGGCAATCCCAATAGAGAATTAAGTTTTGTTGGGAATGTTCTGGAGGGAGCTCGAGCTTGGTTTCACTTCATCGCAAGTGGAACTCACGCCAAATTTGACCTTCCGCTCAAGATTCCGAATTCAAGTATGAGCTTCTGCTTCTGTAAATGGTTTGCAGATGCTAACTCTGTCCCTCAGAATTTCAACATACATCATACCAGTATGTGGGAGATCAGATCCTGGTATGCCCAGAAAAAGAGGGTCGGTAGCACAAAGGTGGAAGGGATGGAGGACTTCAGAGGAAACAACACATCCAACGAATTGGAACAAAGGGAAGAGGACACTGACGCACTGGTTCAGGCTGCCTCCCTTGATACTTATCCTGATCCGACGTCGAGGAAGACTTCTCCTCCACCGCAGTCTTCTCCTGAGAAGTCTTTACATAAACGAAAGAGGCTAAGGCGTCTTAGCGACTTGCCTGCAATTCCACAGGGAACTGATTCACAGAGCACCCCATCTGGGACTGGCACTGCAACGTCCCTTATATTTTCTGAGTCCCTAGTTGAGGAACCTAAGAAGGATGAAGATGACTCATCTTTAACCCTTCGTTCCTTTAAGAGGCGTCGGAGTCAAGGACCTGTTCTTTGTAATGACCCTGCTCCCATTATTCAAAAGGATTCTATTCCTCCTATTGGCCAAGCCGATGTTGAAGTTAGTGCTCCTTCGGCTTTACAGGAGGACTCTGTGGTTCCTGTCGCTCAGGGTACTACAGATGATGAAGTGCAAATCATTGGGGAGACTCGCGCATCGGATCCCCCAAAAGTAGCACCTCCTTCTGAAAACCAAGATGAATGGGGCGTGATGATGATGCCAGCAGTGACATTTTTCGCTCTTCTACTGCTCTTTCAGATCATGGTAAATATGTCTTTTTGAGCGAGGAGGTTCGAGTCGAAGTATACGGGCCCGAAGTATTTGGTCCCGATGTGTGCGGACTTGGAGAATCCAGCGTCCAACCTTCAGGTCTTCATCTTCTTTCTTCGGCAATTATGCTATTTTATCAAACAATATTGTAATACTTAACTGTCAATTTTCTTCTTTCTAGTTTTGACTCCAGACTTAGAGCGCATGGGCGCAAAGGTGGCTTCACCAGACAATACCATCGCGGGAGCTGACACTGGTGGAGCGACCGAAGTTACTGCTGCCGCGGTTGATACTTCAGAAGCAGTGATTCCCGAGGCTGCTATGCCTATGACCTTGGCCACGACTGCTCCGACTGATGTTATAGTTCAGGAGGCTATGATTAGTAGCTCCGCGGAGATCTCCAGAGGTGTCATTCCTCCTGTTGCGCATCTACCTGCTTCTGCCTCATCCAGTATTACTCCTCATGCAGAAATTGACATGCTTGAGAGTGATTTGCTGAAGGACACAGTGGAGACTTTCCTTCACTTTCTAGACCGCTGTATCGATAAAATACTAAAGGGGGTTCCTTTTGCTTCAATCGCCAATGTTCTCAACATTTACCTAACTGGTATCGTTAGCATTGGTGGGGAGGATAGAGCTGCTCCTTTTAGGCTTATGATAGCTCAGCTTCAAAGGCATGCTGAATCTCTGTCGAAAACTAGAAGTGCTGATAAATTTGAGACGGTGGAAATTATTTTCCAAAAACTAAAAGAGGAACAGCTTAAGTCTCAGAAGGAGATTCAAGAGAAGGCAACTATTTGCAAGGCCTCTTTAGAGCAATGTCAATCAAATCACGAATCTCTGGTTCTTCAAGTGGAGGCCGCTGCTTCGATTGTCAAGAGCCATGACCAAGCTATTACTAAGGCTCAAGAGACCATCGCCAAGGCTCAAGCTTTCTTGGCCAAAATAAGCAAGGAGCGCGATGAATCAATGAGGAACCTCGCTGACTTATCATGCAAGTAGGACAATACAACCAGAGATCTCCAGGCGGTACGGCTGAATTGGCTACACTGGAGACTGCTGCAGTGCAGAATGTTATCGCCAGTAACGAGGAATTATATCGTCAGGCCGCTGTTCAAACTTATGAGACCCTTAAGTAAGACATTGATGATGCAGAGGAAAAAATAAAGGCCCTCTTGAACCATTAAATTGTAAAACTCTTGTGTACACTGTTTTAGATTCCCTCTTTTTTTGTAATAGTTCCCTTGTTGTTTATGGAGAACCTCATTTTGGCCTTCCGAGGTATGATTCTGCAGTTATTCTTCAGAGATTTGTAACGAACTTGCCATCTTTTGTCTGGAGTTTGCGAACCATTGAAAAACTCTGGTATCTGTATATCTGTTACGTGACTTTCTTAAGTCACGTGAATTTTAGGGGTTCGTGGATTTACACAATCCATATCTAACACGCGATCCGGGTTCTGGAACTTTGGTCCGCGATGCTTCGTCTGGAAGTTCGTGGAATAGACCGTAGATTTTTCAGAATTTGTAGAGACTTCTGCGAGCCGTGGGATGCAGCCATTTGGTCGTGGAATTCCAAGCGTTGCATGCTTCTATTAATGACGAGATCTCTAGGTTGCGATATCTAAGCGTCCCATGCAACAACAATAAATTCTGTTGAGATCTGAACTGAAAATCTTGACCAAAGATCTCGGTCTTATCTCTTCTAAACTGGAGATCATAGTTAGCAGCTCGCCTATATAAGACACATGCTCTCTTCAATGAAGGATCATTTAGCCGTGAAAAGATTTCTTCTTGACTCTCTTTTCTTTTCTCTCTTTTTGTAGTCGATCCACTAGCGCAGCTATGTTTTCTTCTTCTTCAGCCGAAGTGATGATAAGAGTTGGCATGTCATAAGACCTCCAGACTGCATCAATGCAGCGGGGTGTCTCACCGATAAGGCCTTCTGACCGTAATCATTTTCTTTAATTAAGGTATACCTCTTCTTCTGATTCATACCCTTCTCTTCCTTCTTTTTCTTTCTTTTTAACGAGAATTTGTTTCTGCTGCAGGAGATAACCGTAGTCATTCTCCTTAACAATTGCCCAAACCCAGTGAGCTCGTAATTGCTTCCAATGCCTCAAGGGCTTGGAAGGTCTCATGTATTTTTCATGAGAGAAAAGATTTCGGGTCTGGGTCATTGTTTTTCTTCTTTCCTAGCATCCCACAAGGTTGGGGTACTAATGATCAGGACCTTGAATTTGCGCAACCCGTCAGCCATATAGCTGGGGTTTGCATTCGGTATGCCCAGTTTTGAACTAATCAATTCACTGGCATCATCCCTGGGGGAACCAACCAGGAGGTCCCTGATTGTGGTCGGAAAGAAGAAACAAGATTATGCTTTTTAAGCCATCCTTAAAAAGAAGGAGACTACAAGAGCAAATTGGAAGTGGAGGCCAGGAAGCAAACTTTTTTATCTAAGCCACGCTGAAAGAGGCGGTTACAGAAGCAAGTCTGTCATTCTAGAAGAAGGGCCTGCAGAAGCAAACTTTTTGATCTGAAACATACCGAAAGAGACGGTTACAGAAGCAAGTTTCCTCTTTTTTTTTACTGATTTGTATTTACTCTTATTGGCTGTATAGCACTTAGAGAATTCTCTGTAATTTTGTTCTGATGATGAATAAAGAAGTTCTTTTTTTTTTTCGTAACAGATAGTATCCGAAAGATGATTTTGACGTTGATTATCAGAGATAACTGTTAACTTGATTATTTTGAAATGAATCATAATTTTTTAGTACCCAAAGCTAATATGAATGAAAGAACTTTCTTGTTGATAAACTTGATTCGCCAAATGTGTTATTGACTTGGCAAATTTGATGGGCAAGGAAATCTGATTCGCCAGAGGTAATTTTTAACTTGACAAATTTTGATAGAAGGAAAATCTGGTTCGCTAGAGGTAATTAACTTGACAATTTTTTTGGAAAAAGGAAAATCTGGCTCGCCATAGGTAATTTTTAACTTGGCAAATTTTGATAGAAGGAAATCTGGTTTGCCAGAGGTAATTTTTAAGTTGGCAATTTTTTGGAAAATGGAAAATCTGGTTCGCCAGAGGTAATTTTTAACTTGACAATTTTTTAAAAAAAGGAAAATCTTGTTCGCCAGAGATAATTTTTAACTTGGCAAATTTTGAGAGAAGGAAAAAAGAAAAAAAATCTGATTCGCGAACTAGAGGCTTTTTAGTTTGAAATCCAAGAACTTTCATTAACGAAGTTCTGATTACAGAGAAACTATTTGCTCATGGCTAGCATAGAACTGCCCAGGCCGTATTATAACTGGAGTAGACCGTATCAATGACGAAGAGTCCCTCCCACTTTGGCTGGATTTTTCCCCTAGGCTTCTGGCTTGTTATGATTGGTCTTCTAACTGACATTACCAGATCACCTTTCTTAAAAGTCCTCCGTTTAGCCTTTTTGTTAAAAGTTCTGAAGATCTGCGCCTAGTATAGCTCAATACTCTGTTGAACTTCTAAGTGTTTGTCATCCAAGGCTTCTAACTCTTTGAGCCTTTGCTAATATTTTTCTTTTTCTGTCATCCTTGTTGTCAACGTGACTCGTAATGAAGGGATTTGGATCTCCAAAGGCAAGACGCTTCTGATCTTGGTGGGAGTTCGGACTGTGGTTCGGTATGCCCAAAGACACTCTCCGAGCTTTTCGTCACAATCCCATTAATTGGATGACACAAACTTCTTAAGAAGTTTTATAATGGTCTTATTGAAGGTTTCTGCTAGACCATTGGCTGAGGGTAGTATGGCAATGAAGCCACATCCTCGATCCTGCATTTGTTGCAGAATCTGGAATACACTTGGCTTACGACTGAGGTCCGTTGTCATGAATTATTCTTTTAGGCACCCCGAAGCGATAAAGCACATGGTGCTTGATGAACTTGATAACATTTGATGACTTTACTTCGGTCAGGGAGATGACCTCAGTCCACTTTGAAAAGTAATCAGTTATGGCTAGAATGAATCGGTGTCCTTTCGTTGATGGCGGAGAAATTGGCCCTATAATATCCATACCCTATTGCTCAAACGGCCATGATGTAGCCGTCGGGTGGAGATATTCCGGGGCTTGATGTATAAAGTCTGCATGTATTTGGCAGGCCCTACACTTCTTGGCGTAGTTGACTGCTTCTATCATCATCTTAAGCCAATAATAAACCATCCTTCGGATTCTATTCCATAGTTTCGGTCCTGGCTGATGTGCTCCGCAGATGCCAGCATGAGCTTCTTCAAGTACTTTTTGAGCTTCGCGGTTGGAAAGACAGCGAAGTAAAACTCCGTCGTAGGATTTTCTGTACAACGTCTGGAGTTCCGCGTTGTAGTAAAACCGGATGGCCCTTCTCTGAATGGCTTTGGCTTCTTTTGAACTTTCGGGTAATATCCCGTAAAGGACATAGTCTATATAAGGAAAACGCCAATCCCTTGGCTCTAGGCTAGATGCGCAAGTGTCAGCTTCGTTTTCTTGTGGCTTTTTCGCTTCTTCTTTGAGCTCATCCTTTGAACAGAACAATTCCTTGCTGCTTACCATAATTTGCCTTTTTGCATGCTTGGGTAAGGCTAATGTAGCAGCCAAGGAAGCTAGCGAATCCGCATAACTATTGAGGTGGCGCTTTATGTGGCTGATATAGAAACCAGCGAAACTGTTAGCGACTTTGATCACCGCGTGATAATACGGTAGGAGGTCTTCATGTTTGACTTCGTACTCCCCTTTTATTTGGTTTACAATGAGTTGAGAGTCCCCATACGCCTCCAAATATTTGATCCCCAGTTGTTTGGCTATTCTTAAGCCGATTAGGAGGGCGTTGTATTCCGCAACGTTGTTGGAGCACGAGCTTGTCAATGAGTAAGCTTGAGAAATGATGTGGTTGCTAGGAGAGACGAGAACAACTCCCACCCCCGCTGTTGTCTTTCCTTTGGATCCCATTCGGGAGGCGACATCAAAGAAAAGTTGTCATACACCTTTCAAAACCGTATTCGATTCGGAAAACCTTTTCGAACCATTCTTTTCTGGAATTAAGTCCCGTTCCTCCAACTCTCCTGAGATTTGTTCATATAATCTCGAGGATGCCGGGACTGGATGTTCAGCCAAGAAGTCGGCCACGGTCTGTCCTTTGATAGACTTCTGTGGGACAAAGTGCATATCATATTGTGATAGCAAAATAGCCCAATTGGATAGTTTTGAATTTAACGACCCGGGTTTAGTCATTAATATTCTCAGAGGGTTAACTCTCGATACAACGTGGATAGTTTGTCCAACTAAGTAGTGTCGCATTTTCTGTATTGCGAACACCAACGCTAGACATTCTTTTTCCACGGGATTATACCGATGTTCCGCCCCGATCATCATTCTGCTGAGGTAGTAAATGGCTTGTTGTGGCCTGACTCATTCTTCTGTGCTAGCAAAGCGCCCAATGAATGGTCCATAGCCCTTACATATAACTGGAAGGACCTTTCCCAAACTGGGGACACAAGCACTGGTGGCTTCGTGAGATATTGTTTGATCTCTTCAAAAACCTTTTGGCATGCGTCATCCTAGATGAACGACACTCCTTTCCTCATCAATCTGGTGAAAGGTTGACATTACCAGATAAATTTGATATAAATCTGCGAATGTACGTCAGCCTGCCTTGTAATCCTCTTAACTCTTTGAGGTTACGGGGAGGTGGCATGTCTTGGATAGCTTTGACTTTATCTGGATCAAGATGTATTCCCTTCGAAGTTACGACAAAGCCGAGGAATTTCCCACTAGAGACTCCCAGGAAAGACTTAGCTGGATTCATCTGGAGCCGGTGCTTCCTCATGAGGTCAAACACTGTCTTCAAATCTTTCAAGTGATTTTCTTTATTTCTGCTTTTAATTGCTAGGTTATCTACGTAGCACTCCACTGTTTTCCGGAGGTGCTCCTGAAAAATTGCATGCATGGCGCGTTGATACGTAGCACCTGCGTTCTTTAGGCCAAAGAGCATGACTGTATAGCAGTATACTCCGAGTGGTGTCCTGAAGGACGTATGTTTTTCATCATCGGGATACATTTTTATTTGATTATATCCCGAGAATCCATCCATGAACGTCATGCGCTCATACCCATAAGTATTATCTATCATGATATCAGTGATGGGTAATAGGAATTCGTCTTTGGGGCAAGCCTCATTCAAATCGCTAAAGTCTATACAGACTCGGATTTTTCCATTTTTCTTGGTCACGGGAACTATATTTGCGACCTAATCAGGGTGCTGTTCCTCGCGAATAAAGCTTGACGCGATCAACTTTTTGATTTCAGCTTCTATAGCTTTCATAATCTCTGGGTGGAATCTTCGTTGTTGCTGCTTTACTGGCTTAGCTTCTGGTCGGATCTTCAATTTGTGAACCGCCACGCTTGGATCCAACCCTGGCATCTCCTCATAACTCCAAGCGAAAAAATCGATGTATTCGCAGACGAGGGATATCAATGCTTTCCTTTCTTCCGAGGATAGGTTCTCACTTATAAATATGGGTTTAGGATTCTTTTCATCTCCCATATTGATTTGGATCACTTTATCTTCAGTTGGGGGCTCCCGTTGCTCAAACTGAATCTCCCACGCCATATTAAGATGCTTGTTCCAAGGGTCGTCCCTCACTGGTGAGGTCTCCCTCAAATCTTTGTCTTCGTGGATCGCGGAAGCCATGTTCGCGGATACCTCGTGGAAAATCACACATGTGCTGACATCTAAATCCCAGCATGATGATTCTGAAGAATGATCGTACTGTCTTTCCTCAGCTTTGTCGCTTGAGGAGGCCTCGGAAGCGGTGATGCAGACCAACCCCCTATCGGTTTTCTGGTAATAGTCTGGCGTCTTCCCTTCGGGGATAAAAGGTTGAAGGTTTGTCTTCCTTCCTTTTCCGAAATTCAACCCCCTGCCTTCGGCCAGATTGTATCCCATTTTCTTTATTATTCCATGGGAATTTTTATCATAATGGAAGAATTCGGGTTCTCCCTGTTCTTCCGCAGAATCTGAACATTTCTCTTTGTTCCCATGACTTGCTTTTCAAAATATTATAGCCTTTTGGGTTCCGTTTTTGGGAGGGACCTCAAAAATAACTTGGTCAGCACTTTCAACGTCATCACTTAATTCATATAATGATGATCAGATAGGTGCTTGGAAGGAAGTCAGAGAATATATCTCATTTACACAGTCGCTAAATGCATCTGTGATAGTGCTTGAGGGTTCAGAATCAACACCACAAGAATAAGCAAATTCCAGATTTTCATTTATCACACATTCACCATCAGAGTGAACGGCGTTATTTACATCAAGGCCTTCGAGACTTATCACAATGGGCTCACCATCCCAAATTACATCCTCGAATTCCGAATCTTCGGATCCTGATTCTGTATCAGCCTCTTCGCCACTATCAGAGCCATTTTGAATGGGCCAATCTGCGACGCCAAATGCATCTTGATACAGCAATGCGTCAGTAAAGTAGTTTTCAACTCCTTTAAAGGGTTGTTTTTTCGCGATGAGCGTCTTCACGTTCGCGTCTTCGTCGACATACTTCATGCATTGGTGTAACATAGAGGGCACGATTAAATTGCTATGGATCCAGGGTCTCCCCAATAGCAGATTGTATGATGTGTCCGCATCTATCACGTAACACATGACTTCCGTTTTCAGGTCGCCGATTTGACACTTGAGCTTTATTTATTAAACCCGAAGATAGTAGTGTTGGTTGCAGCTAATCTATTCATCGGCACTCCAAGATATCATAGCATTCTTCACGGCATGATGCTCAAGGCCGAGCCTTGATCAACTTGAATACGATCAATCTCCGTAGACCCTATGTATCTCTTGTAATACAAAGGGCGATGATGCTTATTACTCCTGACTTGCATATCTTCCGGAGAGAAGGTGATGCAAGGGATGTTTTTACCAGAGATCTGGTGACATGTCGCGCAAAGAGACTCTCCTTCTTCGATCATCTCTGGTATTTGCGCCAAGAACACTTCCGAATCTTGCATAGCTTCTCTTAAAACTTCCCTAGTAGATTTGGAGAGCTACAGGAGCTCGTACAAGGTTATCCTTACAGGGATATTGGCCAACTGTGTTAGGATGTCAAACTGGAATGACTTTCGCGAGTCTTCCGCAAGTTCTTTTCCCTTCTTCCTTAGAGTTTTGTCAAACTTCAGCTCGTTTTGCTTGACTTTCTCTGGAGATGGTTGAGAACCCGTTGTTTGGTCGTAATTTTTTAAGTAATCTTTTCCCGAACGGGTCCCCGCGGAGGGAGGATCTGCATCGGCGATCAAGGAATTTCCGATTTCTTTTTCCGAATCGGTCAGAGCAGGAATGATCTCATTGTCTTCGGGAATTACGGAAACGACATTAGAGGTGAAGACCCTCTCTCTTCGCTTCTTCCCAGATGAACTGGAACTCCATTGTTCAATATTTAGGAGATCAGGATGCACCCATAGTATCTCCCCCCTATCAATTTCAAAGGGGAATAGTCCTTTCTTTTGCTGTTGGTGTGGATCAAAATTTTCGACTTGCATCGTGCCTTTATGGATGGGTTGCACTCCATCTTGCACTGTTGACTCTATCCAGTGGGGCGTTTTACCGAACTTGACGGTCACCATGTTCGCAGTCACCTTCTTCTGGTGCTCTTGAAGCTTGATGACATTAGCGTCCACTAAGACTTGAATTTTGTCTTTAAGGATATAGCAGTTTTGGGTGGGGTGGTTAATGATCCTATGGTAGACACAGTAGTTAGGATCATTAACTTTCCCAGCTTCCTCTGGACGTTTAGACTCTGGCAATTTCAGTATCTTCTTACTCATGAAGAGGTTGAAGATAGTTTTCGTGTGCTCATCCTTAAAGGAGTATTGCTTTTGTAGCACTCACGCCTGAGGATGAAGTTTCGGGGAAGTTTTTGTGGGTTGTGGCGCATCAGTGACCATTGTCTCCTTTCCCTTACACCCTCGGGGTCGGGACTTATAGCTGTTATCACCACCTCACTTTGGTTTCTTCTCGCCTCCTTTTTCTTCAAGCCTTTGCGCAATTTCTTCAGTTTCTTCAGCTTGTAGGGCGAGATCCTTCCAAGTTGAGGACTTCACCGCCCTCATTCTGGCTAGAACCTTGGTCGATAAATTATGTCGACAGGTTTCTATCAGGGTCTTTTCTGGCATCCCATGCGGATATCTGAGAGAATTGTTCCTGAACCTTTTGATGAAATCCTGGGCTGACTCACCTTTCTTTTGTTTAGTGGCTAGAAGCGCCGGCATTGATACCTCCATATCATCTTCGTAGAATCTAGTGAGAAAGGCTTTCTCCATGTCGCTCTAGGAATTGATGGTTCCCGGTTCTAATCTCCGGAACCATTAAAAAACTAGCCCAGTTAAGGTACTAACAAATATTCATGTAATAATAGGGTCATTTTCGGATAAAGGCCCTATCTGCGACTTAAAATAGTAAAGGTGTTGGTTTGGCGATCCTCTACTATCAAAAAATTTGAGCTTCAACGGTTTGTAGCTTTCTGGGAACGATACCGTTTCCCACTCCATGGGATATGGTTTTACTATACCCAGTTCTTGTAAGTCGCCCTTATGCATGAGGGCATTCAGTTGGTTCTGGAAACTCTCCATCCCAACAATATTTGCTTTTCCCTCCTAGTGCATGGAGTAGTTGTCATCATCTTTATGATGTTCTTCCTCTTCTCGATTGTTATGAGGACCATGACCTTCTTCTTCGGTCTTCTTCAGTTTAACTTTTTCTAACTCCATCAGAACGTGTATCATATCTTTAAACTCGCTGATGGTGTTCTGCTGCGTTGGATATGCCTATCTTGCTCCTCCATTCTCCGCATAAACTCTTCTGTGTTCTGCGTCATATATGCAGAGGCGGAGTCTTCTAAGAATGAATCAGACGTCTGTGATTCAGCCATAACAGACTTGGCTATATCTTCTTCATCATATGAGTCCCCGCCATCTGTCTATAATTCATAGGGATCGCCACCCCACTTTTGAGTCGAGTGTGCCGAAAAACTCCTCGTTGTTCGTTGGATGGGTCTTTCGAACTCGAAGAGAGCTCTGGGTCAGAAGCTTCTTCTTCGGAGACTTTCTTCGGCTTCTTTTTCTTCTTCTTTTCTCCAACACTTATCATGTTGGAGGTCATGGCGGGATATTCCGGCTCAGAAAACTCGAGCCCGTGTTGTCTCCTTTTTGCCGATGTTGACGGGGAAGACAACCGACAAAACACCGAGGATCGGACATGAGTTGAACAATGACAGTGAGACAGTACTGTATTGATCAGTCGTTCACAGTGGCATTGAGATACGTGGGATTCTTCTCTTCTTCTGTTTAGAAGTTCCCTAAGATCTCTGGCACTGGAGTCCCTTGTGGTCTCATTCGTGAGAGATAACTTCAGGGACGGTGAAGTTTAAGCCTCACGGATAGGCATGCACCTTCTGCGAATTTGAGGTTCGCGAGTTTCTTTAGATTTTCCCCTTGGGATGCGAATGTATGCTCCGCGTTGATTATGGACAACTTTGACGGGTTCACTCTGCTTCCTGTAGGAAATATGAGTGAATCCTTCTGCATCTTGACCAACCTTACCCTTGGGCTTCCATATTTGGATCGCGGGTTTCTACCGAGATGAGTTGGCAGTTTCCTTTTGTTGCGCGTTCCTATGAAGGGCACAAGTTTTGCTTCTTCTCAGGTTTCTTTTCGTCGTACGAGTGGGAGGAACCTCCTTCTCTGCATGACAGCTTTGCGGAGCGGGTGGTGGTCTTTCCCTTGTTGAAGCGGGGACCTTGGTCCACTTTGCTTGAGAGATCAAGAATCTTTATCGAAACTGGCAGAGAGCCCGTTATTAAGGAAGGGGATTTCGAACTATCTTGGTCCGTTGATTCTCTCAACTGGGCTATTGTCATCTCCTTGGGGATTGATCCCTTGGAGTTTTTATGATATCCCCTTAGGGAAGTAGGGCTCTTGGAGCCTGAAAAAAGAAATTCTTTGTACTTTTCCTGGTCGACGTAAATGGTGAACGAGTCGACCATACTATCAATTGGAATGTTGTCGGATTGAGCCACCACCAACTCACTGGAGGTGATGGTAGTCCCCAGCAGAGTCGCCAATCTTCTGTTCGCCATGAAAGTTGCACGCTCTTTATATCGAAGTATTTTCAATAAAAGGGTTACAATTGAACGGTTTTCCATTTACAGAAAATGAGGAAGATAGCTCTCCCTCTTTGTTTAAAGCTGGGTTTCTAGGTAGCTATGGAGGACGATCCTGCTCTCCGTTGACACTCCGTATAATTTCTCTCAGTGGGCTAAAGGAAAGGAAAAGAGCTCTTGATCACAAAGGGGTAACTTTTGGGAGAAGACGTCCGTCTCTTTCTCTATGTCCGTGTGTATCTCTTTCGCTCCTCGCCTTTTATAGGGGGTTTGGGGTAACGTCCCGCCATATTTTGCTCGACCGTTAACACCCACTACTCGAGAAGTGCTGCCATATTCGTTAGGTAGTTATTCCCACGATCGAAGTGACGCCGCTGCATTCGTTTGGCAGTTATTCCCACGATCCGAGGTGGTAATTCTTCTGTTCGCGTTGGGTGACTTTGTATTAAACCCCCATCCGAAAGTTATGGGTAGTGTTGCGAATCTCAGGTTTAGATTCGCGAACCTGTTCCGTCGCCTGGATCGCGGACCTCAGTTTCTTAGGTTCGTGGACCTCGGTTTTTTAGGTTCGCGGATTAGATGAGTTACGGGCTTCTGTCTCTGAATTCGTGGATCTGTTTTGCTTTTTCAAAATTTTTTGCCGACAGTAATATCTTGATTTAGAGCTATTTTTATTTATTTATTGGCCCTGATATGGGGAAGATGTTGACATATCCATTGGTATAGTTATAATTAGCTCATTAGTGTAGTAGTTTTTTCTTTTTTTCTTTTTTTCTTTTTTTGCTGGAACATTAGAGTAGTAGTTACTCCTAAGATATGTGGCACTCCCCTAATGTGGCGGAGTGCATGCTATGCACAAGTTCTTTCGGCAATCTGATTCCCAATTTCTTAAATTCAGAGTTGTTACGAAGAGAGAATGGTGCAGAACGGAAGCGATTTAGAGTTTGTGGTAGGGAATTAAGATAAAAATTAGAGTTTTGGAGAATAAATTAGAATTTGGACCTTACGTCCAAGCGAATCACAAGCCTACACATAGGGGAAAGATTTGATAAAACAAATTAAATGCTCAGTTTTCATAAATCATATCTCACTATATTTAAAATCAAAATTATAAGAAATATTTATACCAAATTATAAGATAAAAACAAATCTCTGAAAATCCAAGTTCTAACTAAATTTCTAATAAAATCAAATCCAGTTAAATAACTAATTTCATCTCTATCGGAGCGTTGATACAATCTTCTTGGATGCAATTGAGGGTCTAAAGATGGCGAGTCAGGGTTGAATACGAGCTTTGCCTATAACACATTAACTACTCTACAACATAAAAAAGAACTTTTTATCACTCATCTTACACGAATCCTAATCATAAAGTGATCATAACTCATTAAAATCACTCATTTTTCAAACGATCAAAATCACTCATTTTTCTTTTTACAAAATAAATCTAGTTCTATTATAACTCATTAAACCTACTTAGTAATTTTTAATTTATATTACATGACTTCAATTTTTAGTTCTAGATGATTAAAAACTTTTAATAAATTAAATCTTCATTTAAAATTTTAACTCCTACTTTACATAGGAATTGAATTACAAATTCTACTGCTTAATTTTGTTAAAATACAAACCAATCTCTCTCAATCCTCACCATAACTTCGAAGTTTTGGTGCAGTGACAGAGACTTTAATATGGAATCAAAGCAATCCAAGTTCAAATCTCATCGGGTGCACATTTAATTGCAGATTTATAAAAAACTAAATACTATTGAGTAAAGCCCAAATTTCGGCCCACAATGAGCACAGAATCTATAAGGGCGTGCTAAAATATAAACCAATTTTTCTCAATCCTTATTATAATTTCGGAGTTTCGGTACAGTGAAAGAGATTTCAATATTCCAAAAACCTAGGTATGAGAGTGACTCTAGCTCTCTACCTTCTTTTATTTTTTAAGATTTGACTTAAGTATTGGAAAGGGGAGACCATGCAATCATACTAGTTGTTTACTTTATTGCTTTTGTTGGACTCTCCAACCACTAAATTCATCACATGCAGATCTCGCCCCTATATATTGCAAAATTCAATTTTAACTAGTGGATCGATCCTGTATGAGCATTGTTAGTCAATTTATAATTGATTACATAAACTGATGTAAAACATGTTTAAAAAGGTATATATGATTGATCCATAGAAATAAATAAATATCATTATATAAATATTTGTCAAATTATCGTGTTTGATCTTAAAGGTCTATATTAGATTCAATAAATAGATTTTTTTTTTTTTTTTTTTTTTTTTTTTTTTTTTTTTTTTTTTAAGATAATAGATCCAATATGTATTTGGATCTACTTTTAACATTCATCCCCTATCCAATGAGCTACTGAGATTCTAAAGTATCGATATTAAAATCTGTGTCAATTTTAGGTTAGATTATTGAACTAATTTAAGATTTTCTTTTTCCTTCAAGAGAGAAAGGATGGGCCTCAAGATTGAAAGCCCTAGCCCAAATTTTCAAACTTAATAATCTTAACATAAAATTTAATTATTTTACCAATCAAAAAGTAAGATATTTCCTTATGCTAATGGTTTGATGAATCAAGTTGATTATAGAAATCATATTTAGCTTCAAGAAAGAACTTATACAATTTAAGATATAATTGATATGATTAATTTAGAAATAAAATATTTCATATGGATTCATAAGTGTTGTAAATAATATGAGCCTTGCCTAACTACCTGATAGGAATAGGGATTGCCAGATAGTGGTGGTCTTCACACTGATTGGCCTGAATTTTGGTATAGGGGTCTGGAGTGAGATATGCTAATTTTTGAGAGGTAAGAATTCTCAATATCAGTCTGGATAGCATATATAATGTACAGACACCTAGATAATCTAAGTTGAATAGGAAATACTCTGAATTTCTGCTCCAGTCTTTATATCTGACTCTAATAATTATATATGTTTCCGACATTGACATTCAAAGCCTAATAATGATAGCATTTGATACATAAGATACTCATTTCTGATTACCGACTTGTGATACATAATGGTCACAATTCTGGAACACAATCAATTATGTAACAATATGAATATATGTACATGGACTAAATTTGACCATTAAAAATTATTTCTGATTTTTAATATTTGACTCTGACATTAACGTATATGTACACTTTATCAATACGACAAGTCATGATGTTCCTGATAAGTCTCTATATATTCTAACATCTATAACAATGGGCAATGGGAAACTATCTAATGAATAAGAACCAATATTAGGGCATCAAGATTTGATTTCACTATAATAGTTGCCTGTGATATTGGACCACCATTTGATTCTGATTTTCCATAGTGGAGTATCTATTGGAATTTGACTTCTGATATGAGTGTCTTGCAATGCATCATGATTCAGTGGCATGAATCTTAGACCGGGTCTCGAGTATATATGAACACTTATATAATAATGAGAAATAATGTTACCTTATCTATCAACCTAGTTTCAAGTATCACCTTAGTTTCAATAAAATCATATAGTCTCAACATCTAACCAGTTCTAAATATCTGGCCAGTTTAATAATCTGTCAAATTTCTGAGTTTTGACTTTAGCAAGCTAGTTCTGACACCTGACACGATCTGTGACCAACAACAGTTGCAGATATTTGGACTACATGTATCCGTATACCATGAAATTGTTCCCATAGGCAGTGCCACTAACTACTTATTTATTTATTTTATTTTATTTTTGTTAATCGTGTTTTATGTTATCTCAATCGATATTGATAAAGTATGTTCATGATCACTTTCCTTAGTATATTTATAGTACAATTTCTTTCTCCATAAGTGTTATTGAGTTTAGTCCCTTGGGTTCTAAATCTAGATCCGGAAGATAATAAGGAGAGCATGTCCTATCCAAAGATCTGTACCTCATCAAGCAAGCTAAAGGGATGTAAACGATGGGAATACTATTCGTAGATCTTTTTGCACTCATGTGTTTTACTTTCTTTATGTCTAGACATTATTTTATTTCTTTTGCTCTTCTGATTCTTTTATTGTATTGTTCTAAGCAATGTGCTATATTACATAATCAACTTTGTAATATATAAATAAATTTTTTTAGTTGCTGCCATGTTGTATAACAATCTAATGTGGCAATAATTGCAGTTATTTCAAGATTCTGTATCTGTAAGGTCTAAAATTTCTAAACTCCCTATTTGTTGAAAGCAACTGAAAAAGGAGCTTTACACGATTAGGTTGCTTAACAACTCAACAGAAGTGAACAATGAAAGAGCAAAAGTCTATTTTTTTCACTTCATTAAATGGAAGTTACAAGTTGGTTGCTCATTACAATATCAAGACGAGTTCAATACTCAGGCTAAAGCTAAATTACTATAGTTGGATGAAGGTTTTCTCCCTGCTCCAAACGGTCATAGATTGACCCACATGCGAACACTAAAGACTCCAAAGCATAAGTCCTTTTACTCCATATCACTGGCATTTATGTAAGACACTTGGGACCTCTGAAACTCTCCTAGCTCCTATTGTCAATACTCAAGTGAGGCATTTGAGAGACTTTGGGAGGCCTACAAAGCAAGAGCGGATGATTACGAAGTAATGCTGCTCACAAACTGAAGAACCGCAAGGCCATCGACCTGAGTTCCTTCGTCTTGTGTAGCACGAGTCCATGCAGATTTCTATCCCTTCGAAAAAATAGAAAATATTTGAGAATCAGAAACTTACGGTGATTTTTTAGGGGAACCTGATAAAAATTTACTGGGTGATACATGCCAAGGTGAGAGTTGATATTCACTCATCAGCAACAACGTCACATCCAGAGATAGATGACAATAGCTCTCGAAACTATCTAGTTTAATTTCAAAATCCTTCTCCATAGCTAATGATATCAAATATCCCACTATCAGCTTAGCTTTCACAGGGAGGCTAAACCTGTAAGGGACGGAAAAAAGGACGCGACTATTCATCTCCCATTCAAATCTAGCAAATTTAAATTTGGATTGACAACAAACTTTAGCCACAAGATCGAGGCACTTGAATCCACGGGCAAAGCATGAGGCATTCATGGATTAGTTTACTAGATCTCCTGCATCTACTCTTATGGTGCTTCCGCATTTTCTGAGAAGATAGTTAATAAGGCCATTTATTGACTAAGACTAAGTCAACTCGGAGTGCAACTCATCCAAGATGGCAGACCAACTCAGGATGAGCACTAAACACTCTAAGAGCTTATTTTAATGAACTCAAGAACATAGATTATATTTTGGTTTATAATTAATAGGTCCAAATCCACAAGAGGAAAGCCCATTAAGAAAGGATGTACAATTTCTCAGAAGCCCATATGGCTCAAAAATTTATTTATTTTTTAATTAGGAATCCTTTGAGATAAGGAGCTAAGTTTGGTTGTAGTAAGGAAACTTTTTCTACAAGGCAATATAATTCTTATCATATTTGAAGGTACTATTGCAATTTAACTACGACTCTATTAGTAAGTAACTATAAGTACACTCTTCTTCATCTTCTCTACACACATTCTGTAACAAGAGATAAAAGAGAGATATTGAGTGAATTTAACCTCGATTCCATTATAAAATATACCTTTCACCGAGGATGTAGGCCCAAAAACCTTTCCCGACTGAACCTTGTTGCGTTTCTGTATATGTATTTTATTTGTGTTCTTATCTGATTATCTGATAATCTTCCTTTAGGTTACTCAAAGTCGGAAACTCTCTTGAATTTGACTTAGCTTAGGATCAGATTCCAAGCGTATTGTCAGTTTGGTATTTAAATTTGGCTCGTGTATCTTAGCTGACCTAAATTAATGACAATGCATCTATAGCATAAAGAACCTCCTAGCATAATTACACGTTTCTGGTAGTAGATCCTCATTCATTAAATAAGGGATTTAAATCAATATATCGTAACATTCAAAATAAAATCTAAAAGTAATATATAATAATAATCTGAATTGTAGTCAATGTTAGAATACTACTAACTAATATTGTCATGACATGGAACTAATATTGAATATTACTGAACTAATAATGAATGTTATTGAAGTATATCCTATCATCAAACTTACATCAGTTGATATGAAATTTATATGGGGGACTGAGGGAAATTAAAGATGAAAATATATTTGTATTTTAGGAATTAATTAATGAGTTGTAGCGATATTTGTAACCATTGGAGGATGTACGATGGTTACTAGGATTACCAATTGTTTACCGGTACTGTTTATTGGTTACTTTTACTGTTATACCTAGTGATATATCTGGTTCAGTGCCAAGGACTGGACCATGATTTCTAGAATGCACAGGAGATGTTCGAAACACAACCCTCTCCATAAAGTGGTTTCCAATTATACTATTCATTATCTTAAAATAACTGATATATGATCATTGCCCATAGTTAAATCGTCACCATTTGTTTAAAGTTATCCTAATTGAGAACTTATTGCAGTTAATTTAATACTGATTTCTTATATTGTTATTTATTTTTTTGGTAGTCTACTAAGGACCTTGGTGTGTGCATGCTTAGACTCGGAGATAAATCCATCAGAGATGTCTTAGGACCTATAGTATTTTGTGAAGCAGACTGGTCACTAGTAGGTAGGGATGGTAATGAACGCGTTCACAGGTCAAATTTTGATATTTCCTATATAAAATTTTGAATTAGAAAAATAAAAAATTTATTTTAAATTTAAATTTTTATATAAAATAGGCCAAAATTTGGCCCGTGAGTGCATGTATTACCATCCTCAGGCGTATTGAGATGGTTTTAGTTTTGAATAAACTGCTTAGCTAATGTTTAGTCATGCTGGCTTTAGTCTTTTGATGCAGTTTTTCTTTTTCCTTGTATCAAACTCTATTGAAGATAAATTGAACTTTATTATTTGTATTGTGATCAAGCAGTTGTATGTACTTTATAGTAGGAGTATTTACAGATCTGTCCCTTAAATCTTTATAAATTATAATTTAGTCTCCTAAATGTTCATATTTAGGATTTAGTCCCTCAAATCATTTAAGTTACTACAATTAAATCCCCCAATTTATATTTTGGTCCGATTTTCCTGTTTTACTCCTGATTTCCTTCACTTAATTCCTCCTCTCTCTCCCTTCTATTCTTAATTCTTATTGAGTTCCTCCTTATTATTTTCTTCTCTCTCTATTCATTTATTGGGTTCACCCTCTCTATATTGAAACCAAATGTATTATTCTCCGCTAAATGTATTAAACATTTAAGTCTCAATATAAATTCATTTATTGGGTTCTCCCTCTTTATATTGGATAAATTTATTTCTAGGTTTAATACATTTAGTGGAGAATAATACATTTGGCCTCAATATGGAGAGTGAGAACCCAATAAGTGAATAGAGAGATGAGAGAAGAAGGGGAAATTAAGTGAAGGAATTTAAGGGTAAAACGAAAAAATCGGACCAAAATATAAACTGAGAGACTAAGTTGTAGTAACTTAAAGGATTTGTGGGACTAAATCCTAAATATGAATATTTTGAGGACTAAATTATAATTTATAAAGATGTAAGGGACAGATCTGTAAATACCCCTTTATAGTATTATTGTTTTAGTATATCCTTGGCGTTTATAGTATTATTGTTTTAGTATATCCTTGGCGTTTATAGTATTATTGTTTTAGTATATCCTTGGCGAATATACTATCGTATCTCATCCATGTACTTGTATTTCGTATTTTGAAAAGATTTTCAAACCAAAGTATTAGTTTCTATTCTCTGCATAGCCCCATCAGAATTAGTTTTATTCTCCTTCTCAATTAAAGAAGAGGGAGAATATAATTGAAGACAGGGCACACATCTCCTTTTCTTTTCATAAATTTTCAAAAAAGAAAAAAAAAAATCTTAGTTTTCTGGTATTAAATGAATAAATATATTTCATGCTAAGAAATTGTATATCCCTATCAGTTAGAAGACAATAGAAAAAAAGAAACAAGCCCCTAGAAATGAATAAATATATTTTTCATATAATCGTACATATGTCTTTCAGTGTGTGTAGATTATACATAATTTTATACCTTGTATTTGATTTCATCCAGATAAGAAACTAGTTAGGATGGATATGGGGAGTTTCCAAAGGAGCACACTATTTTTTCTAGCGAGTCCACTTTCCAACTGAAAGAGTCCACTTTCCAACTGAAAGCTCGAACGAAAAAGAATTATCTACTGGGCTCACTAGGAAAACTGGTGTGCTCCTTTAGAAACTCCCTGGATACGGCAAACACGAATAAATACACCAAGGCATCTTGATGCAAAGAAGTTCTCATAATAATCAGCAAATTTTCCACATAACCATCTCATAAGCTATAAAAACATAACAAAATGATCCCCACAAAAAAAAAAAAAAAAAAGAGCAACACACTGACACAATACAAAGTGCTGGTGATGCTGAAGATGATAAGTAAGGATGCATTCTGTGAAGACAATGTATTTGTTACAACAAGCTACCCATTCTTAAAAGAAACCACTTAACCCCTACAAACCCCAGAGGCACGCCCTTTTCATCCTGTGCACAAGTATCCATCAAGCTTTTATCCGCACCACAAATGAACCTGTGAAACGATCAAGAAAGAAGAAACGTCATCCTCCTGTTTGCGAAATATCGAGGAAGGGACTTGCAACATTGTGCATGACCTCCTAAGACTGCAACACAGGAGCACTTTGATGGCTAGCAGTGAAACTTACATGCAGGGTGGTTTGATATGTCTGCAGAAACCGCGCATGGAATTCCTAGGTTGGTGAGAGCCCCCCTGATGATTCCACATGGGAAGTACAGGTGCATGTTTGTGGCTTGAACTGCACTGTTTTCTGAGTCATTCGCATTCTCTGGCGAAGGATTGAGAGAAACATGCGAGAGCCAGCGAAACCTGTTGTCTTGCAGCACAAATGTACCCTGGAAACAACACAGCTAGATCTTCTGATGTTACGGTAAAAACCACAAAAAATGCATAATTTCAGCTGTTGGTGAATTACTCTGTGATTGGTCTTTAGGTTATCGATCTGTTTCTTGAACACCTCAGACCAGAAATCCTTACAGATGAACTTGATTGCCTCAAGATGGTCCGTGAATCTAGGGCGCTCCATGGTATACCTGGCACAAAAAGAAAGGGATTAAAAACAAATCGTACACACACATGCACACACACGAAATTAATGTGAACTGTATGCCCTAGCCAGGAAGCTCTAATCATATGGAGAGAACATAATAGGATGATAATACAGTTTGCATTTTTGTTATATGCTGTTACCTCATGTGAACTCGTCCTGGAAAATATGATCAGGAAAAGGAGAAGGAAGGCAAGAGAATAAAGATTGTCATGAGCACAAAGAGAAGCATGGAACAATTTCACTTAAAGTAGAAACTAAAACAAACCTTATGTTGACAACAGTTTGAACAGCTCGAGTTGCTGTAATAGTAATGGTTTCATTTACAATGAAGGCATCAGCAAGCCTCATTCCAATAGACAATCATGGGTTCAAAAATTTGCATTGAATCTCCACCTTTAACTGCTCAATAGTTGTTATACGAGTAGTCCAGTTATTTAAAGAATTTAGCAGTTTAATTTTGAGAGGATTCCTTTCTCCCTGCCATTTCACTATCTCAGGGAACTCTACAATGTCAATATGAAATGGCTGGTGGAGGCCCTGGAAGAATTCCAAAGTTGGATAATCTGGCAAGCAAAATTCCTCTCTCCCTGCCATTTCACTATCTCAAAGAACTCTACAATAAGAAACGGCTGGTGGAGGTCCTGGTAGAAGTCCAAAGTTGGGCAATCTGGCAAGCAAAATTGGAATTTGTCTCGTCATGAAATCTGAGTACTAGTTGCCAGCATCAACTTTATGAACAACACAAGTATTTATTGTTCTTGACTGCTTCCAGCAGGTTTGAGGCAAAGCCCAACTTTGATATCAACTTGGTACCAACATTGAAGATTAGGGATGATCATATGGAGTTGGCTAACAAGAAATAGAATTCTCATGAGCAGCTTCATCCAAATATTCGAATGTAACACAATAATCCGTTTTATCCCCTTTTTTTTTTGCACAATGAATTTATGGGTATAGGAATGACACCTTGCACTAATGATCAGCATGCAACTGCAACCTCACTTCTAAGTTCTAAATTTTAAAGGGGTTAGTTTATTATAAATATGCTGGGAAAAACTAACTGAAAGCAGGAAGATTATTTTAAGTTCTGATAAACGATTTCACAAGTTTGCTTGGGACATACAAGAATATTGAAATACTTCAAGACCTCAAAAGTAATATCAAGACAATAATAATAGTTTCATCACATAGCTTGAAAAAGATCCAAATTTCTCGAAGTTAATCGTAGCCATAATTTGAAAGCCATTCTCGGTCAGTATATGCATTGTGTGTTAAGACGAATATTGAAGTGCATAGGATGATGGCTTTACATTTCATATTGAAGGCTGTTTCACACGATGATGTGCATGCTTCTATAGCTTGACCTCCTATGTTTGTCCCTTGGATTGCAAATCAAGCAATGAAGCTAAAATAATATATCTTAAAGACTGTATTCTTGATTCCAATTTAGTGCTTGCACTCATGGACTATTGTAATAGTAAAGGCAAATGATGGTAACAACTGGAAAATGATTTATGCTAAAAAAAACAATGAAAGATAATAGTTTGACCTGAAGATTAATAAACTTACACTATCATCACAAGTTTCTGATGATATTAGCAAGCAGAGGCATTTAGGATTGAGGTGGATGCCTCAATCTGCTGGAAAAGTCAATGAAGTAATAGATGGCTAGATGCTCCATCTAAGAGGGCTTCACACGATAATTGCAAAGTTTCTAGAGATTTCTTGTCAAAGTTGTTCAAGAAAAAGATTGATAACCTAAAGCACAATCAATGATTTCCCAACTTGATCTATCACCTAAAAGAGCTACATTGTTATAAATATTTGATTTGATCTGCAATATTCTGCACCATATATCGTATATCAGGTGATATATCATGTTATTTACTAAATATCAAATGATAGATATATATGCCATACATATATAAATTATATAAAACCATTCATTTTCTTTATGGCGATAAAACAATTTAAAACTTTAAGTGATACCTACCTTGGCAAATTACACTGAGCCTATACACAGCTAACCATTTGTAGAAACTTCTTATATGCGTTAAAAAATAAACCAACGGAATGTCCAACCGTCAAAGGGCAAAAATAAAATCAGCATATATGGTGTTCTTGTGAGCTACTACCATTAGAATTGCTCACCAATATTGTCTCTCGGAGGAACAAGTGAACGAATGGGGATCAAGACTACTAACTGAGTCCTTATTCCACCTCTTCTGCACATATATAGGTCAGGTCTGGTTTATGAGCTAATGAGCCAGGTTATTTGCATAATTAAAAAAATCACGATTTTGCTGCTTACCCAGCAATATTTTGAGCCCGAAATATCATCCGATACCTCACCTTTGAACCAATATATCGATCCAAAAATAAGATCTGGTAAAAATATACTTAGCAAATCAACTAGGGGTAGAAGACCAGAAGGCGGAGACAGATTGTATCATCTCCCTAAGTCTAAATGTATATATGTTTAAATAGCCTTGATTCTTGCGAATTCACATGCCACATAAAATGTTTTAAGGGCCATTGGAGTCCCCTTGAATTTCTAACTCTATATACTACTGCAAGATCTTTCTAGTTTCTTCCAAACCAGCAGTTCGCAACAAAATGCGTTACTTTGAAGATTGATAAACTTAGTCTATCATCTCACGTTTTCTGATAATATCAGGGATCAGAGGCATTTGTGGATTAATGAATATTCCTTAATCAAGCTGGGAAAGTCAAACGAAGTAATTGATGCTCCATCTAAGAAGGAAAATAAAAGTTAAGAGTTTAAGTGAACTTTTATTCTTCCTTCTTGATATCACTTCACGTGGAGATCTCATTGACATACAAATTCTAGAAATTTATAAGGGAGGAAGGGGGTGGGGGATACTTTAACATCTCATTCTTGATATACAGATTTCTTAGTGAACTTTTAATTGTCCTGCTTGATATCCTTTAAAGTGGAGATTTCTATCCCACTGACACAATTCTACTAATTGAGGGTGAAAAAAGTGTATCCCATTAACTCTAAGTGTCTACACGATTAAATAGCTTTGATTCCTGCAAATTCACATAGCAAATATGAGGCTGTTGGCATGCCTACAAGCAGTCTGAAACTGCAGTAATAAAAATTGTTGCAAAATGTATTACGATGTTTAAATTAGGAGTTACAACTAGTAGCTAGAGTTGTAAATTAAATTTCTTATTTTCCAGCACTATAAGAAGTTTCACATTTATTAACACTGCAAATGGGATTGTAAAATTTTACAGAAAAGTGTTGCACATTTTTTTTCTTTTTATTTATTTATTTATTTATTGCAACTGCAGTTGAAATAAGTAGTGATACAAGTTACAACTAAAATTACAAACTACACCTTTTCTAATTGACTGCATCCAAACAGCAGAAATTGCCCACTTAATGCAACCCATGGTACAAAGCTTCCACATGCCAGCATACAAACAACACCTAATGTTTTAAGGGCTATAAGTAGCGCTACAAGATGTAACAGTAGTTGCAAAATTTTACAACTACGGCGGCATTCAAATAGCAGAAATTGCCCAATTGCAGCAACTCAAGTTACAAAGTCTCCACCTGCCAGCATACAAACAACCCCTAAATGCTTCCAGGGATACAAGTATCCTGTTGACTTTCTATACTACCATAAGATCTTCCTTCCAAACCTGCACTGTGTTATAAAATGTATTTACTAGTTGTCTGTGTTGTCATGTAACAAGGTGAAAGGAGACTAACAAGTAGCAGTCAGCTACAATCTATAGAAAACTTGGTACCGAGAGCAAAGATTAGGAATGACCATATGGAGTTGGCTAACAACAAAGAGAATTCTCATGATCGAATTAATCCCAATATTTCCTATGTAACATGACAATCCATCTATCCACTTGCTTTATGCATATAGCAAGATGAATTAGAGAATGATGTTGTGCATTATGAATCAACATTCAACTGCAGCTAACCTCTGAAATTTAATGGGATTAGCTAGTACAGTTCAACCCAATACTTGATTGCATAATATATACTGGGACAAACCAGCTGGAAGCAGGAAGATTTTAAGTTCTGCCATAAGATTTACGCAGTTTGCATAGGGACAGCATGAATACTGAAAAAAGTTCAAGACATAACAAATATTATCAAGATGTCATTGATTCATCATATAGCTTGAAAGAGATCCAAATTTCTCAAAGTTGATCACTTAATTGTTACCATAATTTGAAGGCCATTCTCGGTCTGTATCTTATTCCCATGCAAAGAATAATGTTGAAGTGTACACGGGTTGATGGTTTACATTTCATATTGAAGGTTGTTCCAAAGGACAATGCTCATATTTTCAAAGCTTGACTCCCATCTGTCTCCGATCTGTCTGATGGGGACAATAAAGATCCATATTTGATTAGAAATTATACGAGATTTGATTAGATTGGATCAAATTTGGGATTTTTAAGATTTATTTTGAACTGATTAGATTTGATTAGGATTTTATTATTATTATTAAATTTTATTTTATTTGCATGTGTGATTCACGTAATTTCTTTATAAAAAATCATGTATGACTCTTGAAGAAATATAATGAATATATTGAATTAAAATCCCTTTTGGTTTAACAATGGTAATTTGCTAGACAATACAAAATCTTTCATCATGAATTCGTTGAGAGTGGGTATCACTTGGGTGTCGAGTTCCGAATCAATCCCTAAATCTTTTTTTGCTGATTCGTTGAAAGCGGGTGCAAGATTGTCGCCACTCAAATTAATCTTTATCATTTTTTCAAAGTTCTCCCTAATTTCTAAAAAAAACCCTATTTCTTTTGTTCTTCCAAAAATTCCAATTTCCGCTTTCACAATCTTATTTAGCTTTCATGTTGTCTCAAATTGGTATCAGAGCTCACGATAGATAGTTTCCATCTGCATCTTCTTCATATTCTATCTTTTACATTTTTGAATTTTTAGTTTTTTATGGAAAAGAAAAAGGTAAAACAGAAAAAAAATCAAAAGGAAAAGGAAAGGAGAGAAGCAAAATAAAAAAAAGAGAGAAACAAAAAAAAGAAGGCATATTAGTAAAACCAGAGAGAAAAAAATAAAAAAATAAAAAAAGAGAAGCAAAACAAAGACATACTTTTTTAAAAAAAAAATTCCAATTATCATAGCATCAACCAGCCACGACCCAGTTTCTTAATCGTAATCTCTCCAACATCTTATTGGTCACCCCAATTCGTAGATCCAACCCTGCTACCGATGTCACTCATCTCCTCCGGCTCACAAGGTCATCATGAATTCCAATAAGCGTCCATGTAACAACCGTCCATTTCTTTATACCAACAAAAGATTAAATAAATAAACAAAATGATAAATATGACTCTTCATTTTTAAACCTTTCATTTTCTATATCTCTCAAACTTTTCATATTCTCAACTCTTAACTTATTAATTTCTATAACCCTAACCCTTTCAAATTCTTTAAACTCCCAACTCTTCACATTCAACTCTCAATTTAACTTTCTTTTTTAATTCTAAAATTGAATTAAAACCTTTTATATTATAAACCTTCAATTCTAATCCTATATAAACCCCTAAATCAAACACATTCCACTCGTTCTAATCCTAAAAATCATTCTCTAATATTCTCCCCCCTCTCTCATCTCGCCAAAGCCACCTTCAAAACCACTGTAGGAGCCGCCGACGCTTCACCGGAGAAGAGTATTTCCTTCCCTCCCTTTCCATATTTTTAGGCTCTCACATTTTGACAAAAAATTAGATAATATCTTTCTTTTTATTATTAAATTAAATTATTTTAATGAATTCTAGATTAACTCACCCACTACTCAATAACCCTAATAATCTAAAAAGAACATCTATTATCTTATAAATCCAATAAGATGGATTCAGATTCATTTCTCAAATTCAAATCCGTTAATACTAAAATCAATTTTGAGTGTGTTATAAATATTAAAAAATTTCCTAAAAATCATCTTAATTCATATTAATTTATTTTTAATATTCTTAGAATATTTTTAATGTGTAGATTGCTCTGTTGAGCGATATCGGGAAACAAAATCCAGGTGAGTTCTTTTTGGACGCACTAAACATACTAGTTTTTTCTGTAAAAATATTATTCCAATTATATCATCTAATTTGTAGAAAATAAATTTGTTATTACAAGTATTATTTCTTCATATTGTTAGAAATTTATTTTAAATATTAGAAAATTCCCTAAAAATCATCTTAATTAATCTGTTTTTAATATTTTTAGAATATTTTTAATGTATAGATTGCTCCGTTGAGCGACATCGCGAAACAAAATCCAAGTAAGTTCTTTTTTGACTCACTAAACATGCTAGTTTTTTTTATAGAAATATTATTATAATTATATCTTCTAATTTGTACAAAATAAATTTGTCATTACAAGTATTATTTCTTCGTATTGTTAGAATTTTATTTGCAGAAAATAAGTTTGTTACTACAAGTGCAATCATTGATATTCCTGTTATTTCTTTATACTGTTAGAAATTAAATGAATACTTGTTAAATTACATAATATAGTTAGATTTTTAATAAATCATGAAAAGACTATAATCATAGAAAAATACTGTTTGCGATATTATTTTGTATCGGTGTCTAGAAAAGTTATCTTGTATGTTGGTTTTCTAATTAAGAAATGTGCAATGCATGGAAAACCTCCAAGCATCCATACACTTGTCTAACCAATATCTTTATGATGTCTCAAATCAATAACTCTTGGATATAACTAATTGTGATTTATTGAATAAAACATAAACTGAACGAACTCTATAAATCATGTTGTTAACAAATTAACAAAATTCAATTAAAATATTATACCTGATATAATCAATATATAAGTTACGAAAACAAAAATTTAGACCTACATGGACTATACCTAAATGACACTGGGTTGGGGGAGAAATTAAATGATGAAAATATACTCTGTTTCGGCTGTAAACTTGTTAAGTTGTACAACTGAATATTTCGCATACCATGGGTGCGTGATGATTTGCTGGATCATACCTGATTATAATTCCTGTTTGCCTGACGGCATGTCCGACTCAGCACCGGACAATCCATGTGACCATTTTCTGGGTCTGTACAAGAAATAATCGAAATAATGGTATCCCATCAGTTAGCTTTTCCAATTATATGACATTCTAAATAAAAATATCTCTATTATAAAGTTGACTTCACTAAAACGACATTAAAATAACCTAAATCAATTGACATTATTACAAACATCTCATTACATATTTTCTAAAACTTGTTGTATTATTATTATTATTATTATTATGTTTGGACATAACCGCTATATTTCATATTCTTTCTGCGTATTTTGTTTTGGTGGCAATCTGACTATCTAAGTATGCATGTCCAGAATTACCGATGGACATATCGGAGAATGATGAAGGATCTGATATATAATTTAAAAAGCAGGTTGAAGTTAAAGAGTTACTTTATTCTTTTATTTAATTCATTGTATTATGCTATTATTTCATCTGTATTTTCGTTCTCATCAATGAAAAGTCAAACTTTTATTATAACTTTTTTATCGTAATTATTGATTACTGTTGTGGCAAATTTATTGAGACTTTAGCATATTCAAACCGAATATGTTGCCGATACCTGTTACACGTGCTCGTATATCGTATATCGGGAGCGGAGTATGACACACTATGAGGACCCAATTGAAAAGTTTTGTGCTACGTTGATCAGTTCAATTCAGATATGTTTGACATTTCTTATAGCTGATCACTGGAGATGAATGATTTGAGGTGGGGAAAAATTAATGGGTATAATAAAGGCCCAAATTTGATTATGAATTCCATTAGATTTGATTAGACCTTAACTGATTTGAGATTTTATGAGATTTATTTTGATCTGATAAGATTTTATTAAGATTTTAATGTGATAAATAGATTTTTGTTTATTTGCACATATAGTCCACGAGTTTCTTTTATGAATAATCATGTAAGCCTCTTGAAAAAAATAAAATGAAATATTGTGAATTAAAATTCCTTTTTCTTTAGCATGGTGATTTAATGGACAATATAAATTTTTTTATCGTGGATTCATTGAGAGTGGACGATAGATCAACTGGATATGGATGCCCAAATCAATCCCTAAATCTATTCTCGTAGATTCGTTAAGAGTAGTTGAGATATCACAAGGATGCTGAAACCCAAATTAATTTTTATCAATTTTTTTCAAATTTCTCCCAATTTCCACAAAATCCTTCCCAAAATTCCCATTTCCCCCTTTCCACAACCCTAATTAGCCTCGTTGTTGCATCATTGTCCCTTGGGTAGCAAACCCAACAATAAATTGAAACAATATAATTAAAAATTGCATTTTTTTTGCTAATCGATGCTTGCACCCATGGACTCATTACAACAATAAAAGCAAATGATAGTTTGATTTGAAGATCAATAAATTTAGAATATCATCTGAAACTTTTTGATGATATCAGGGACGAAAGGCATTAAAGATCAAGGAAGACTCCTTAATCGAGCCAGGAGAGTCAATGTAGATATTCCATCTAAGAGGGTTTCAAAAGATAAATTGATAAGATTATTGTGCACTTTCCTTCTTCTTTCTCGACATACTTTTACATGGAGATTTCTTATCCCATTGACATACAAATAGTACAAATTGAGTAGAAAAGAAAATGTATCTTCATTAACTTGAAGTGTATGCAAGACAATCTTTGCTTACATACTCACATACCAGCAAATGCTTCAAGGGCTAAAGGTGTCGAGTTTCTATATTACCATAAGAACTTTCTTCTAAACCTGTGCAGTGAGATGTACTCATAGTCTATTCTTAATAGCAAGGTGACAAGAGGCTAACGAGCAGCAGCCAGCTATGGCATGCAGACACGGAAATGCCATCTCATGCTTTGACTTGGATATGGGGTATGCAATATGCCAACTCAAGTTACTCAACAATCAAGACAGGGACATGACTGCATATATTTGAATCATAATTATTGTATTTGTTGCTATTTATATACCAAAGGTAAGATGATATATAAAATAATTATCTTCTTGTCAAAAGAAGCATACATTATAAACTGTTACACATTAGTAACTGTTGGACACGGGTAGGTATGCAGGCCATGCTCCTTTCTCTGTGTCTGTGTGGAAGTGTTGGGTGGTGTTTGGGGGGAGGGTGGGTTGTGGTTTAGTAGTTGTGTCTTGCATTTGTTAGACAGCCAAAAAATCCAAAGTGGAATAGTTGCAGACTGCAAGTTATTATTTTCAAGAAGCTGCTCCTCTATGATGACTATTTCATTGTTTGTCCTTGCATTTGTTTAAATTGAGTAATTTCCCTTGGACAAAGAAATGTTCCGGTTTCACATTGTGAATTCGATTAATATGAGGTCTGTAATGTATAGTTCTGTTATCCAGGTGCTTCTGAAACTATTTAAATTGAGAAAAGTGGAGATGATGTGGATGACAATCATGTCAACATTGCAACTTTGAAACAGATTCTCCACAGGTAAAGATGGACTGGTGCTTCTGAAACTATTTAAGTAGAGAAAAAAAAGTTGAGATGATGTGGATGGCAATCATGTCAACATAGCATCCTAGAAACAGATACTCCACATGTAAAATATTTGAACCCAAAAGCAGGAAAAACTCGGTAGCAATTAAATTGTGTTGTTTCCTTAAGACCTAAAGAAACTATGTAGAGAAAAAGGGGGCAAAAAAAATATTCTTTCTTCAATCGCATATCTCAAACTATTTTCTTCTCATTGTTGTTCGCTACTACAGAATTGATGGCAACTCCTTTAATAGGTTATACCATCCATATCTAATCCTATTTCGGTTCTTTATTTGACTCTTGATATGATGAAACCCACCCCTACAAATATAATAATTCTTATTATCACATGAACTTTAAACGAAAATTTTATTTTTATATAAGTGAGAACTCTTTAAAATTAGAAATTCTAGGCCAAAGATACCTATCAACAATGTATTATGTATTATTGTTAGGTTCCAAGAGATTGGTAGAGTATCAGATACAAATGTGACCTAGATATTACTTAATATGGATATTATCAATACAGATTGAACATAAGAGCCATATATTAATCAATGTTTTAAATACCGGCCGGTATATCGGTTTTCCTATAGAAACGAGACGGGATTGCCAAAATTTTACCGCATCTCATTTTCGACCGGTACGAGCCGATATATCAGCCACATGGTGATATATCGGTCAGTATCAGGTATATTAAATACCGGCCAGTATGAGTAGTTATCGGTTTTTTTGTTAATGGGTTTAGATTGCGGTTGAAACCCGTTAACCGGTTAGACCCGACCTGATAGGAAAAAAATAAAATCTGCTTCTCGCTTCCCCCAAATTCGCGAGCCCTAAACTTTTCGCGACTTCCCTCTTTTTCTCCTCGACCGATCAACCGCATTCCCTTTCGCCCCTCTCAAAAAATCCTAAATCCACCCAAAAAAAATCCAATAATTCCTCTCTGCCAGTTCTCTACTTCTCTCCTTCGATCATTCTGCCCGATTCGCCTTCAAGAAATTTCAGCGAACCCAATTCGCTCTAAAGGAGCTTCGCCGCCCTCCCGACTTCTCTCTCCTCCTCTTGCTTAGCTTCCAGCGGCGCCGACGAGCTCACACCAAGTCACCGGTAAGTCGATCTCCTCCTCTTGCGTAGCTTCAATTTTTTTTAATAAATATTTCTTTTTGACTGTAATGTGTGTGTTTGAGACTTTGAGTATTTAAAATTTGAGAGATTTTTGTTATTTACACAAATTAATTGGGTGGAGTTTTGGCCAGTGAATCGGTTTACTGATTCGGTGTGAATCAGTGAACCTAATTTATTAGTGACTGGCCGAAACCCTAGATTACAGTTGCAATTCGGTATGATTTAGTGAATTAATTTCAGTTGCAAGGAATTAATTAGATAATATTTACCCAGTGATTACAGTTGCAATTGTATTCATTATATTGTAATTTTTATATTGTATTAGATAACAGTTCAATAATTCATATTGCATTAGCCAGTGAATTAACTAATTAGATAACATTTGCCAGTGAATCAGTGAATCAAATCACTGATTCAATGTGAATCAGTGGCCCCACTGAATCAGTGAATCGAACACTAGTTTTTGTGTGTTGTATGCTTGAAGGATAATAGATTATGTTTATCAGTACTTGAAGGATAATAGATTAGCAAAGGCTTGAATTCTTAATCAATTATGTTTATTTATATTTCCATGAATTAGATTAGGATTTCTATGAAATAGATTATGTTTATTTATGTTAGCAAATGCTTGAATTCTTAATCAGTTATGTTTATTTATATTTCCATGAATTAGATTATGTTTATTTATATTAACTATTTAATCAATTTTTTAATGTCTTTTTTAATAAAATTTGAGGTTAGAAATAGCTTGAAGAATGTCCTCTTCTGGTGCTTTTAATGTCCAAGAGAAACGAGAAAGTAAAGATCCAGTCTAGGATTGGGAAAAAAGTACCCAATAAGTCCGATAAAGTGGAGTGCAATTTCTGTAAGAACGAATATGAGGGAGTCATTATCCGCTTGAAGGAACATCTAGGTTATGTCAGCGGAAATATCAAAGGCTGTCCCATGGTTCCAGATGACGTGAAGCAAAAAGTTCTAGCGATACTAAATAAAACTAGAAAAGTAAAAGAAGGGAAAGCAACAGAACTTCAAAATTTATTTAAAAAAATTCGTGTTGTGAAAGAAAAAGATGAGGAGACAATTCAAGAAGAGTCATCTTCTCGTAAAATAACAGGTCAATCTTTTCGCAAAATAACAGAACCAATAGATCAATTTGCTGTTCGATCGGACGAAGAGGCAGTGGAAGCTGCTCAAAGATAGCCTACCGTGCCATCAGCCTAAAAAAAAGGGCGGAGACGATATAATTTGATATATTGCTAAGTTTTTTTTTATGAAGGGCCTGCATTCAATCTTGCTACACTGTCATCTTTTATACAGATAGTCCAAGCTATTGACATGTATGGACCAAACTTACAGACTCCCAGTCCGTACGAGCTAAGCGAGACTTGTCTCCAGAGAGAGGTCGAGGAGACAAATGCAAATCTTGAATCATTCAAACGGAGTTGCCAAACAAATGGCTACACTCTAATGACTGATGCGTGGTCGGTCCGAAAGGAGAGAAGTTTAATAAATATCGTTAAGCATTGTCATTAGTGGTCGGACAGAAAAGGGAGAACTTTAATGAATATCGTTGTGCATTGCCCGACCGGTACAGCCTTCTTATTGTCGCAAGATACTTCTTCTGAGACAACAGATAATGCTTCAAACAATATGACTGCAGTAAATACATTAGCTCTGACGCATCCAAACATATTTTGGATATCTTGTGCAGCATAAACAGTTAATTTGATACTTGCGGATATTGAAAAAATTAAACATATCCGAAGTGCAATTATGATGGGGAGATCAGTCTTCATTTACATATAAAGCAACACCAAGTCTCTAGATATTATGAGAAAGGCAATTGGTGGAAAGTTAATAAGGCCAGGTACAACTAGATTTGCCACGGTATTTCTCTCTTTGTCATTAATCAGAAAGAAGAAGAAAGAGCTGCAATATATGTTTATTTCTGATGAATGATGGATTGCACTATGTTCGGAATAGATGCAGGCAAGAAGTATTTATTCAAATTAATAAAAATTGATATTATAAATTTAAATTATATGTTATTTATATTTTTTAATATATCTTTTTATGACTAAACAGGTTACAGAAATAATTGCTAGCAACAAATTTTGAAACAACACAAATATTGCGCTAAAAATATTTACTCCACTGGTGAAAGTTTTGCGCAGAGTTATTGGAGACAAGGTCCCTTTAATGGGCTTTCTGTATGGTGACCTGAAGACTGCTAAAGAGAAAATAACAGATGCTCTGGGGGGTGAAGAGAAAAAATATCTTCCAATATGGAAGATTATTGATAATAGATGGGAGGAAAAACTTAAGGGTTCTCTGTATAGAACTGGATATCTCTTGAACCCTATTTATTACAATGCGAAGCAGACTGAGATCGATGCTGATGGGCAATTCATGTTGGGCTTCGTTGAGGTGATGCACAGATTCTATCCAGATGATCATGACAGAGTTGATAAGATTGCAGAGCAGCTTCCAATATATCAAAATCAAAATGGATCATTTGGAATGTCTTTTGCAAAGGCAGCAGTAAAGAGAATCATTAATCCAGGTATACATTTTAATTTAAAAAATACAAAATTCAATCTACTTTCAATTTAAGAAACTATTTTACTAATAACTGTTTGCTCAAAAATTGAATCTTTCCTTCCATTGTAAAATTATTTGATTACAACGAGAAAATTAAGATTTACAAACAATTGAGGAATAACAAGAACGGAAATATTGATTGATTCTCTTTTTATGTGGGTTCGAGTGGCGGTAGAGCCTCGCTAATGCGCTCCGTTGACCGTCTGGGAAGGGGATGGCTCTGCCCCACTCCGCTCCTCAATTTCACGAGCTCGCTCCAAATCGTCCAAAAAATCCTTTTTCTGGAGTTAACTCCTGTCTTTTATAGACTGAGGAAGCTCAAAATCCGGCTCCAATTCTCCCTGAAAAATCGGATCACGCGATCTCCGGAACTGGACCAATCTGCGGATAAAACAAAAAAATACCAAAAAATCAATTGGGGGGTGTCCCGTGGGTGCACACCTGCGGGGGCTTCTCGCAGGATGGCACCCGCGAGAGAATCCCACGGGTTGGCACACGCAGGAACTCCCGCGGGTGCTTCCGCGAGTGCCACCCGCGGGAGACTCCCACGGGAACTTCCGCGGGTATTCTCCCGCAGGTGCATCCGCGGGATTTCTCCCGCGGGAGCACCCGCGGGAGAGACTCCCGCGGGTTTTCCACCCGTTTGGGTTTCGACCCGGTTTTTTTTTTTTTTTTTTTTTTGTCTACATAACCCCCTCCAAAGTTTTCAAAATTTTGTATTGAATCGTACTGAATTTCGAAATAGTTTGGATTCTTTAATTTTGGCTATCAGACGTTTTAAAGGATTTGGTAGACAGAGATAATTGTTAACATATTTCGCAGAATATGAGTGGAGATATGATGTTAACATGCTTATTCAATTATTCAATAACAAGCAGAGGTATGATTTTAACGTGCTCATTAGATGACAAGTAAAGCTATGATGTTAACGTACTCATTGGGTGACAAGCAGAGGTATGATGTTAATATGCTTATTTTAGGTTAAGCAGAGGTATTATGTTAATGTGCTCATTAGAATTCTAACCGTTCAGTAACATCTAGTATGACGGATCAGGGAAAGACAGAGGTGACATTAAACGTGTCTCGGAGCTCAACCTATTCAGAGGATCTGGTCGTGATAGGAAAAAACTGACTAAACAGAGGTGACGGTTAACGTATTTAGCCTTGGAATCGGACTATCAGAGGTAACTGTTAACTTGATAGGGTGATGATTTTCGTCAGAGGTAATTTTTAACTTAACGATATCAAAAACAAGTTTATCAGAAGCTGTAATATTGGACTTGATGAAATATGAGTTTTCTTTTCTGTCAGAGGTGAAATCTTAACATGATAGGAGATTTAATCGGATTTTATCTCATTTGATTTTGAATTATGATGTCAAATGTATGATTTTAACTTGACAAATATTTTGGAGTGTCACTTGCTCTGCTGGAGAAAAAAATAACGAGAAAAGTTTTGTTGTCAGATGTGAAATCTTAACGTGACAAGAGATTTATCTGATTATGATTTTTAGCAAACCCCAGTTATCAACGGATTTGATTAGCGTTTACCAACTACCGTTTGAGTCGGGCTAGCCATGCTATTCCCCTCAGCATGGTGAGTTGTCGAGAATTTCGTTTGGACTTAAATGCCAAACTTTTCCTCTTCCTTTTGCTTTAGCAGATTTGGACAGTGATGTATCCTTATATTCGGATAAGGATACTGTTGTGACAGATTTGTCATGGGATTTTTAGCAAACTCCCAGTTATTAACAGATTTGATTAGTCTTTACCAACTACCGTTTGAGTTGGGCAAGCCATACTATTCCTCTCAGCATGGAGAGTTGTCGAGAATTTTATTTGGGCTTAAATGCCAAACTTTTCCTCTTCCCTTTATCTTAGCGGCGTTGGGCAATTCATACTTTTACCACCAGCAAGAATGGTTGGCGAGAAACTGGTTCTCTTCTCATTGGCTTAATGGCATTGGGCAGTTCATGTTTTTTACCCCCAGTATGGTGGGGTTGGCGAAAATTTTATTCTCTTTCCGTCGCCTTGACGACGTTGGGTAGTTCATACTTTTTTACCCCAGCATGGTAGGGTTGGCGAAAAATTTATTCTCTTCCCGTTATCTTGTCAGCGTTGGATAATTCATACTTTTTTACCCCCAGCATGGTGGGGTTGGCGAGAAATTTATTCTCTTCCTGTTGCCTTGTCGGCATTGGGTAATTCATACTTTTTATCCCCAGTATGACAGGGTTGGCGAGAAATTTATTCTCTTCCCGTTGCCTTGTCGGCGTTGGGTAATTCATACTTTTTACCCCTAGTATGATGGGGTTGGCGAGAAATTTATTCTCTTTCCGTTGCCTTGTCGGCATTGGGTAATTCATACTTTTTACCCCCAGTATGATGGGGTTGGCGAGAAGCTGGTTCTCTTCCCTTTACCTTGACGGTGTTGGGGAGTTCATTTTTTTTTATTTTATTTTATATATATATATATTTTTATCATTCATTTTTTTTCTTTTTTTCTTTTTCTTTTTTTTTTTGCACCCTCACAACCCCCTGCTTCTTTGTGGCCAAAAGGGGTTGACCCTTTTTTTTTTGCAGGTTATGAGGGTTTAAATTAACCGTCCTGAGCTCGTCTTTGGAATTGTTGTGAGCCCAAGTGGTACTTTTAGACCACCCACATTAACTGAGTTAGCTCTAACTCCTTTTTTGTTCAGTTTTGAGCTGAACTGCTCCAGCGTCAATCAACGCTTTAATTTTGTTTTTTAGAATAAAACAATTCTTTATAGGGTGACCTACAATCCGATGGTACAGGCAGTAATTCGGATCGTTAGTCTTCCCAACCTCTTCAGGCTTCTTGCTCTCCGGCAACTTAAGCATCTTGCATTTGCTGAGCAGATTGAACATAGTAGCAGTATGCTCATCCTTAAACGAATACTGCTTTTGAAGTCTGGGTGACTATGCTGTGTTGCTTATAGTTGTCCATGCTTTCTACTTCAGTGTGCTTTCTACCGCCATTGCCATTATATCTTTCCCTTTGGAACGGAAAAAATGGAATGGAGGTTCATTTGTACTGCCTCCGGTTGCAGACTGCTGCTTTTCGAGGCGTCGAAGTATATCTTCGGCCTGTTCACCCTGCTTAAGCAGATCTTTCCATGATTTGGCTTCATCTGAGCCCATCTTATCTAGAACGTCGGTTAACAAATTGTGCCTGCAAATTTCCACCAGAGTGTCCTGCATCATGCCATGTGGGCATCGAACAGAAAGTTCTCGGAATCGCTCGATATAAGCTTTGACCGTCTCGCCTTCCTCTTACTTTGCCGCTAGCAAGGATAGTATAGACTTCAGTATCATCTTCAAAGAATCGGGCTAAGAACTCACGTTTTACATCAATCCATGATTTAATCGTTCCCTGGGGTAGCTGCATGAACCAGGTAAATGCGGGCCCCCGTAAAATGCTCGCAAATATCTTAGTCATAGTCGGATCATTCCTCATGAGGTGTCCTGTCTGCAACAGAAAGTAGAAGATGTGCTGTTGCGGCAAACCTTTACCGTCGAATGACTGAAGGTTCAACGGTTTATATTTTGCAGGATAAGGTACGGTCTCCCATTCTATGGGATAAGGACGGACTACCCCCACCTCTTGTAGTTTTTTGCGATGAAGGAGAGCTTGTAGGTTCTCCATCTTCTCTATTCTTTCTACGTGAGGGTTGATGATAACCTTCACTTTCTCTTCCTTTCTTGAATGAGGAGGAATTTCTTCATTCTCGTCCTTACTGTCTTCATTTATTTGGACAGGTCGTTTTCCTTCCTGCCGATCAGAAATGAACGACGAGAATTGGCTCTTTCTAGTTTGAGCTACCAACTCAATTAAAAGTTGTTTAATTTCTTCTATGGTCTTCTCTTGTTGTTCGAGATGTTTTTCTTGTCTCTCAAGCCTTCCAGAGACTTCTTCTAAACGCACGCTCTCTGGTTCGATAGAAACTCCTTTTAACCCTAGAGTGATTTCATTATCTGAAGGATTGTTTCCGACCACCTTTTTGCCTTTATTAACCATATGTGATGAGGCGGCAGGCAGATCAGTTCCAGAGCACACCTTTTTCACTGTCCGTATTCTTTTGGGTTCGGTGATCCGCTAAAAAATGGACCGTTTCAAGTTGCATTTGCAGTTTGATATAATAGTTGAGATCAGCTGTTCGTATTGGCAGTGAGGAATATTTTGTGAGGAGTTCTTCCAATTGAGGTACTCTCTCAAATCTTGAGGTACCTTCTCATCTCTATTTATATCTTAACGCCTCTTGCGTCGCAAATTCGGTTCATAATACTAAAGAGTTTGCAATATTTCAGGGCTGAGCTCTTTTCTAACATCAGATTGTTCTCCAACCCTACTGCGAATTCTTCTGGAGTGCACACTGGCCTGAGTAGTTGTGTGGGCCCCGCGCGCCTCTGATAGAGAGATTAAAACCCTTAGTGTATGTTGCGTGCTCACCATAGGCGTGCTCAAAGAGACATGAGAGTTGTGTTCATTGAATGTAAACCATTGTTACTTTCGGGAAGTGGAATCTACGGAGTGTAACCCGCGGTTGCATCTGCGGGATGCAACCCTCGGTTGCAACTGCGGGTTTGCACCCGTGGGTTTGTTCCCGCGGGGTGCAACCCGCGGTTGCACCCACGGGTTTGCACCCACGGTTGCAACCCGCGCTTGCACCCGCGGTTGCAACCCGCGGGTGGCAACCCGCGGGTTGGCACCCGCGGTTGCAAGCCGCAGGTGGCAACCCGCAGTTGCAAGCCGCGGGTTGGCACCCGTGGGATTGCTTCCGCGGGATACAATCCGTGGCTGCATCTGTAGGTTTGCTCCGAAATTTTTTACTGTCCCAGAGTTTTCTGCAACCCTTCCTGTATGATTAAGGCATATTCGTTGAGTTTTACGCCTTAAATTTCTTTTTTAGAAGCGGATTAAGGTCTGCTTTGACTTTTGGCTTGACTTTGAAACGGGCGATAACGCCGTGTTCTTGACAGACGATGACGTCTTGTCAGTTTCAACGGACGATGACGCCTCGTAAGTATTGGATGGCGATAATGCCTTTTCAATTTTGGCGGGCGATGACGCCTCGCCTTGTTTAATCGTTGCCCGGCGATGACGCCTGGGCTCCAAATCCGAGGATGATAGGAACTCCTCGTATTTTTACTGGTCAACCTCCACGACCAGCATCTCAACCATTAAGCCGATCCGCACCCGATCGGACTGCGCCACCAAATTCTCTGTGGTAAACAGAGGGGCTCCCACTGTAGTCGCCAATTCTTGTTTGTTCAAAAATTGAATATTTCCTTCCATTGTAAAATTATTTGATTACAACGAGAAAATTGAGATTTATAAAAAATTGAGGAATAACAAAAACGGGAATATTGATTGATTCCCTTTTTATGTGGGTTCGGGTGGCGGTGGAGCCTCGCTAATGCGCTCCGTTGACCGTCTGACTGGAAAGGGGATGGCTCTGCCCCGCTCCACTCCTCAATTTCACGAGCTCGCTCCAAATCGTCTAAAAAGTCCTTTTTCTGGAGTCAACTCCTGTTTTTTATAGACTGAGAAAGCTCAAAATCCAGGTCCAATTCTCCCTGAAAAATCGGATCACGCGATTTCCGAAGCTGGACCAATCTGCGGATAAAACAAAAAAATACCAAAAATTCAATTGGGGGGTGTCCCGTGGGTGCACACCCGCGAGGGCTTCCCGCGGGGGGCTCCCGCGGGATGGCACCGCGGGAACTCCCGCGGGAGAATCCCGCGGGTTGGCACCTGCGGGAACTCCCGCGGGTGCACCCGCGGGAGTCTCTCCCGCGGGTTTTCCACCGTTTAGGTTTCGACCCGGTTTTTTTTTTTGGTGTCTACAATAACTATTTCTAAATATTTATTGTTAGCTCAATGGTGGCAATTGTACGGTACAGATGCTCCCGAATTGAGAATGATGACAATGAGATTCTTGAGTCTGACAACTAGTTCTTCGGGTTGTGAACAGAACTAGAGCACATTTGAGATGGTACTACGATTTGTCATTTGCTAACAAAATATTTCTTTCCTCCAAACAAATATATTCTCAACGAATTTCATGTGATTATTTTTTATTTAGGTGCATACGAAGAAAAGAAATATGCTAATTTCTAAGAAATTGCATGACTTAGTTTTTGTCAAGTTCAATATAAAACTCAAGAGCAAACTTTCGATCCTAAACAGAGATCTTCTAATTGCATACAATGAAGAGAAAAAGTTCACCGAATGGTTCATGACTCAGAAATCGAATGGCGATCCTTATGAGACCAGTGATGGCGATCCTATGGGTGCTAATCCGAAGAAAAAGAAAAGTGAAAGAGTTGAGGCATCCAAGTCCAAGAGTAGTAAAACTTCTAAGAGAAAAGCATTCTCATCTTTAAAGTCTAAGTAGCGGCCTGCATCAAATAAAAATGATGAGAAAGAAACTTACACATCATCAGATTCGTCATCAGATGATGAGAAGCAAGGCATGCCTTCGAATGAACCAGTAGATTCAGACTCTAGCTAGAAAATGTATTGTAAATATTGATATTTAAAGTTTCTAACATGTTTCAGATAAACTCATCTAAACGACAATGTTGTAATTTTGTAAATTATATCACTTTTGTATTGTGGAAACACTTCTCTTTTTCTTGAAAACTTATTTTCTTAATTTTATGATTGTCTATCGCTTTATGCATATACGGACGTTCTAAATGGTATCTGCAAATTCGTAAGTTGAATGCAAATAAGCCAAAATAAGTACCATAAACTTATTTTATTGTTTTAATATGTTCTATATAGCCAATTATATAATTATTTTTAACAAATATAACACCGATATGACACTTCGGTATTTAGAATCATATCACGATATCCCGCCCGCTATCCGGTATCCACTATGTAATTTGGCTGATCGGTATGGGACCGGTATCCGATATTTAGAATACTGATATTAATACAAGGGAAGTGTCCCTTTGGTACAAATATTGGGTCTATATTTTGGAATATTTACTAATGCTTCCAAAAGAAAACGAGTTTGACCTTCATTTTTTTGTTCCATATACTCAAATAAGAAAAGCATATTGAATTACATTTCTGTTTCACTACCCACTCATGAAATCTATATGCATCACAAAAATTGGATTCCATTTAAATTATTTGGATACCTATCATGAGGTTTCACATACTTTAGATATTGGTGTCGGTCTATATCTGTAATACCCTAGCTCAATAGTCCACATCAGATATGAGACAAGAACTAAAATAGTTTATAATAATTCCTATTAAGCAATCGACTAATCGTATATAGCCTTTTTTGGGAAGGAATCCATGCTTAACATAAACTATTTTAACTCTTGTCATTCTATCGGAGGCAATATATTCAAACCGAATATATTGTCAATATTTGTATGCACATACGCGTATATCGGAATGGAGCGTGACATGTATTTTAATAGTATCAGAGCCAGTTCCAGTTGAAAGTGTACAGAACTAAGTATCATATGGAACTAAGTACTATACAAAACAAAGTACTAAACAAAAGTCGGGGTCACCTCTTGAATCCGTGGGAGCCATTCTTGAAACCATAGGGGCCATCTCTAGAATTCCACACTGCTTGGTATAGTGTTAACGTGCACTGTGCCCTTGTGTTCCTCTGACAAGAACTCTACCTCAATAGTCCCACATCGAATGTGAGACAATAGTTAGAATAGTTTATAATGATTCATTAAAACCACTAAGTAATCATAACTAGTTTTTTTGGGAAAGAAATATGTGGTTAATATAAACTATTTTAACTCTAGATTTTACTCAAGACTTTAGTATATTCAAACCGAATATATTGTCAGTACTTGTATGTACTCGTATACCGTATATCAGAACAGGGCGCAACAATATCGATATTTTAAACTTATAGATTTCAGGTATCAATATTTATCAAAATACAAATACAAAATGAGAACCTGGCGTGATTACTTGTATTCTTTAACATCTCTAACTATCATAAAAGAGAGAGAAAAAGATGAAACCTATAAGCTACCAAGATTGAAGGGAAAAAGGAAATGGAGAAGCGAGGAACAGAAATAAATTATATACTGAAGAATTGAAGTTACTGAACAAAGGCATGACGACCACTTACTAAGGACTTCAATGAAATACTAAGAAAACATATAGTTTTGCCCTGATTGTTTTTAAAGTTTCAGCTAAAAGGAAGAAAAGATTGTTGAGCAATAATCTTCTCTCCAATCAAACTTGAATACACTGCTAATCTGTTGTGTGAAATAACATCTCGAAAATCATCCACAGCATAGCGCCCAAAAGTACGAATATGCTATGCACAAGTAAAGTCCTGTTGTATATAACAGTTCTAATGAACTATAGAGTTTAATCCTGGCAAGCATTTTGAGGGAGGAATCATGAAGATACCGGTGATTAATCATGTATGGGCCAGACAAGTACTAGGGTGGCTGACCTCCAAGGAAGTCCTCCCTCAAGGCGTTACACATAGGCAAAAGGAATTTATAATATTATACCAAAAGGGTCAAGTACCAGGACCTTAAATATATCAAACACCTACATATGAAAAGAAAGGAAGTTTGAAAGAAAAAGTAGTGAGGGAACACAACGAAAGGTTTGGAGAAGTGATCTTTTACATAGTATCAGTAATTATGCTCATGATCAAACTAGCAATAGTCATTTTAAGAAAGTCAAAGTCCTAGCCCTTCTCATGCCCATTACTCCCTTTACTTGATCTTAGTTCTATGCAAAAATATCATCGCGCAAGGTCATACATAGATTATTATGTAAAAAATCAATATGAAGAATTAAGACTAGTTCGGAGTCACGAAAAGTTGCAAAGCTACAAATTAGCATCCTCCTCCATGCATACATGCATGAATCAAAACGTCTAGAAGTATCAATAGGTTACCATTTTTTACCCCAAATCTCTTATATCATTTAGCAATAGCAATAGCAATAACCAATGTTAATGAACAAAGTTTCAGATGAACTTATTTAAACTCCGAATGAAAATCCCATCACTACCAGAACTAATAAAAACATTCATAATTTTCAATTTGTTGGATTCCAATTAGGTTACAATAGGAGGGATTTGATAGAAATTTCTCATAGTTGGGTATCAAAAGAAAAAAATAAAGAAAGAAAAGAAAATAGAAGAAATTGTGAAGGCGTTATGTATGTAGATACCGTTCGGAGAGCTGGAGGCCGACTTGGTAGCCGATGGCCTCGATGCGGCGGGCGGCAAGGTCAAGCTTGGATGCGTAGAGGCGGTTCGAATACAGCATCACCATCTCCATCATCACCACATCCAAGCAGCTCTCTGCCACTTCTCGAACCATTCTTCTTCCTCTTCTCCTTCTTTTCAAATCCTCTCTGTCTCTCTCTCTGCTCCCAAATTCAGTTCCAATTCCAAATCTCCAGATCCTCCGCTCAACCCCTTTTCTTTCTCTCTCCACTCCTCAGACAACGGAGCTCAGTTTTGGGCACTCTACCGGGCCAGGCCTGCCAGGAGTTGATTTGGTTTGACCTCTCGCAGGCCGTCCTAAAAATCAGTTTTGGGTCTCGGCCCTCTATCAATTTGTGTGGGCTCCAACGCAGGGCCCGTTTTCATCCTCTTTCTGGGTAAAATTATTTCTGTGTCCCCACGTTCGTTATTTCTGACTAAATTGTTTCTCATCTATTATTCTTGCATAAGTATACGCAGTAGGTTGTATACTAAGGGAATACTATTTGAGCACACCACTTTACTCAGTGAGCTCACCTTCTAAAGTAGTAAAAAAATACTAGTTTATCATTCCATTTTATGACCATATTTTTTTTCCCTTTACAAGATTAATCTCCGAACGATGTTAAACTCGTTCTAGAATTATTTCTCGAAAGGTGTGAAAACAGTTAAAGGACTAATCCACGAATAAGATGAGCTCACTGAGCAAAGTGGTGTGCTCAAATAGAATTTCTTGTATACTAAAGAGGGATACTTGGCGTGCGATTTTCGTAATTGCCCTCTATCCATATGATGAAACCCACTTCTCCACATATATTTGTTCATATTACCATATTACTAATGAGACTTAACTCAAGTGATATAAAGACTCCTTCCCTTTACGGATAACAACAGATTCATAGACTCCCCTCAAAATATGTGGGTGAAATTTCTTCAATAATTTGCAGATGTTGGGATTCCTTTCCGAAACTTTTGAGAAATACAATATTCATTGGCGAAGAATCAAGCATTCACAAAGGAGAAATAAATAACTCTACAGTAGGATTTCCTTTCCTAATAAAGTCACTCATGAGACGAGTATAGAATCAACCTATACAATTCAGCAATAAAGTCGATCTCGGGGCGACGACAACTTTTTCCAGCATATCATCATTTAATTGTTCAATCAATGACTTCTTGAGATGGCCTCTCATGGCTCACATTCTGTTGAAGATTGAAGGAAAACACTATCGACTCCCACGTTAATGCACCAGATATTGTTGGGGATATTCTTTGTCAACAGTAGAGATGATATCATTATTCAAAATATATTTAATCTCCTCAATTGATCTTTATCAATGGAGATGGTGGTGGATGAATGGGAAAAGATCGTTGTCCTAAAGATATCATAAAAGATGGATCAAAAATCACAGCTGAGTAATCAAATGAGCGCGATAAAGGGTAAGATTCTTGATGTTGAAAACTGGATTGATGTCAAAATCATAAAACATCTCAAGCTTATAAGTATTAGAACCATTTTTTAAAATTCCATAAGGACTCATACGTCGAAGATGAAGTTTTTGCAAAGTTCCTGGAGAGAATCTCTCTGGACGAACTCTAACTATTATCTCATTTCCAATTACAAATTCCTACATTGGCTTCTGTAAATTTGAAGGTATTATTACTAACTGTTAATTGCTTAAAAATATGATCATAAAAATCATGTAAATATCGTGCAAAGACTCAACTGAGTCACCAGGAATATCACCAATAGAAATGAAAGATAATTTATTGGTTTCCTAAGCTTTTAACTGGTAACGAACTCGAAAAGATTTAAACCAGTTGACTTATTGACCAAGTATTAAATGTACACCCGCTACATGTAAAATAGTATCTAATATGTATTAAACTACTACAATCACATTGTATCACTTGTAGAAAATAACAAATTGTTCATACAGGGATCTAAAGTATTTTACAATCTTACTATATTCTTACTTTTAGTGAGTCAACTAAGAAAATTATAATTGAAAAATAGGGTTGTTTACGATTCTAAAAAGCTAGCTTAAGATATTCAAATCCGTTAAGCTAACAACATAATAATGAATTCTTTCTTCTTTTAGACTTTTAAGATACATGATCAAGTAAATAATGACAATGTGATCTTTCTAATTCGGTTTAAATATGGTGTCACTAAGCATGATTTATCATGTGTCGTGCAAATATAAACCATTAAAGGTGGCATTTTTATTAAACCAAACTACATCAAATCAATAATCATGTAGATTAAATAAAAAATACCAATTCTAAACCTGATCTAAGCATAGATTATCAAATAAATCAAGAATAACTATTTAAGAAAAAAATTTCAACATAATATATTTATGTTTATCTACTAGAACTGTAGCAATAATTCTCTAGAAAGAAGAGAAAAATCCATGTTAATACTATTAATTTAATTTCATCTATATCTTAGAGGTATGAAAAATTAGTTATGTATAATTTTCTATGTAAAGATCATATTCTTAATTAGAAAAGGAAGAGAAAAACTAATTATTCTATGAATGTGATTAAATTAACCTAAGAAAGTAATTAAATATATCTAAGAAAGCAATAAAACCTAACTAAAAAGTAAGAAAAATGTTATATATAAACAAAATTGATAGAAGAAGAACAAACCAAGACCCACAAAGGTCCGATATGGCGACCGTCTCCTCAACAACACTTAGTCTCGTTTTTTATTAACAATTAGAAAGAGTACAAAAGGGCATGATATTCTACAAGGAGTAAATCATATATACACACACACACACTCACTCCATATTTAAAACCCTAATCCAAATAGCCTAATAGAGTTCTAAAATTATACAAAATCCCCACAAAAATATCAGCTGCTGACTCACTAAAGTTGCCACTAAATAGTGGCGTTGACCGCTATTCTGCAAAGGTTAACACTCATGAAAAGACTCCTAATCCACACATGAATCTGCACCAAAAAACTAACATGGCAATTCTTCATTTTTGCCGCCAAATGGTGGTCATTACCGCCAATCAGCAACAAAAATGTTTATCAAGTTTTTGAATTTTTGGTACTTAATCTTCAATCTCTGATCTTCATATTTCTATGACTATGTTCTAAATTTTTTGTTTTGAACTCTGTGACTCTTTAAATTTCTTGTTTCAACTCCTTCTGGACTTGGTTTTGTATGGGTCTTCGCTAATTCAGTGCAATCCTTACTACAATGGCCCTAACCTAAAAAGCACCTAAAGTACTCGAGTAACATTATTTATATACAAAAATAGATAAAATATGGAATATAAATATGTAAGATATGATACTCATCAGTATCACATATAATCAGATGTCATCTACTAGACACTAAAACAAATCTCCATGACTATGATTTACTACCTCAGTCGAATCATCAGTTTATGAATGATATGTCATAGAAAACTTGAATGTAGTATCCATTTTCTTCTAGGAGTTTGCTAAAATGAGCCGTAGATCGAATATCTCTGTAAGAAAGGATCAATTTAGCAAGAACATGTAAGCAGACTATTTCTATCAAACAAACGTTTAACATGTGAAGCAACTATACTCTTGTTGCATATATGAAGTGTGCCATTTTGAAAATTCCATCCACCTCAGCTAATACGAATCATGTTTCTAAGTGTACGAAAGAGATCTAAATTGAAATTAGTACTGAGATACTCCCAAAGTGTAAAGAGCATGGATAAAGGTATGTAAAATCTAATATTTTACTTCATACTCTTAACAGTCAGTCAATCTCAATAATGCGATATAACTCTCGCAATATCATGCTTTGATACAATGTCAATAAAACAAATATTTCACCAAGAAGATGGTGTAATCATGAAAAAAATGTTCACCAATCCTTCATGGGTGTATCTCCCAAATCAAATGATCATGCAAAAAAGTTTTGAAAATACATTAACAGGAGCTTCAAAATAAGAACTATCATCAATGGTGTATTTCCTAATAGTGGTAGGTGGATCCTGAGCTAAAAAAGTATAGATATTACGAAAGTCCTGACAAGTAGAATGCTTATCACTCACACCAAAATAGTGTTTAAACACTAATATGTACTCCTAAATTAACTCAAGTCATTTAATACTTTAGTGCCTAATCTTTTCTGGGAGTTAATATTACAGAGGGCTTAATGGTTTGAGTTAAGAATAAACTTTTTGGATAGCAAATAGTGATGCATAAAATGCTAATCATAGATATCATTATGCTATTTGCCTCTTTCAAATTCTCTCCAGAGAAAGCATAAGATAGTTCTTTTGCCTTAATACATTACCTATAATTACACTTAATGCATCACATGCTACCTCAATGACTATTGTAGACAAAAAAAAATACACCGGTGCACCACAGGTGCACCTGCGGGTTGCACCCGCAGGTGGCAACCCACGGGACACCCGCGGGAGCACTCTTTCAACCCCCGCGGGAGCACTCTTTCGGGTTGACACCTGCGGGAGGACTCCTGCGGATGGCAACCCGCGGGAGGACTCCTGTCGGTTCCCACCCGTGGGAGCACTCCCGCAGGGCACTCCGCGTGAGCCTCTCGCGGGTGACAACCTGCGGGTTGCTCCCTTGAGTGCCACCCATGAGTTGCTTCCTAGAGTTGCCCACTCCCGTGCTTTGATTACGTAATTTGAATTTTTAGGAGTTAAATATGTAGATTTAACCGGGATTCGAAGGAAAAATTTGAGCCAGATTTGAAGTGTCCTCAATTTATAAAAAAAAAAGAGGGAGCAGAGTTCAGAGGGGGGACTTTTTTTGGAGAGTTCGCAGAGTCCAGAAAAGCAGAGGAGCGAAGAATCCAGAGAAAAGAGAAGTGATCCTCTTCTTCTCAGTCGGACTATCAACGGAGTGTATTAACGAGACTCCATCACAACCAAACCTATAATTAAAAAAGAGAATATATCATTTTTTTCTCATTCTTGTGACATGTAGACAAAAAAAAATTATACGAGTGCACTGCGGGTGGCAGCCCTCGAGAGACTCCCGCGGGTTCCCACCCGCAGGAGGACTCCTACAGGGCGCTCAGCGGGAGCCTCTTGCGGGTGACAACCCGCGGGGTACTTCCGTGAGTGCCACCCATGAGTTGCTCCTGCAGAGTTGCCCACTCCCATGCTTTAATTACGTGATCCGGATTTTTAGGAATTAAGTACATAAATTTAACAGGGATTAGAAGAAAGAATTTGAGTCGGATTTGAAGTCTCCTCAATCTATAAAAAAAGGGAGCGAAGTTCAGAGAGGGGACGTTTATTGGAGAGTTAGTAGAGTCTAGAAAAGCAGAGGAGCGGATAATCTAGTGAAAAGAGAGGTGATCCTCTTCTTCCCAGTCGGACCATCAACGGAGTGCGTTAGTGAGGCTCCATCGCCACCGAACCTACAATTAAAAAAGAGAATACATCAATTTTTCCTATTCTTGTGATCTCAAAAATTTTGTAATTCAATCATTTTTTATTGCTGTAAATCAAAAATTTGCAATAGAAGGGAAATTCACTTTTTTGAGCAAACAACTATCAAGAAATTAGGAAGACAAAGGATTAGCACAGTAGCCAACTTCTCCTTAATTTCTATGAATGCTTTAGTAGCATTTGTACTCTCTTTTCTTAAAATAATCAGGAATCAAAATCATAATGGTACTGAGTCTCCCAACAAATCTGTTATTAAAAGTGACTAAGCCATGAAAATTCTTGGCTCATGGATCGTACTAGGAGTAGGCTGCTCATTGATGACCTTAACTTTGCAAAATCAGCTGATACTCCGTCTTTAGAGATGATGAACCCTCCGAAATGAACAAACAAGGATAAAAATCCACATTTCTTCTTATTGACAAACAATTCTCCTTGTGGAGTCTCAAAAACCTATATCAAATGAGAAAGATACTCCATGATTATATAAATACCATAATGTTATCATAGAAGATGACTACAAATATTTCTCAGAAAGGATTCAATATCTACATCATAACTCTCATAAACTTGTTAGACACATTAACAAACTAAAGGTCATGACTAACCACTCATATGTCATTCCTTGATCTTTAAAGGAAGTCTTTTAACTTATCACCTCATAGATACGAATCTAATGATACCCACTACGAAGATCTATCTTTAAGAAGATATGAGGCCTGGTCATGATATCTAATAAATTATCTAGTATAGGAATAAAAATTCTATACTTAACAGTGATCCTATTGATGACACGACTATCCATTTACATTTTCTAGTTACTATCCTTTTTAGCCTTAAGTATTGCGAGAATGACACAAGAACTCAAACTCTCTTTAAACTAATTTTATAGTAAATCATCTACTTGCCTCCTCAACTAAGTATACTCGATATAGTTCATCCTATAATGAGGAAAATGAGGCAAACTACACTCTGACACAAAATATATGGCATGCTAGTGTAGATAGTAAAAGAATTCAAGAGCTCACAAAAATTTGTAAAACTATCCGCTATGGTTCAGTTCAAATAAATCTCCCTTGTTGGCATAGAAAAGAGTTAGCCTCATCAGTGCAACAAAGAAGCAAGCCCCGGAGTAGCAAAAAGCAGGCCCTGGCGCAACAAAGAGACTAGCCTTGCCGATATAGTAGATAAGTTATCTGTGTTGGCATAGTAGAAGCAAGTGCATTGGTTCAGTAAATTATTTGCATAGGCACAATCCAAATTATCTGCACCAGCATAACAAAAACAAGTGCACTAGCACGACAAATTATTTACATTGATATATAAATTTTCTACTGCTGGATCAAGTAATTAGGTGGTTACTAAGATCATGGGTATGATCTACCATGATCCCCTCAAGCGTAACTATTGTAATCTTCCTGGCTATAAAGTAAGCCATGAATGAATAAAAAGGGAAAAATCCCAGGCTATAAAAGTAAACCGTCAAGGAGATCACGATTATAAAAATATGTTATATGCCTCCAAATCTTCCTCCTCCAAATATCCTCCATGTTTATTGCTAGATCATCCACTTTGACAGGATTCTATTGGTAAAACTTTTCAGAAACTTGATTGTAATCTCGCATGACTATAAAAAGAAGAGTCTTCTCTCATTATTAAAGTAAATTAGGAATTCTGATCCTTTTGTAAAGGGTTTTGCTATTGATCTCCAATAAAAAAAATACTTGAAAAGAAATAGTGACTCCACTGGGGAGTTTCTCCTCCACTACTAAAGAGATCGTGTTGCAATCTGATGATATGACCATCAATGCCATCATGGAAACCTTGGTTATCGAATCAACCAAGGTACAAACAATGAACTCCTCTGATCAGGTTCATATCCTTGCAAATTAAGGCTCAAGATCAAAGCTCCATGTAATGATTAATCTACCATCAAAGCAACCATATTAACCTTTTGCACAATTAAAGTTATCATCCCCCCAGTGGTTAATTCTGTCTCTATTTTTTTAACTTGGCCTGAGGAGCAATATAGATTATTACCAGTGAACCAAAGCATGTGCTTACCAAAGTTGTTCCTAGTATAGCAAATAACGTGCCTAGCGCAACAAATAGCGTACTCGACACGATAAAGTCCATCACGCAGCGAATAACGTGTCTGGCATAGCAAAATCTGCCAGCAAGCAAATTATGTGCCCAACATAGCAAAATCTACTGCCACAGCTGTTCGCCATGAAAGTTACACTCTTTATATCGAAGTATTTTCAATAAAAGGGTTATAATCGGACGGTTTCCCGTTTACAGAAGATGAAGAAGATAGTTTTTCCTCTTTGTTTAAGGCTGGGTTTCTAGGTAGCTATGGAGGATGATCCTGCTCTCCGTTGACACTCCGTACAATCTCTTTCAGTTGGCTAAAGGAAAGAAAAAGGGCTCTTTTCTCTTGATCACAAGGGGTAATTTCTGGGAGAAGACCTCTGTCTCTGTCTGTGTGTATCTCTTTCGCTTCCCTCCTTTTATAGGGGGCTTGGAGTAACTTCCCGCCATATTTGCTCGACCGTTAGCTCCCACTACTCGAGAAGTGCCGCCATATTCGTTAGGTAGTTATTTCCACGATCGAAGTAACACCGCTGCATTCGTTTGACAGTTATTCCCACGATTCGAGGTGGCAATTCTTCTATTCAGGTCGGGTGACTTTGTATTAAACCCCCACCCGAAAGCTATGGGTAGTGTCGTGAATTTCAACTTTAGATTCGCGAACCTGTTCCATCGCCTGGATCGCAGACCTCATTTTCTTAGATTCGCGGATCCGATGAGTTGCGGACTTCTGTCTCTGAATTCGTGGATCTGCTTTGCTTTTCTGAAATTTTTCGCCGACAAAATTCCCTCCAAAGTTTCCAAAACTCTCATGATTCTTTGAGGAGTTTCGGAATACTTTGGATATAATCTTCTGTATTAGAACTTCCGTTGCGTTTGTTTGAAGTCTGTGACTCTGTATTAGTGCCACAACTGCTTCTTGCTCTTGAAGGGATACGTCTCTGTATTAGGGGCGCGACTCTTCATCTTTGAGTAGAAGACGACTCTGTATAGGGTCGTAAATTGTCTTTGGAAGGGGCGCGACTCTGCATTAAGGTCTCGAGCCTTCGCTTATTGAGAAGAAAGCGGCTCTGTATTAGGGACGCAAGCCTTCATCTTGGAGTAGAAAACGACTCTGTATTAGGGTCGCGAACTTTCGCTTTTTGAGAAGAAAGTGGCTCTGTATTAGGGTCGAAAATTGTCTTCGAAAGAGGTGCGACTCTGTATTAGGGTCGCGAGCCTTTATTTTGGAGTAGAAAATGACTCTGTGTTAGGGTCATAAACTCTTGTTTTGGAAGTAACACGTCTCTGTATTAGGGGCGCGAGCCTTCATTTTTTTTTTAATAGAAAACGACTCTGTATTAGGGTCGCGAACTTGTTTTCGAAAGGAACACGTCTCTGTATTAGGGACGCGGGCCTTCATTTTGACAGTGGCAAATGACTCTGTATTAGGGTCACAAACTATCTTTGGAAGGGACGCGACTCTGCATTAAGGTCGCGAACCTTCGCTTTTTGAGAAGAAAGCGGCTCTGTATTAGGGTCGCGAACTTCGCTTTTTGAGGAGAAATCGACTCTGTATTAGGGTCGCGAACTTGTGCGGGAAGGCTGGCAGTTGTTTTTCTGCAGCGTCAGAATTGAGACGTTTCTCTGAGCTGCATTAACTGAAAAGGTATTCACGATATTCGAGCCAGATATCACGTCTGTCTAGAGATCTCGGCCGTCAAATCATCGGCTATATAACCTTCACTTTACAAGAGAGGTTGCCCTTATCTCAAGAAATTTGAAATCTGAGTTTTTCATTTGGACTCCTCAGACTCCTCATCTTCAAGCTCCAATAGCTTTTGATTCTCTGTGCGAAGGATTTTCTCCCTCTATAAAAGATGCCAAAGAAAGCTTCTTCCTCTGATGTTGCCAGTGGTCGTCAAGATTCTCGAGCAACTTCTAGTTCGATAGTGGTTCGGCGGGAACCCTTGATTGGAGATAAGTAAAAAAAATCGGATGGCAGTCCCTTCTCTTATTTTTTTTTTATCTCTGAATCTGAATGTCTTTTGCAGTTGATTACGCCTTGAATTCTTGGCTAAAGAATTATTATTTTGAATATTCTGACGGCTATGATGGGAAGAAAGAGTTCAGATTTGGTCATGTCTTTTCCCATTGTACAGCCTCAGATAACCAAGAGAGAGCAGACAAGATTCTCCACCCTTCTCACTTAACATTGCGAGAGTTGATGACCAATGTATCTTTCGAAGGAGATAATCGGTCTCCGTTGCTCAAACCTGTCTTCTTGTTTGGGGACCATATTTCAATGCCTGATAGTGGTTTGGAAGATGACGATTATAAATGGGTTCACTAAGTTGAAGGTCGCTATTTGTTTCTCCCCAATATGGAGAGATCTTATCCATTCTTATTCTTTCAGTCCCTTTCCGTGCCCAGACGAATGGACTGGCATATAAACAGGCTACAAGACGGTATCTTGTTGGGGGGCTAAAATGCTCAAGGTGCTTTTCCTCGTGGTACTGGGAAGAGCTTTCGCGGGTTGCTGCTGGGATTGTTTAAACATGATCTCCCTAGAGGCGAAGTTCCCATAATTGCGCAGACTTTCCTGCACCGTTTTACCAATTACAAGGAAATTTCCTGTTCAGGACTTTCATCCCTCCGGCTGGGTTCACTGCTCTTCGAAAGGAGAGTGGGCGGTCTTGACTGACTTCTTTCTGCGATCATTTAGAGATCAGCTTCATTATGCGGGGCTGCATCGCGCCATCAGGGCTGTTCAGCACGGCATTCCCGCTAGCAGAATCCATTTCTTTACTTTATTGGAACTGTATAATCCTGATACTTGTACAATCTTTTGCCCTCGAGGTGAGTTGGGTTTCGCCCTCCACGAGATGCATGAGGTCTCGGGCTTGCCTATGCGAGACGTCTCGTATGAAGAGTACGTCTCTACTGGAGAAGAACTCCATCTGCTAAAAACTCAGGATCTTTTGGCTTATGATACTTACTGGAAATTACTATGCCATTATCATATATGCACCACACATCGAACCCGTAGTTTGAAGCTAAAGAAGTGGCTGCAATATCTCCTACCTAACTTTTCTAGGAGTAATCCGAACTTCATTCGCCTTCCTCCAGTTTCTGAAAAGGAGGTTGAGAGAAGAATTGTAAGTTTCGGGACAAATGCTTATGTTACCGAAGCTGACGAGGACGTTTTCAAAGCTGGGACGTCCTTCGAGAGTTTCCATTATCAGACCCTTCAACCCTTATCTGACCCTGCCTTCTTGGCGGGTTATTTGTTGGTTTGGTTGAAAAAGTGTGTTATTTCTTCGCAAGAAAACATACCCCTTGGGGCCGTATACCCGGCCGTTCTACTGGCGTTGGGTAGGCGACTCAGTTTGTTGCCCGCTATGGTGTGCAGTATCCAAAGCGGATTGAGAAGAATATCTGATAAATTCTGCAATGTGAAGAAGGAGCCGAGAAAGAAAGGAGACCCTGTCATCAAGACTCCTAATCCGCATGTAGAACTCCCTTATACTTATTTGATGGCTTGGTTGGTTCTACATTGCCCTACTTTGATGAGTTCTGCAGACTCAAAGATTGACTTAAGTGCTCCCAAAGTGCAGCACTAATGAGAGGTCGCAGTGGAAGGGAGGCTACATGGCCGCGATCCGCAAAACCCTTCGTCATTTCTCAACTTTTGAGTTGTTCAGATGTTTTCCATACTTCCTGAATGCTGGATACGGAGAAGAATTCGCGGACACTGCTGGCGCTGATAAAATTACCACCCTATCCTCGGGACGTTTCTGGTGGTTGATAAACATCCGCCCAGGACATTTGGTCCTCCATTTGGGAAACCTCTGCTATATAGAACCTTACTACCCAAGTCGTTTTGCCCGACAGTTTGGGTATAATTAGTTTTACGTTGGCAACCCCAATAGAGAGTTAAGCTTTGTTAGGAATGTTCTTGAGGGAGCTCGAGCTTGGTTTCACTTCGTCACAGGTGGAACTCACGCCAAATTTGATCTTCCGCTCAAGATCCCGAACTCAAGTATGAGCTTCTGCTTCTGTAAATGGTTTGCGGATGCTAACTCTGCTTCTCAAAATTTCAAAATATATCATACCAGTCTGCGGGAGATCAAATCCTGGTATGCCCAGAAAAGAGGGCCGGCAGCACAAAGGTGGCAGGGATGGAGGACTCAAGGGGGGACAGCACATCCAACAAATCGGAACAAAGGGAAGAGGACGCTGATGCACCAGTTCAGACTGCCTCCCTTGATGCTTCTCCTGATCCGACGTCGAGGAAGACTTCTCCTCCACTGCAGTCTTCTCCTGAGAAGTATTTACATAAGCGAAAGAGGCTAAGGCATCTTAGCTACTTGCCTGCCATTCCGCAGGGAACTGATTCACAGAGCATCCCGTATGGGACTGGCACTGCAACGTCCCTTCTGGTTTCTGAGTCCCTCGTTGAGGAACCTGAGGAGGATGAAGATGATTCATCTTTAACCCTCTGTTCCTTTAAGAGGCGTCGGAGTTAAGGACCTGTTCTTTGCAATGACCATGTTCCAATTATTCAAAAGGATTCTACCTCTCCTATTGGCCAGGCCAATGTTGAAGTCAATGTTTTTTCGGCCTTACAAGAGGATTCTGTAGCTCTCGTTGCTCAAGACACTGCCGATGATGAAGTGCAAATCATTGGGGAGACTCGCGCATCGGATCCCCCAAAAACAGCACCTCCTTCTGAAGACCAAGATGAATGGGGCGATGATGATAACGCCAGTAGTGACAGTTTTCGCTCTTCTACTCCTCCTTCAGATCATGGAAAATATGTCTTTTTGAGCGAGGAGGTTCGAACCAAAGTATACGGGCCTGAAGTGTTTGGTCCTTAAGTGTACGGACTTGGAGAATTCAGCATTCAACTTTCAAGTCTTCATCTTCTTTCTTCAGTAATTATGTTATTTTATCAAACGATATTGTAATACTTAACTGTCAATTTTCTTCTTTTTTTTTGCTAGCTCCAGTTTTAACTCCGGACTTAGAGTGCATGGGCGCGAAGGTGACTTCACCAGATAATACCATCGCGGGAGCTGACACTGGTGGAGCGACCGAAGTTACTACTGCTGCAGTTGATACTTCAGAAGTGGTGATTCCCGAGGCTGTTATGCCTACGACCTTGGTCACGACCGCTCCAACTGATGTTATAGTTCAGGAGGCTATGATTAGTAGCTCCACGGAGATCTCCAGAGGTGTCATTCCTCCTGTTGCGGATCAACCCGCTTCTGCCTCAACCAGTATTACTCCTTCTCATGCAGAGATTGACATGCTTGAGAGTGATTTGCTGAAGGACACAGTGGAGACTTTCCTTCACTTTCTGGACTGCTGTATCGATAAAATACTAAAGGGGGTTCCTTTTGCTTCAATCGCCAATGTTCTTAACATTTACCTAACTGGTATCGTTAGTATTGGTGGGGAAGATAGAGCTGCTATTTTTAGGCTTATAATAACTCAGCTTCAAAGGCATGCTGAATCTCTATCGAAAGCCAGAAGTGCTAATAAATCTGAGACAGTAGAAATCATTTTCCAAAAGCTGAAAGAGGAACAACTTAAGTCTCAGAAGGAGATTCAAGAGAAGGCAACTATTTGCAAGGCCTCTTTAGAGCAATGTCAATCAAATCGCGAATCTTTGGTTCTTCAAGTGGAGGCCGCTGCTTCGATTGTCAAGAGTCATGACCAAGCTATTACTAAGGCTCAAGAGACCATCGCCAAGGCTCAAGCTTTCTTGGCCAAAATAACCAAGGAGCGCGATGAATCAATGAGGAACCTCGTCGACTTATCGCCCCAGCAGGACAATATAACTAGAGATCTCCAGGCAGTACAGGCTGAATTGGCTACACTGGAGGCTGCTGCAGCGCAGAATGTTATCGCCAGTGACGAGGAATTACGTCGTCAGGCCGCTGTTCAAGCTTATGAAACCCTTCAACAAGACATTGACGACGAGGAGAAGAAAATAAAGGCCCTTTTGAACCATTGAATTGTAAAGCTATTGTGTACACTGTTTTAGGTTCCCCTTTTTTTTGTAATAGTTCCCCTATTGTTTATGGAGAATCTCATTTTGGCCTTATGAGGTATGATTATGCAGTTATTCTTCAGAGATTTGTAACGAACTTGCCATCTTTTGTCTGAAGTTTGCGAACCATCGTAAAATTCTGATATCTGTATATCTGTTACGCGACTTTCTTAAGTCATGTAAATTTTAGGGGTTCGTGAATTTACATTATCCATATCTAACCCACGACCCGGGTTCCGGAACACTGGTCCGTGATGCTTCATCTGGAAGTTCGCGAAATAGACCGTAGATTTTTCAGAATTTGTAGAGACTTCTGCGAGTATTGTGATGCAGCCATTTGGGCATAGAATTCCAAGCGTTACATGCCTCTATTAATGACGAGATCTCCGGGTTGCGATATCTAAGCGTCCCATGCAACAGCAATAAATTCTATTGAGATCTGAACTGAAAATCTTGACCGAAGATCTCGGTCTTATCTCTTCTAAACTGGAGATCACAGTTAGCAACTCGCCTATATAAGGCACATGCTCTCTTCAATGAAGGATCATTCAGCCGTGAGAAAATTTCTTCTTGACTCTCTTCTCTTTCTCTCTTTTGTAGTAGATCCACCAGCGCGGCCATGTTTTCTTCTTCTTCAACCGAAGTGATGGATAAGAGTTGGCATGTCACAAGACCTCCAGACTGCATCAATCCAGCGAGGTGTCTCACCGACAAGGTCCTTCTGACCGTAATCATTTTCCTTAATTAAGGTATACCTCTTCTTCTTATTCATACCCTCCTCCTTCTTTTTCTTTCTTTTTAACAAGGATTTGTTTCGGCTGCAGGAGATAACCGTAGTCATTCTCCTTAACAATGGTCCAGACCCAATGAGCTCGTAATTGCTTCCAATGCCTCAAGGGGCTTGGAAAGTCTCATGTATCTTTCATGAGAGAAAAGATTTCGGGTCTGGAGCATTGTTTTTCTTCTTTCCTAGTATCCCACAAGGTTGGGGTACTAATAACCAGGACCTTAAATTTGCGCAACCCGTCAGCTATATGCTGGGGTTTGCATTCGATATGCCCAGTTTTGAACTAATCAATTCACTGGCATCATCCTTGGGAGAACCAACCAGGAGGTCCCTGACTGTGGTCGGAAAGAAGAAACAAGATTATGCTTTTTAAGCCATCCTAAAAAAAAGGAGGCTACAAGAGCAAATTGGAAGTGGAGGCCATGGAGCAAACTTTTTGATCTGAACAATGCCGAAAGAGGCGGTTACAGAAGTAAGTCTGTCATTCCAGAAGAAGGGCCGGCAGAAGCAAACTTTTTGATCTGAACCATGCCGAAAGAGACAGTTATAGAAGCAAGTTTTCCTCTTTTTTTTTATTTGTATTTACTCTTATTGGCTGTATAGACTTAGAGAATTCTCTTTAATTTTGTTCTGATGATGAATAAAGAAGTTCTTTTCTTTCCACATAACTGATAGTATCTAAAAGATGATTCTGATGTTGATAATTTTGATGTTGATAAAAGATGATACCAGAGGTAACTGTTAACTTGATAATTTTAAAATAAATCACAATTTTCTAAGTACCCAAAACTACTATGAATGAAAGAACTCCTTGTTAATAAACTTGATTTGCCAAATGTGTTGTTGACTTGGCAAATTTTGATAGAAGGAAAATTTGATTCGCCAGAGATAATTTTTAACTTGGCAAATTTTGAAAAAAGAAAATCTGGTTCGCCAGAAGTAATATTTAACTTGGCAAATTTGATATGAAGAAAATCTGGTTCGCTAGAGGTAATTTTTAACTTGGCAAATTTGATATGAAGAAAATCTGATTTGCCAGAGATAATATTTAACTTGGCAAATTTGCTATGAAGAAAATCTGATTCGCCAGAGGTAATATTTAACTTGGCAAATTTGATGTGAAGAAAATTTGATTCGCCAGAGGTAATTTTTAACTTGGCAATTTTGATATGAAGAAAAATCTGATTCGCGAACTAAAGGCTTTTTAGTCCGGAACCAAGAACTTTCATTGATGAAGTTTTGATTACAGAGAAACTATTTGCTCGTGACTAGTATAGAACTGCCCAGGCCGTATTATGACTGGTGTTACTACAATTTTGCTAAGGATAATACTTCTTCAAGAACTTGCCGTTGATTGGCATTAGGATCTTATTACCATTAGGCTTTGTCAACCGATACGCCCCGTTGGAGTAGACCGTATCAATGACGAAGGGTCCCTCCCACTTTGGCTGGAACTTTCCCCTAGGCTTCTGGCTTGTTATGATTGGTTTTCTAACTGACAGGACCAGATCACCTTTCTTAAAAGTCCTTCGTTTAGCCTTTTTGTTAAAGGTTCTAGAGATCCGTACCTGGTATAGCTCGATACTCTGTTGAGCTTCTAAGCGTTTGTCATCCAAGACTTCTAACTCTTGGAGTCTTTGCTGATACTTTTCTTCTTCTGTCATCCTTGTTGTTAACACGACTCGTAATGAAGGGATTTGGATCTCCAAAGGCAAGACCGCTTCTGATCCATATACCAAGAAGAACGGAGTGGCATTGGTGGGAGTTCGGACTGTGGTTCGGTATGCCCACAGACACTCTCCGAGCTTTTCGTCCCAATCCCGTTGATTGGATGACACAAACTTCTTAAGAAGTTTTATAATGGTCTTATTAAATGCTTCTGCTAGACTATTGGCTACAAGGTAGTATGGCGATGAAGCCACATATTCAATCCTGTATTTATTGCAGAATCTAGAATACACTTGGCTTACGAACTGAGATCCGTTGTCGTGAATTATTCTTCTAGGCACCCCGAAGCGATAAAGCACATGGTGCTTGATGAACTTGATAACATCTGACGACTTTACTTCGGCCAGGGAGATGGCCTCAGTCCACTTTGAAAAGTAATCAGTTATGGCCAAAATGAACCGGTGTCCTCTCGTTGATGGCAGAGAAATTGGCCCTATGATATCCATACCCCATTTCTCAAACGGCCATGATGTAGCCGTCGGGTGGAGATATTCTGGAGCTTGATGTATAAAGTCTGCATGTATTTGGCAGGCCCTACACTTCTTGGCATAGTTGACTACTTCTATCATCATCTTAGGCCAATAATAACCCATCCTTCGGATTCTATTCCAGAGTTTCGGTCCTGGCTGATGTGCTCCGCAGATGCCAGCGTGAGCTTCTTCGAGTACCTTTTGAGCTTAGCAGTTGGAAAGACAGCAAAGTAGAACTCCGTCGTAGGATTTTCTATATAACGTCTGGAGCTCCGCATTGTAGTAAAACCGGATAGCCCTTCTCTGAACGGCTTTGGCTTCTTTTGGACTTTCGGGTAATATCCCGTAAAGGACATAGTCTATTTAAGGAAAACACCAATCCCTTGGATCTAGGCTAGATGCGCAAGCATCAGCTTCGTTTTCTTGTGGCTTCTTCACTTCTTCTTTGAGCTCACCCTTTGAGCAGAACAATTCCTTGTTGCTTACCATAATTTGCTTTTTAGCATGCTTGGGTAAGGCTAATGTAGCAGCCAAGGAAGCTAGCGATTCCGCATAACTATTGAAGTGGCGCTTTATGTCGTTGATATAGAAACCAGTGAAACCGTTAGCGATCTTGATCACCGCATGATAATACGGCAGGGGGTCTTCATGTTTGATTTCGTACTCCCCTTTTATTTGATTGACAACGAGTTGAGAGTCTCCATATGCCTCCAAATATTTGACCCCTAGTTGTTTGGCTATTCTTAAGCCGATTAGGAGGGCGTTGTATTCCGTGACGTTGTTGGAGCACGAGCTTGTCAATGAGTAAGCTTGAGGAATGATGTGGTTGCGAGGAGAGACGAGAACAACTCCCACCCCCGCCGTTGTCTTTCCTTTGGATCCCATTCGGGAGGCACCATCAAAGAAAAGTTGTCATACACCTTTCGAAACCGTATTCGATTCGGAAGACTTCTCGAACCATCCTTTTTTGGAATTAAATCCCGTTCTTCCAATGCTCCTGGGATTTGTTCATACAACCTTGAGGATGCCGGGACTGGATGCTCGGCCAAGAAGTCGGCCACGGCCTGTCCTTTGATAGACTTCTGTGGGACAAAGTGCATATCATATTGTGATAGCAAAATAGCCCAATTGGATAGTCTTGAATTTAATAACCTGGGTTTAGTCATTAATATTCTCAGAGGGTTAACTCTCGATACAACGTGGATAGTTTGTCCAACTAAGTAGTGTCGCATTTTCTATATTGCGAACACCAACGCTAGACATTCTTTTTCTACGGGATTATACTGGTGTTCCGCCCCGATCATCATTCTGCTGAGATAGTAAATGGCTTGCTCGTAGCCTGACTCATTCTTCTGTGCTAGCAAAGCGCCCAATGAATGATCCATAGCCCTTATATATAACTGGAAGGGCCTTCCCAAAACTGGGGACACAAGCACTGGTGGCTTCGTGAGATATTGTTTAATCTCTTCAAAAGCCTTTTGGCATGCGTCATCCTAGATGAACGACACTCTTGTCCTCATCAATCTGGTGAAAGGTTGATATTTACCAGATAAATTTGATATAAATCTGCGAATGTACGCCAGCCTGCATTGTAATTCTCTTAACTCTTTGAGGTTACGAGGAGGTGGCATGTCATGGATAGCTTTGACTTTATCTGGATCAAGATGTATTCCCTTCGAAATTACGACAAAGCCGAGGAATTTCCCACTAGAGAACCCCATGAAAGACTTAGCTGGATTCATCTTGAGCTGGTGCTTCCTCATGAGGTCAAACACTGTCTTCAAATCTTTCAAGTGATCTTCTTTATTTCTGCTTTTAATTGTTAGGTCATCTATATAGCATTCCACTGTTTTTCGGAGGTGCCTCTAGAAAATTGCATGCATGGCGCGTTGATACGTAACACCTACGTTCTTTAGGCCAAACAGCATGACTGTATAGCAGTATACTTCGAGTGGTATCCTGAAGGACGTATGCTTCTCATCACTGGGATACATCTTTATTTGATTATATCCAGAGAATCCATCCATGAACGTCATGCACTCATACCCACAAGTATTATCTATCAAGATATCAATGATGGGTAATGGGAATTCGTCTTTGGGGCAAGTCTCATTCAAATCCCTAAAGTCTATATAGACTCGGATTTTTCCATTTTTCTTAGTCACGGGAACTATATTTGCGACCCAATCAGGGTGTTGTTCCTCTCGAATAAAACCTGACGCGATCAACTTTTTGATTTCAACTTCTATAGCTTCCATGATCTCTGGGCGGAATCGTCGTTGTGGTTGCTTTACTGGCTTAGCTTCTGGTCGGATCTTCAATTTGTGAACCGCCACGCTTGGATCCAACCCTGGCATCTCCTTATAACTCCAAGCGAAAATATCGATGTATTCGTGGACGAGTGATATTAATTCCTTCCTTTCTTCCGAGAATAGGTTTTCACTCATAAATATGGGTTTGGAATTCTTTTCATCTCCCATATTGATTTGAATCATTTTATCTTCAGTTGGGCGCTCCCGCTGTTCAAACTGAATCTCCCACTTCATATTAAGATACTTGTCCCAAGGATCGTCTCTTACTGGTGAGGTTTCCTTCAAATCTTCGTTTTCGTAGATCGTGGAAGCCATGTTCGCGGATACCTCGTGAAAAATCGCACCTGTGCTGACATATGAATCCCGGCATGATGATTCTGACGAATGATCGTATTGTCTTTCCTCAGCCTTGTCGCTTGAGGAGGTCTAGGAAGTGGTGACGCAGCCCAACTCCCTGCCGGTTTTCTGGTAATAGTCTGGCGTCTTTCCTTCGGGGACAAAAAGTTGAAGGATTGTCTTCCTTCCTTTTCCGAAATTTAACCCCCTGCCTTCGGCCAGATTATATCCCATTTTCTTTATTATTCTATGGGAGTTTTCATCATAATGGAAGAACTCGGGTTTTCCCTGTTCTTCCTCAGAATCTGAACATTTCTCTTTGTACCCGTGACTTGCTTTTCCAAATATTATGGCCTTTTGGGTTCCATGTTTAGGAGGGACCTCAAAAACAGTATGGTCAGCACTTTCAACGTCATCACTTAATTCATATAAGGATGATCAGATAGGTGCTTGGAAGGAAGTCAGAGAATATATCTCTTTTACACAGTCGCTAAATGCATTTGTGCCAGTGCTTGAGGGCTCAGAATCAACACCAGAAGAATAAGTAAATTTCAGATTTTCATTTATCACCCATTCACCATCAGAGTGAACGACGTTATTTACATCAAGGCCTTCGAGGCTTATCACAATGGGCTCACCATTCCAAATTACATTCTCGGATTCCAAATCTTCGGATCCTGATTCTGCATCAGCCTCTTCGCCACTATCAGAGTCATCTAGAACGGGCCGATCTGCGACGCCAAGCATATCTTGATACAGCAACGCGTCAGTAAAGTAGTTTTCAACTCCTTTAATGAGCGTCTTCACGTTCGCGTCTTCGTCGACATACTTCATGCATTGGTGTAACGTGGAGGGCACGATTAAATTGCTATGGATCCAGGGTCTCCCCAATAGCAGATTGTATGATGTGTCCGCATCTATCACGTAACACGTGACTTCCGTCTTCAGGTCGCCGATTTGACATTTGAGCTTTATTTTACCCAGGTGTCTATTACCGTTAGCATTGAACCCAAAAATAGTAGTGTTGGTTGCGGCTAATCTGTTCATCGGTACTCCAAGATATCGCAGCATCCTTCGTGACATGATGCTCAAGGCCGAGCCTGAATCAACTTGAATACGATCAATCTCCGTAGATCCTATATATCCCTTGTAATACAAAGGGTGATGATGCTTATTGCTTTTGACTTGCATATCTTCCGGAGAGAAGGTGATGCAAGGGATATTTTTACCAGAGATCTGGTGACATGTCGCACAAAGAGACTCTCCTTCTTCGATCATCTCTGGTATTTGCGCCAAGAACACTTCCGAATCTTACAGAGCTTCTCTTAAACCTTCCCTAGTAGATTTGGAGAGCTTCAGGAGCTCGTACAAGGTTATCTTTGCAGGGATATTGGCCAACTGTGTTAGGATGTTGAACTGGAATGACTTTCGCGAGTTTTCCGCAAGTTCTTTTCCCCTCTTCCTTAGAGCTTTGTCAAACTTTAGCTCTTTTTGCTTGACTTTCTCTGGAGATGGTTAAGAACCTGTTGTTTGGCCGTAATTCTTTAAGTAATCTTTTCTCGAACGGGTCCCAACGCAGAGGGTCTGCATAGGCGACCAAGAAATTTCCGATTTCTTTTTCCGAATCTGTCAGAGCAGGAATGATCTCATCTTCTTTGGGAATTACGAAAACAAAATTAGAGGTGAAGACCCTCTCTCTTCGCTTCTTCCCAGATGAACTGGAACTCCATTGTTCATCATTTAGGAGATCAGGATATACCCATAGTATCTCCCCCCTATCAGTTTCAAAGGGAAATAGTCCTTTCTTTTGCTGTTGGTGTGGATCAAAATTTACGACTTGCATCGTGCCTTTATGGATGGGTTGCACTCCATCTTGAACTGTTGACTCTATCCAGTGGGGCGTTTTACCGAACTTGACGGTCACCATGTTCGCAGTCACTTTCTTCTGGTGCTCTTGAAGCTTAATGATATTAGCTTCCACTAAGCCTTGAATTTTGTCTTCAAAGATGTAGCAGTTTTGGGTGGGGTGGTTAATGATCCTATGGTAGACCCAGTAGTTAGGATCATTAAATTTCCCACCTTCCTCTGGATGTTTAGACTCTGGCAACTTCAGCATTGTAGATACTAAAAAAAAATACTAATATATAATAATAATAATAATAATAATTTAAAAAAAATTGCAGGCCCTGCGGGAGAACCCCGCGGTTGCACCCGCGGGAGGCTCCCGTGGGTGCAACCGCGGGAAAACTCTCGCGGTTGCATCCGCGGGAGAGCTCCCGCGGGTTGCACCCGCGGGAGACTCCCGCGGGGAATCCCTCGGGTTGACACCCGCGGGAGCAATCCCGCAGGTGCCAACCCGCGGGTTGTGTTCTGTTTATTTCCGTTTCGTTTATTTTGCTAAAATCCAGTGATCCGATTTTTCAGGAAAGATTCGAGCCGGATTTCGAGTTTTCTCAATCTATAAATGACAGGAGTTGACTCCAGGAAAAGAACTTTTCGACAATTTTGGGCGAGCTCATGAAACAAGGAGCGGAGCAGAGTCATTCCCTTCCTGGTCAGACGATCAACGAAGTGCACCAGCGAGGCTCCATCGCCACCTGAACCCACATAAAGAAAGGGAATAAATTAACATTCCCGTTCTTGTTATTTCTCAGATTTCTTTTGTAATCTCAATTTTCGTTATAATCAAATAATTTTACAATGGAAGGAAAGATTCAAATTTTGAGCAAATAAGAACTGAGTGGGAGCCTCTCTGCTCACAACAAAGAATATGGTGGCACAGTCAGATTTGGTAGCGATCGGATCTGTCGTTGAAACGCTGGTCGTAGAAGTCGACCATTAAAAATATGAGGAATTTCTTTCTTCCTCTGATTCGGAGCCTAGGCGTCATCGTCGGGTGACGATGAAAAAAGGTGAGGCGTCATCGCCCACCGGAAATCAAAAAGCGTCATCGCCTATGAAAACTTACGAGGTGTCATCGCCCGTTGAAACTGACAAGACGTCATCATCTGTCAAGTATACGGCGTTATCGCCCGTTCCAAAGTCAAGCCAAAAGTCAAACCAGTCTCTGACCCGCTCCCAAAAGAGAAATTTAAGGCGTAAAACTCAACGAGTATGCCTCAATCATACAGGAAAAATTGCAGAAAACTCTGGGACAGAAAACTCCGAAATGGTAAAAAACCTCGAAAGCAACCCCACGGGCGCAAACCCGCGGCTTGCAACCGCGGGTGGCAACCTGCGGATTGCAACCGCGGGTGGCAACCCGCGGTTGCCAACCGCGGGTGGCATCCCGCGGCTGCCAACCGCGGGTTGCAACCACGGGTACAAACCTGCAGTTATCCCACAGATGCCACCGATGGGTTACGTTCAATGAACACAACCCTCATGTCTCTTCGAGCACGTCTATGGTGAGCACACTACATACACCAAGAATTTTAATCTCTCTATCAGAGGCGTGCGGGGCCCACACAACTACTCAGACCAGCATGCACTCCAGAAGAATCCGCAGGAGGGTTGGGGAACAATCTAATGCTGGAAAAGAGCTCAGCCCTGAAATATTGCAAACTCTCCAGTATTATGAACCGAATTTGCGACGCAAGAGGCGTCAAGATGCAAATGGAGATGATAAGATACCTCAAGATTTGAGAGAGTACCTACATTGGAAGAAGAACTCCTCACAAAATATTCCTCACTGCCAATGTGAATAGTTAATCTCAACTGTTCTATCAAGCTGCAAATGCAACTCAAAACGATCAGTTTTTGAGCAGATCACCGAGCCTAAAAGAATGCGAACGGTGAAAAAGGTGTGCTTGGAAACCGATCTGCCTGCTGCCTCATCACATATGGTTAATAAAGGCAAAAGGTGGCCGGAAACAGCCTTTCAGATAAGGAAATCACTCCAGGGTTAAAAGGAGTTTTTACCGAATCAGAAAGCGTGCGCCTAGAAGAAGTTTCTGAAAGGCTTGAGAGACAAGAAAAACGTCTCGAATAGCAAGAGGAGATTATAGAAGAAATGAAACAACTTTTGATTGAGTTGTTAGCTCAAACTAGAAAGAGCCAATCCTCGTCGTCTATTCCTGATCGATAGGAAAGAAAACGGCCTGTCCAAATAAATGAGGACAGCGAGGATGAGAATGAAGAAATTCCTCCTCATTCAATAGAGAAAGAGAAAGTGAAGGTTATCATCAACCCTCACGCAAAGAAAATAGAGAAGATGGAGAACCAACTATAAGCTCTTCTTCATCGCAAAAATCTGCAAGAGGTGGGGGTAGTACATCCTTATCCCATAGAATGGAAAACCGTACCTTATCCTGCAAAATATAAACCGTTGAATCTTCAGTCATTCGACGGTAAAAGTTCGTCGCAACAGCACATCTTCTACTTCCTGTCGCAGCAGGACACCTCATGGGGAATGATCCGACTCTGACTAAGATATTTGCGAGCACTTTAACAGGGCCCGCATTTACCTGGTTTATGCAGTTACCCCAAGGAATAATTAAATCATAGGCCGATGTAGAATGTGAGTTCTTAGCCCGATTCTTTGAAGATGATACTGAAGTCTCTATACTATCCTTGCTAGCAGCGAAGCAAGAGGAAGGCGAAACGGTCAAAGCTTATGTCGAGCGGTTCCGAGAACTTTCTGTTCGATGCCCACATGGCATGATGCAGGACACGCTTGTGGAAACCTGTAGACACAATTTGTTGACCGATATCCTAGACAAGATGGGCTCGGTCGAATCCAAATCATGGAAAGATCTACTTAAGCAAGGTGAACAGGCTGAAGATATACTTCGACGCCTCGAAAAGCAGCAGTCCGCAATCGGAGGCAGTACAAATGAACCTCCATTCCAGTTTTCCCGTTCCAAAGGGAAAGATATAATGGCAATGGCGGTAGAAAGCACACCGAAGTAGAAACCATGGCCAATTATAGGCAACACAGCAAAGTTGCCCAGGCTTCAAAAGCAGTATTCGTTCAAGGATGAACATACTGCTACTATGTTCAATCTGCTAAACAAACGTAAAATGCTTAAGTTGCTGGAAAGTAAGAGGTCTGAAAAAGTTGGGAAGACTAACGATCTGAATTACTGCCTTATAGGTCACCCTACAAAAAATTGTTTTATTTTAAAAGACAAAATTCAAACGTTGATTGACACTAGAGCAGTTTAGCTCAAAGCTGAACAAAAAAAGAAGTTAGAGCTAACTCCGACACATTTAATGTGTGTGGTCTAAAGGTACCACTTGGGCTCACAATAATTCCCAAAACGAGCTCAGGGTGGTTAATTTAAACCCATAACCTGCAAAAAAAATCAAAAAAATAAAAAAAACAAAAAAAAATATATCAAAAAAATAAAAAAACAAAAAAAATATATAAAAAATAAAAAAAAACAAAAAAATATATCAAAAAAATCAAAACAAAAAAACAAAAAAAATATATAAAAAAAAATTAAAAAAAAACCAAAAATTAAAAAAAAAATGAACTACCCAACGCCGACAAGGCTACGGGAAGAGAATAAATTTCTCACCAACCCCAACATGCTGGGGGTAAAAAGCATGAATCACCCGACGTCGTCGGGGCAACGGGAAGAGAATAAGTTTCTTGCCAACCCAACCATACTGGGGGTAAAAAGTATGAACCACCCAACGTTATTAAGGCACAGGGAAGAGAACCAGTTTCTCGCTAACCCCACCATACTGGGGGTAAAAAATATAAATCACCCAATGCCGTTAAGACACAGGAAAGAGAACCAGTTTCTCACCAACTCCACCATACTGGGAGTAAAAAAGTATGAATTACCTAACGCCATCAAGGCAACGAGAAGAGAATAAATTTCTCGCCAACCCCTTCATGCTGGGGGTAAAAGTATGAATTACCCAACGCTGACAAAGCAACGGAAAGAGAATAAATTTCTTGCCAACCCCATCATACTGGGGGTAAAAATGTATGATTACCCAACGCCATCAAGGTTACGGGAAGAGAATAAATTTTTCGCCAACCCCATCATACTGGGGGTAAAAAAAATATGATTACCCAACGCCATCAAGGCTACGGGAAAAAAATATATTTCTCGCCAACCCCTTCATGCTGGGGGTAAAAAGTATGAATTGTCCAATACTGTCAAAGCAACGGGAAGAGAACCAATTTCTCTCCAACCCCTTCATATTGGGGGTAAAAGTATGAATTACCCAACGCCGCTAAGATAAAGGGAAGAGAAAAAGTTTGGCATTTAAGGCCAAACAAAATTCTCAACAACTCTCCATGCTGAGGGGAAAGTATGGCTAGCCCAATTCAAACGATAGTTGGTAAAGGCAAATCAAATCCGTTGATAGTTAGAGGTTTACTAAAAAATCCATGACAAATCTGTCATAATAACATCGTTATCCGAATATAAGGATACATCACTGCCCTATGCTGCTAAGACAAAGGGAAGAGGAAAAGTTTGGCATTTAAGTCCAAACGAAATCCTCGACAACTCACCATGCTGAGGGGAATAGCATGGCTAGCCCAACTCAAACGGTAGTTAGTAAAGGCAAATTAAATCTGTTAATAGCTGGGGATTTGCTAAAAATCCTAATCAAATAAATCTCTTGTCACGTTAAGATTTCATCTCTAACAACGAAACTTTTCTTGTCATTTTTCTCCAACAGAGCAAGTGACGCTTTAAAATATTTGTCAAGTTAAAACCACACCTCTGACATCATAATTCAAAATCAAATGAGATAAAATCCCATTAAATCTCCTGTCATATTAAGATTTCACCTCTGACAGAAAAGAAAATTCACACTTCATCAAGTCCAATATTACAGTTTCTGATGAACTTGTTTTTGATATCGTTAAGTTAAAAATTACTTCTGACGAAAATCATCTCTCTATCAAGTTAACAGTTACCTCTGATAGTCCGATTCCAAAGCTAAATACGTTAACTGTCACCTCTGTTTAGTCAGATTGTCCCTATCACGACCAGATCCTCTGAATAGGTTGAGCTCCAAGACACGTTTAATGTCACCTCTGTCTTTCCCTGATCCGTCATACTAGATGTCACTGAACGGTTAGGACTTTAATGAGATGCTAACATGATACCTCTGCTTTACCTCAAATAAGTACGTTAATATCATACCTCTACTTATCACCTAATAAGTATGTTAACACCACACCTCTGCTTGTTACCCAATGAGTACATTAATATCATACTTTTACTTGTTCTCCAATGAGCACAGTAAAATCATACCCCGCTCATATTTTATGAGATGTGTTAACAATTATCTCTATCTACCCAATTCTTGACACGCCTCATAACAAAAAAAAAAAAAAAAATACTAAAAAAATAAATAATAAAAAAATAATAATAAAAAATAATAAATAATAAAATAAAAAGTAAAAAAACCAAAGTGTTTCGAAATTCTGTACAGCTCAATACAGAACTTCGAAAACTTTGGAAGGGGTTATGTAGATACTAAAAAAATACTAAATATATATATATATATAATAAACAATAATAATAATAATAATTTAAAAAAATTGCGGGCCGCGCGGGAGAACCCCGCGGTTGCACCCGCAGGAGCAATCCCGCAGGTGCCAACCCGCGGGTTGTGTTCTGTTTATTTCCGTTTCGTTTATTTTGCTAAAATCCCGTGATCCGATTTTTCAGGGAGGATTCGAGCCGATTTCGAGTTTTCTCAGTCTATAAAAAACAGGAGTTGACTCCAGAAAAAGGACTTTTGGACAATTTTGGGCGAGCTCGTGAAATCAAGGAGTGGAGCAGAGTCATCCCCTTCCTGATCAGACGGTCAACGGAGTGCACCAGCGAGGCTCTATCGCCACCCGAACCCACATAAAAAAAGGAAATAAATTAACATTCTCGTTCTTGTTATTTCTCAGATTTCTTTTATAATCTCAATTTTCGTTGTAATCAAATAATTTTACAATGAAAGGAAAAATTCAAATTTTGAGCAAACAAGCATCTTCTTACTCATGAGGAGGTTGAAGATAGTCTTCGTGTGCTCATCCTTAAAGGAGTATTGCTTTTGTAACACTCGCATCTGAGAATGAAATTTCGGGGGAGTCTTTGCGGGTTGTGGCGCATCAGTGACCATTGTTTCCTTTCCCTTATACCCTCGGGATCGGGACTTATAGATGTTATCACCACTTCGCTTCGGTTTCTCCTCGCCTCCTTCTTCTTCAAGCCTTTGCACAATTTCTTCAGCTTTTTTAGCTTGTAGGGTGAGATCCTTCTAAGTTGAGGACTTCACCGCCCCCATCCTGGCTAGAACCTTGGTTGATAAATTATGTCGATAGGTTTCTAGCAGGGTCTTTTCTGGCATCCCATACGGACATCTGAGAGAATCATTCTGGAACCTTTTGATGAAGTCCCGGGCTGACTCTCCTTTTTTTTATTTAGCGGCTAGAAGCACCGGCATTGACACCTCCATATCATCTTCATAGAATCTAGTGAGAAAGGCTTTCTCCATGTCGCTCCAGGAATTGATGGTTCCCGGTTCTAATCTCCGGAACCATTCAAAAGCTAGCCCGGTTAAGATACTAACAAATATTCTTGTAATAATAGGGTCATTTCCAGATAAATGCCCTATCTGTGACTTAAAATAGTAGAGGTGTTGGTTTGGCGATCCTCTACCATCAAAAGATTTGAGTTTCAACGGTTTGTAGTTTTCTGGGAACGGCACCGTTTCCCACTCCATGGGATATGGCCCTACTACACCCAGTTCTTGTAGGTCGCCCTTATGCATGAGGGCATTCAGTTGGTTCTAAAAGCTCTCCATCCAGACAGTATTTGCATTTCCCTCCTGGTGTATGGAGCGGTTGTCATCATCTTTATGATGTTCTTCTTCTTCTCGATTGTTATGAGGACCATGACCTTCTTCTTCAGTCTTCTTTCCTGTATTCTTCAGTTTAGCTTTTTCTAACTCCATCAGAACATGTAACATATCTTTAAGCTCGCTGATGGCGTTCTGCTGCTGCTGGATATGCCTATCTTGCTCCTCCATTCTCCGCATGAACTCTTCTGGGATATTGTTCTGCGTTATATATACAGAGACGGAGTCTTCTAAGAATGAATCAGACGTCTGTGATTCAGCTATAACAGACTTGGCTATATCTTCTTCATCAGATGAGATCCCCGCCATCTGTCTATAATTTATAGGGATCGCCACCCCACTTTTGAGTCGAATGTGCCGAAAAACTCCTCGCTCTTCGTTGGATGGGTTTTTCAAACTCGAAGAGAGCTCTGGGTCAGAAGCTTCTTCTTCGGAGGTTTTCTTCGCCTTATTTTTCTTCTTCTTTTCTCCAACGCTTATCATGTTGGAGGTCATCGCGGGGTATTCTGGCTCAGAAAACTCGAGCCCACATCGTCTCCTTTTTGCCGATTGGGATGACGATGTTGATGGAGACGACAATCGACAAAACACCGAGGATCGGACATGAGTTGAGCAATGACAGTGAGACAGTACTGCATTGATCAATCGTTCACAGTGGCATTGAGATACATGGGATTCTTCTCTTCTTTTGTTTAGAAATTCCCTAAAATCTCTTGCACCAGAGTCCTTTGTGATGAGCTCATTTGTGAGAGATAACTTCATGGACGGTAGAGTTTCAACCTCGCGTATAGGCATGCACCTTCTGCGAATTTGAGGTTCGCGAGCTTCTTCAAACTTTTCCCTTGGGATGTGAATGTATGCTCCCCGTTAATTATGGACAACTTTGACGGGTTCACTCCACTTCCTGTAGGAAACGTGAGTGAATTCTTCTGCATTTTGACCAACCTCGCCCTTAGGCTTCCATATTTGGATCGTAGGTTTCTGCCGAGATGAGTTGGCAGTTTCCTTTTGTTGCGCGTTCCTGTGAAGGGCACGAGCTTTGCTTCTCCTCAGGTTTCTTTTCATTGTACGAGTGGGAGTAATCTCCTTCTCTACATGACAGCTTTGCGGAGCGGGCGGTGGTCGCTTCCCCTTGTTGAAGCGGGGATTTTGGTCCACTTTACTTGATAGATCAAGAGTTTTTATCGGAGCTGGCAGAGAGCCCGTTGTTAAGGAAAGGGATTTCGGACTATCTTGGTCTGTTGATTTCCTCAACTGGGCTATTGCCATCTCCTTAGGAATTGACCCCTTGGTGATTTTATAGTATCCCCTTAGGGAAGTAGGGCTCTTGGAGCCTGAAAAAAGAAATTCTTCGTACCTTTGCTGGTCGACGAAAATGGTAAGCGAGTCGACTATACTACCAACTGGAATGTTGTCAGATTGAGCTACCACCAAGTCACCGGAGGTGATAGTAGTTCCCAGCGGAGTCGCTAATTTTCTGTTCGCCATGAAAGTTGCACGCTCTTTATATCAAAGTATTTTCAATAAAAGGGTTACAATCGGACGGTTTCCCGTTTGCAGAAAATGAGAAAGATAGTTTTTCCTCTTTGTTTAAGGCTGGATTTCTAGGTAGCTATGGAGGACGATCCTACTCTCCGTTGACACTCCGTACAATCTCTCTCAGTTGGCTAAAGGAAAGAAAAATGGCTCTTTTCTCTTGATCACAAAGGGTAATTTCTGGGAGAAGACCTTTGTCTCTGTCTGTGTGTATCTCTTTCGCTTCCCGCCTTTTATAGGGGGCTTGGAGTAACGTCCTGCCATATTTGCTCAACCATTAGCTCCCACTACTCGAGAAGTGCAGCCATATTCGTTAGGTAGTTATTCCCACGATCGAAGTAACGACGCTGCATTCGTTTGGCAGTAATTCCCACGATCCGAGGTGGCAATTTTTCTATTCGGGTCGGATGACTTTGTATTAAACCCCACCCGAAAGCTATGAGTAGTGTCGCGAATCTCAACTTTAGATTCGCCAACATGTTATCGCCTGGATCACGGACCTCATTTTCTTATATTCACGGATCCGATGAGTTGCGGGCTTCTGTGTCTGAATTCATGGATCTGCTTTGTTTTTTCGGAATTTTTCGCCGACAACAGCAAATAGTGTTCGACGCAACAAAATCTACTAGGACAATTGACCACTAAGTTTTTGGACTGAGAACTCTACTCCTGCACCCCTAAGTAGGGGCATGTCACCCCCCACCCCCCAAAAAAGAAAAAAACCCTCCAACAAGCTATACAAATAGCTCAACCCCAATGGAACAAACAACACATGGTTCAAAGGGAGAAAATTCAAGGAGTTTATTTCTCTGATGCTACAAATCCAAAATCTTCCACTAATCAAAAACTATTTTTTTCTACTGCTAGCATGATTGTCCATGGGTAACAAGGTGGTACTTCAAAAATACTAGAGGTTGATATTTCTACATTAACAGACTCATGAGACCCTGACTACACTCCTGGTCTCAAAGGACTTAGAGTAGAAATGAAGATGCTTATGCAAGCATCTCAAGCCAGACCTTGAAATATAGGTTGTGAGACCATTTAATTTTAGTTCGCTTACCATCAACCACCATGAATCATTGTCAAATTACAATGATGATAATTCTGCTATTACATCAACCAGCACAAAAAAGTTTTGGTCTGTCACATCAAACAATTGTTGAACATGGTTGACAATGATAATGCAAATGTCTTTCGATGGCTTCCGACTTGAGAACAAATCTCAAAAGTCATGCAAGCCACCTTGGACAAAATACATGTCTAGCTCCAACAACTTCTAGACCAAAAAATCAAGACTAGGGGTACCAGTAATACTCCCATTGACAAACATGAAAATACTGGCAATAGTCATTGAAACTCAAGAGTAAAATCAGAAGCTATTGTTGATAACTCCAAGGTTAAAGGTATATATACTCTTGGAAGATATTCAAGCTCAAGTTAATGCATTCACGCATAAAAAAAAGTTACAGCGAACGTGGTGGTCCAACCATATCCACCTGAATTGGATATGGTATCATACCCTCCAAAATTTGAGCCACCACAATTACAATAGTGTATTGGTGAAAAGCTCTTTTAGCCAATACCTTTACCATTTCTGGTCATTAATCAGTAATATGGTAGGAAATGACGCCCTCATGATTAGACTTTTTGTCAGTATTTTTTGTAGGGTTTTTTTTCAACTAGTTCTAAAATTTACCAATTGGCTCCATTAGATCATAGAGTAATCTCGAAACTTGGTTCCTCTCTCTCACTTCTATGAAGACAAGACCAACGTGACAATACTCACTTCTAGCTGACATGCAAAAAGAAGGAGGATCTATCCGAAATTTCATCAAGCAATTTAGGCTCTAAGATATCCAAAAGGTATGCTAGTGGCGATGTTGATTCAAACACATAGACACAGATTTAATCGAGCTGGAATCCTAAATAGGTGGCATCAAAATCGATCTAGGAAAGAGCTCATTCAACAAGAATAAATCATTGAAAAGTCAGCAAAACAATTTGAATTTTTCAATTCGCACAGTAACCAGAGCAATTGATCTAAGTACAAGCTTAAAGGTGATGAAGAGTTTCAAGATAAAGGTCTTATGATACGGATGGCAATTATGTTTGATTACAATTCATTATCTGTTAATCAACAAGCATCCTTATCTAATGAAGGAACCAATTTTGGGGAAGAACCCAAGAATGCATACCTCCTTGAGGAAGAATATTTGGAAGATTTGGAGTAAACTAAATCTTCTCTCCAAGAACTTGTCAAGTTAAAATTAAACCTCTTACATCAAAACATGTTTCCAAGGCAAAGTCTAACGAATCTATTTTGCTTAAAATCAAATCTCTAACAACCCGCTTGCTAAGTTAAAATCAAACTCTGGCAATGCCCTTGTTAAGTTAAAATCAAACCTCTAATAACCTCTTTGTCAAATTAAGGTCAAATCTCTGATAATAAAATATTATCCACAGTAAAACTAATCCAGTTTCTTATTAGATCCCCTATCAAGTTTAGTTCTTACCTCTAACAGTTAAACTTTCTGTCACTTTCTCTCCCTGCAAAGTTAGTGATTTTCTAAATCATTTGTCATGTTAAAATTATACACCTGATAACAAAATTAAAATCTGATCCATCTCCTTAGTCAAATCACCTATCACATTAATTTAACTCATATCTATTCCTCCAGAACTCCAAAAGTGTTAAATATCTATCATATTAAGCTGTCACCTCTGATAAAAATGATCAGAAATTAATTTATCAAGTTAACACCAAATTTTTAATGGTAAAAATCAATTGATCAAGTAAACACCAAAACTCTGATAATCAAAAATCAATTCATCAAGTGAGCACCAAATCTCTTATATCAAAAATCAATTCATCAAGTTATCACCAAAGCTTTGATGAGCAAAAATCAAATTGTCAAGTTAGCATCATATTTCTGACAATTGAAAATTATCTCCCATTTTATAATGTTAACAACTGTTCTCCTGATAGATTCCTTTATATCATCAAGTTTAACATTTCTGATGATACAAATCTGGCATCATCAAGTGTAACGAGTACAATCTTTGACCACCAGTCAATTTATTTTTACTACATATAAAATTATATCTCTAGTAAATATTTTGATATGTTCAACAATATTCCTCTGTCAAACCCTTCAAATTTCTTGATATGCCTAAAATTATACTATGTCAATTCAACTTCCATTGCAATATTTCATAATAAATGTCTTGCAAGCAGATCGATGTATCCAAACTAAACCTTTGTAAAAAATGGGTTCACCCCAAAACTGATGTCCAAGATCATATGATCTTAGTTTTTTAATAGTCTCATTATATGTTACCAAGTAAATGAAAATGAAAACTTCGTATATACATTTCTCCTAATGGTTTACACATCACCAGAAAGAGTTCAAAGTATCTCAAAGTTCAAATCTAGTCCAATTAGAAGCCTATGAAGGCTTCTTGTAGATAGTAAAAATAAATTTAATAACTCCTAAAAATTATGATGTTATTAGTACCGACCCGACGCAAATAAATCTATTTCATCAGTACAAAATAAAACTAGCCTTGCCAGCGCAAAAAAGAAGCATGCCCCAATATAGTAAAGAAATAAGGCTTGGTGCAGCAAAGAGACTAGTCTCGTCGGCATAGCAAATAAGTTATTTGTGCCGACACAACAGAAGAAAGTGTGTCGGCACACATCTGTGCCGGCACAACACAAATTATCTGTGTTGGCATAGCAGAAGCAAGTGCACAGTGCAACAAATTATTTGCGCCAACACATCAATTATCTATGCTAGATCAAGTAACTAGATAATTATTGAGATCATAGGCGTAATATACCATGATCTTTAAAATAAAGAGTAATTGTTGTAACCTTTCAGACTATAGAGTAAGCTACGAAGGGATAAAAAGGGGAAAAACTTCCAAAACAAAGTCATCAAGGAGATCAAAGTTATAATAGTATATTGTACACCCTCCAAATCTTCCTCCTGTAAATCTCCTCCACATCCATTGCACGATCATCAATAGATCAAGAATTAATCTAGCTAGGATTCTATCAACATAACTTTTCAGAAAATTAATTGTAACCTTCCATGATTGTATTAAAAGAAGAGTCTTCTTTCTCTATTAAAGTAAGTTAAGGAATTTCAATTCCTTTATAAAGCTTTCTTGTTATTGATCTCTAATTGAAAGTATCTAAAATAATTGGAGGTCTCAGAGGGAGGAAGTTATCTGGTAGCTTGTTAAGCAAGAAATTAGGGAAAAAATTCTACATGTGTACTAGGAGACTCCCATAAACTATCACATACACTATTTCCTCCTTTTTACTCTCCTTAGGAGAATGTGCTCGGCTTACTAGAAGCATCACTTGATTTATGACCATCCTAGTATTCTAACTCTCCATATTAGACTTGAATTGGACAGATTTAGTACCATCTTTTTTTATTGTACTTGAACTTGTAAGTATTTGACATACCAAAACTGGTTTTATTTAAATTATACCACAATAACCTACCAAACAAAATATATGCGGTGTTTATTTCCAACTAGATAAAATCTTGGCAACTAGACATCTAGATAGATACTAAATAACATTGGGTAATAGGTTGAGCAATTTTATCGATTCAAGTAACATTATATGGTTATGGATAGATCTCATATTCTCAACAACTGTATTGGAGATAATATTGATATAACTATCTCACAATCATCACCTTATAACTCTTATCCTTACATGAAATCTATGTATAGAAAATACTAGATTTATGCCAATTTTCATTACTATATGCAGTTTGAAGATACCTTATCACACTCAACTAAATATTGGATTCACCTTCTCATCAAAATCACTGGTGCTCCCTATAACCTCATAAATCTCATCCTCAAACCTTCATCATCCAATTGAGCTCCCTTAATGAGAAAGTTCATATTCAAACACTATTTAACTATATGATAATAATCGTGACACCTAAAACACTCTATATCCTTAACATCCTGTTTTAATGACTCACCTATCACTAGCTCAACTTTAGAAACCTTTGTGGTATCAATATTTGGTTTAACAATATCTTCAAACTGATGCTAGACTACACCCCATTTTTAGGACTAAACTTGTATTTTGTGAAAACTTAAAAGAGTGTTTTATATATTCTGCTAATTGACAAGCCTATACAATAAAAGAACGTTTTGAGAGTGAATGTACATAACTCATTATATATCAATTCTCAACGATTAACAAAACTTCGATATAGCCTAGTGGTTATCTTCACGGAGCTTATAACGAAGGATCAACTCATCCAATTGGATCATATAATCCTGATATACTCCCTTGCAATTTATCTGGGAGACAATTCCTAAATGAGGTGGGAATGTTCTAACCTTCAATCAAGCTTTTATATCTTTTCACATCTCTATTGGCACACCTAGCACATCCTCTCTCCACTGAACTCATGTAGGAAGGCACTTTTTGCTTTCCTTTTAGTTTCTTTTTTACTTTTCGTTCAAAAGCTAAAAGTAAAAAACAAAAAAGAAGATAAAAGACAAAGGACGGAGGATTTAGGGTTTTTAAAGAAATAAAACTGAAGTTTTTAACTCTAATACTAATTTAACATAATACTAATTTAACATAAGGCAGAACCAATTGGGATTGCAAGTGGGAAAATTAGAGTTTGATAATGGAAAATTGAGATTTTAAAGAAGAACAAATTAGGTCAAGCCTTGGCATTCAGGCAAAATCATGTACAGTTTTAATGAATCCACGAAGAAAAAAATTAAAAAAGAATAACAAATCACATGCTAAGATTCTCAGGAGTTTATTATTAATTATATCATAACTTTAAAAAAAAAAATTCAGATTTTATTGATAGGAAACTAGCCACATGCCCTATACATGAAAATAAATCAAAATCTAATAAAATCCTAATCAAAATAACATAGAATCTAATAGAATTTCTAAAAATAAAATGAAATCTAATAAAATCCTCAGTCAAATCCAAACTTTTATTAGTCTCCATCAGTTCTATGTCAAAAGTTCCCAATCATCTTCTCTGTTTGATGATAGAAAGATGACTTATCTCAGATTCTGCAGTATTTGCAATTCATGGAACTGTGTCACCAAGTCAAACAGGTACTGTCCGAAGCTCCAGTCTCCATGGCTCATGTCCGAAGCTGCAGCCTCCATGGCTCATATCCGAAGCTGCAGCCTCCATGGCTCATGTTCCTCAACTGCGTGGACTGCTCAGTTCTTTAGCCGTTCCCAGAAATAAGAACCTACATGTTCCCCTTCTAGTGCCCGCGATGAGCCATTCTAACTGCATAGGATCCTCCTCCGTATGCTTGATAGCCATCAACGACATGTCGGGCGTACACCTCTTGAACCCAGTAGCTCGTGTCTAGATCCCTTTCCCTCACCACCTTATACCATTCGTCAAGACTGTTAGTGACGCTCGCAGGCACATTTGTCAGCTGCCCATCAAATGTGCTCTGGATACTATATGCATCAATACTTTCTTGCCTTCGTTCCTTCAATTTCAGGGTTATAGTCAAAGGCAGCATCTATCGTAGCCCCATATATAGTCTTGCCATAGCAAGACTGAGAGACCAAGCTTGGACCATCAAAATATCATCATTCATTTTATTGTGTCGTTGATCGTACGTCATCCATCACAACAGGCAGGTTTGCATTCTGAACGATGCTGGAGCAGTTGAAGCCTGAGATCAGGATGGCTGCAACATAATCGCAGCAGGACTGGATTTCTCTCTATGCTGCATGTTTAGCCAGGGCGGTCCGGAGAACCAACCGTTTAAAGTTGTAAGCAGTTCTGGCTAGAAGAGCTGCAAGGCAAGTTCAAATTTCTTGTGCTCGATGGGTAAATGTTGGAGTCTATAGAAACAACCGACACGGAGAAGCATGCCTTGCTCATGGGCGACAGAGTCTGTTTAACGTTGTCGACGGTACTTTTACACTTGAAGAGAAGTTGATTATTATAAACTCCAAGGGTATGTTCGGTTTGAAAGAAAATCGAAGAAAGGAAAGGAAATGGAAAATGAAAGGAAAAGGGGAAAAAAAGGAAGAAAAAAAATATATTATTTTTGTTACTCGGTATAGAAACTAACTAAAAAGATAATTTAAGAAAAGATTAAAAAAAAAAATTAAGAAAAAACCTTGCTCCATACTCCATACTCCATCTACCATGAGATAGATATTATCTCCAGAACAGGAGAAAGGAAAAATAGAGGGAAAATTATATACCTTATTTTTCTTATTTTTCATTAATTTTCTTTTCCTCTAAATTTCCTTCCAAACCAAACAATGGAAACTAACTTTTTTTTCCACTATTATTATTTTTTTTTTCTTTTCTTTCGTCTTCCCTCAAAGCAAACACGGCCTAAGCGATTTTTCCCATGATGCTTAACATGTTGAGCAAGGTTAACAGCTTATAAGAAATTCGACTTTAAAGACAAATTAAAACAAAGTAAATTTTTACGCACAATATCTTCCTATCCAATTTAGATATGTTTGTGCGTAGCCTAGACTAGCCGTACCAGACAGTTGAAACTAAGAAATCTTGAGTGATGTGAGCCGATTATCAAGGTTTTCAAACCCTTAACTGCATTCTCCTCATTAGATCCACCTTCAAAACATGGCATCCGTTGATGCATTTGTTACATTGGAGCTCTTTGATGTGTCTATTTCGAACATGAACTGATCTCGCAATGCTGCAACTGAGATCTACAATAATCTCCCAACTTATGAAATCCAAATAAAAACTATATCTTTCATCTGACTCAATTCGTTTTCCAGACAATGCAACAAGAAACCACAACTAGCTCATTCGGTAGTTGGAAATTAATAAGGCTTTCCATTCAGACTCTTGGTTTTAAATCTATGATCGCAAGTATGAAAGCCGACACTGAAACTATATCAGTCCACGCACATTATCTGAGTTATAATTCATTCTCACTGTCTCCAATACATTATTTTAAGATTTTTTTTTTTTATTGGATTATGATCTAGATCTCCAATACATTATTTTAAGATTTATTTTTTATTGGATTATGATCTAGATCTTTTAGGATACACGTATACCCAATTTTTTAAATTTTAATTTTGATTTGGTCATCCATCAAGTTCCAATTTTTTAAATTTTAATTTTGATTTGGTCATCCATCAAGTTGATACAAATTTTAATGATATCCAATAAATAAATATTTTGTATCCGAAAGTGTAAATGAACTTAATAATTCATAAAATGTCATTTTATTAAAGTTAAAAAAGTAGAGATTCTAATTCTAAAAAAAATTTGAAGAAAAATTACTTGATCATTACAATTAAGCCACTAAGCCACTATCTCACGTAACTTTTCCTGAGCTGGCGGCTCACCTCTATATAGCAAAAAGAGAGAGAGAGATAACACTGAAACTATACATTGGCTGCCTGACCTAGAATATGTTATTCAATTTGAGCATTAAGCATGGACTTTGAAGTCAAAAAGGGAGTTCTATTTGGCTGTAGCCAGCACCATTATAAATTTCACAATCATCTTCAAAATTGTAGCAGTAGTGCTATTGGTATCTTTATCCGCACAATATCTCGGAGATATTTGGGTTGGGTTTTTCATGATGTTACTCCCCCAATTATTTCAGCTTTGAATTTTTATCTTGTTACACCAATTTTTGCCCTAGGGCTTTGACAAACCCAAAAAAGAGCTACAAATATTCCAGATACATAAAAACTATTCCTAGGCTACAAGCAGTTTGATGATCAAGAAGTGAGCTTATGAGTGCATAAAAATCAAGATAACATCATAGCACACAACAGATGCTTTATAGGAATCTGGCTGCATAATGATACTCAATACTACGCAAGTTATCCTAAAGAAAGTCCTGATGGATGATTTGAGTGAAGAAAAATATGGTCATGGCAGCAGCAGGCAGCAATAAGAAATACCACAAAAGAACCAACAGACTCCGAATGGGAAATCTACCAACCATAAATACGTTCTTAACTTGCAAAACAGAAGGGCAAACTGGTTTGTTCAAGATTGAGAAATAACAATATTTAAACAATAGCAACATACCTGGTTCCAAATGAACGTCTGCACAATATTTTGCATATATAAACGATGGAATAAAGTTTGTGTATGGTCCTCAACCTGTAACACTCGTGTTGAATGTATTGAAGGCCACAAGACCGGCAAATAGCATGGGGTCCTCAATAACTAAACCATGTCCTTTGACGCAGGGATGCCACAAGTGACGAGTAGATAACAGAAATGAAAACATAATAGTATAATTACTATCAAAAATAACTGAAGCCTCGTAAAGATACCTGGATCCACATATTGACAGGCTCCATTCCAGTCACCAAGAAATAACACTGACCCCATGGACTTAATCAGAAATCAGAAAAATTTGTGCACACCTACAGCAAAAAAATACATGCTCCTTGTATTTTGAAGCTTTAAAAGTACACTGCATTATCAAGAAGTACTGTTTTCTATAGCTTTATATCATTTACTACATTCTCAAGGTGCATATGTGGACATTCCTCTGATACAGAAACTACAAACTCAAGTTAATGAACCAGAAGGCAATATACAACCTGAAAATAATAAAAGTACAGAACCAATAAACAAGACATGTACATTTTCTCTAATTAGTAATCACAAAGATCCTGACGAGTAAATTAGTTCCCCTTTGCAAGCTAGATACTTTTTATTGTTTCCGGTCAATCTATGAAGTACGGACACTTCCATCATGAAGCCGTCTCTGTATCAAACACATGTATTCTATGTATTTTTTAAGATTAACCTCCTCCGGCATATATCTTCTCCGTGCATCATGGCGGTCATAGTAATTGAACATTAAAGCATTTTAAGTAAGTTAAAATAGGTAAAATTACATGACTAATGTTGCATGGATAGTTCAACAAAGGATTCTATGAAGCATGGGCACTTCCATCGTGAAGCCATCTCCATATTGGACACACGTATTCTATGTAATTTTTAAGATTAACCTCCTGTCGGCATATATCGTCTCTATGCATCACGGCGATCAAAGTAATTGAACGTTAAAGCATCTTAAATAAGTTAAACTAGGTAAAATGACACGACTAATGTTGCATAGCTAGTTCAACACAGAATATAGACCAGTATTCAATACTTGGATACCGATATACTAGATGGATACAAGCTGGGTAAACCCTTTCATGTATCCTTAAGACTGATAACATATTCTGGTTCTAGATGGTTCACAGATGAATCTGAAACCAAGAAGCTAAAAGTGGGTTTACAATCCTGTTTTGATCAAAGATGCATTTTATAATTAGTCCATTCCCTGAATGAAGAACTGAAGTTGAGAAAAAAGATGATACATTCAATTTTCTACATCCAGCAAGCTAACTAACCACAATTGGGATATATGGAGGAAACAGTTCTACAGAGCCTAACTACGCCTAGATACTATTCTAACTGGATTTACATCCTTCTTACAAGAAGACCTGGACTATTTGCAGATTAATACTAGTAATACATTACACGACCTAGAATTAATAATGAGGGAATGTTCTCTTAAGGTCCGCAATACAATAAAGACAAGAAAGAAATGCAAGTATTTCTCAAGGACAATATTTGTTTTGAAGGTGAACTTTGTAAAGGGGCTCTGTAACAGGATGAAGGCCTTGCCAACATCTTTGGTACACATGATAATGAGAAATCAATAGCATTATTTGAACAAATAGGTGCCCCGTAGTTACGTATTCGCACTTCTTTACTGCTCATAGTTACATATTTGCACTTGTGCTTTCATTGCTTCTGTAATTCAGCTTAGAGCTATGCTTTCACACCAAAAGGGGAGAGGAAAAGAGTTTGTGCCTAGAGGATCAAATCAATTTCCACCAATGCACATATATACTACACACATAAATCTGAAAAGGGTCCTCAATTAGCAATCAAAGACTAACCTGGAGGATCAAATCAATTTCCACCAATGCACATATATACTACACACATAAATCTGAAAAGGGTTCTCAATTTGCAATCAAAGACTAACCTGGACTTAAAAACAGTAAATATTACCTTCTCAAGTAGGATTCGAAATAACCTCAGGGGAAAAAAATGAGATGACATTCAATTATAAGTCTCCATCAGTCGGTGTGAAATGTATCCATACCCAGGACCTCTAGCCCAGTATGATTAAAAAACCTGCTATCCTAACTCAATTAGCACGAAAGACCTACATAAATCCTTTTCTCCATCAAAATGGATTATGGACCATAATAAAAGAAATCCACATGAAAAATTGGATACTTCTAAAAGCCTACTTACATAAAATTACCTGCAGGGTACTACCCATCCTGTAGGAAACTGCCATGTACAAGTCTTACACAAATAGCTTAGTTATGTGGTCTATAGAAAAGGAACTTTGTTCAAAGAAAAGGTAATTTCGACAAAAGTTTGTTTGCCTTTTAACTCGGTACAAATAACTAAACTGTCTCATTTTTTAAAAAAGGATAATTTTGTAAGACAGTCGAAAATCACATCACAAATTTTTGTGGAATAAAAAGCCAAGGAAGGATATTCAGTACAATACAGGGAAAAATGAGCTAGCAGTTTCTAGTATAACTTATACAGGGTATATAGCAGCAATATAGGTTGAAACTGTAGCAGTTGCTTTGCAACTAAGCCTCGTGATGTCATGCAATTGCTAACTTTTCTTATAACAGAAAATGTAGCAACAAAAAGGACAGCCCATATAAAGCACTAGCTAAAGCCATCTATAGTACGTAGATTGCACAAGAGAAGACAACAGAAATATCAGCTAAGACAAAGCTGTACAGATTTTAAAGTGCATCCATTATTTAGTGAGCTACAAGTGCATTTCAAAAAAGAAAAAATTGGAGGGAAAATAGATAACTGTAGAGATGCAAGTTATCACTTTAAAGCAATTAGAAAATATTCCTCAAATTGAAAACTCTTGTGCAAAAAGCAACTGTTATTAATTAGGAAAGTCACCATGGATTCTGTAATCATTCTAAGTGGTATGGTTGTTGCAAAGATGATTACTATGATGGCTACAGTTATAGCATTTTTAGAATTTCAAAATTAAAACAGAAACTCTCTATTATGGACAGTAAAAGGAAAATATTCTATTTCACGTCAAATCCCAGCAGATCCACACAAATTCAGATGCCAGCAACATCATGAGAATATCTACAATTCGCCAAATAGAGTTATCTGCTATTATAGCAACTCGATGTAAGGCCCCTACCCAAGCAAAATTTTTGGTCTTTGCATTTAAGCAATCAAAATCCTGGAGCAGATGATGGAACTGAGATCCGCCAAGGCAGTATATGGATGAAAAAGCTTGCCAGAGATAGTTGTATACAATCCAATGTAAAATTATTCAAGTTAAAAACAGAATTATTCAAGATTGGTTTGTCAATCTAGATAATTGTTTGATCCTGAATCGGTTAACTGAAAAGTTAGAATTGTAATAGCCATAAAGCACACCCATTAAATTTAAGCAGCCAGCACATATATAAAGAAACAAGAGATAAAAATTACCAGGACAAAGATAAAATTATGTATTGTATATGCTGCAGCTAATAGTGTGACAAGTAGAGTTGCAGCAATGAAAAAAATTCAACAAATTTAGAAAAGAGACAAATCAGTATATTAATGTACCATTAAGTGCACGAATGACAGTGATCTCCTGGTTTACATCGCCAATGAATGTACGCATAGCAATAGAAGATAAAAGGAAAAGCTCCAGTTGTATAAATGTAGCTTCCATTGGTATAACTAAAATTCTAATGTCCAAAAGAAAATAGATAAAGTAGAAACCTCGTACAATGTCTGAAGAGGATGATTTTTGCTTGAACCCAAAGATGAGGGATCCACAATGATTCTTTGCGCACAGAATATATATAAAATAATAACGAGTTGCAGTGCTAGAGTAACAAAGTGTTTTAAGTATGTCATAAATCGCAGGGCAACTCAAAACATCAAGTTCACAATAAGAAAGAAACAAGTACATCCCAGGATATTATTGATATCCCGTTACTCATTCTTAAAAATTTAACTAATATCTGACAAGCAAACCATTTTCACACTCCCCTCATCATATAATATAAAGTGCACTATCATCTTCCCTCAAGCAATAGAATACACATAACTATAATAATTTTATATTAATGATTATGGATTGCTAATGCATGTCTTAATTGATTTAGAAAAAGCCTACGATAAGGTGACACGAGATATACTTTTGTGGATATTGATGACAAAGGGAGTTCCTATTAAGTATATTGACATAATTAAAAGCATGTATGATGTAGTAGTGGCAAATGCCAGAACTTATAGTGGCCTAACAAGTGATTTTTCAATCACAATTGGTTTGCATTAAGGATCTGCAGTAAATCCATTCTTATTTGCCATTGTAATGGATAAGCTTAATATAACTTTTCAGGATGAGATATTTTGGTGTGTGCTATTTGTTGATAATCCTGTCTTAGTCGATAAGGCGAAAGCAGGGGTTAATGCAAAGTTAAAGTTATGAAAGCAAACATTAAAATCTAAAAGCTTTAGATTAAATAAGTCCAAAACAGAGTATATGGAGCATAAATTTAGTAAGCAATGGGCCATAAACTATAGTGTTGTGATACTAGACAAGTAAGAAATACAAATAAGTAATTACTTTAGGAATTTGGATTCTATTATTCAAAAAGATGGGGAGATTGATTATGATGCCAACCATAGGATCCAAACTTGCTGGTTAAAATGGAGGAATGCAGCAGGAGTTTTATGCGGCTATAACATTCTGTTAAGGCTGAAGAGGAAAATTTATAAGACTACTATCAAGCCAGCTTTATTGTATGGCATGACATGCTGGATTACAAAGAAACATTATTCACAGAAAATAAGTATAGAAAAAATGTGCATATTTCGTAGGATGTGCATCAACACTAGGAGAGATAAAGTGATAAGTGAGTATATTCGTGCACAGATAGGTGTAGACCTATCGGAAAAAAGATGCGAGAAAATAGTTTGGTCATGTGTGACGTGGACCTAGAAATATACCAGTTTGATGAAGGGAGCTCATCAACGTAGGACAAGTTAAAAGAATGAAGGAAAAAACCAAAGAAAATATAGATGGAGATGATATGAAAAGGTATGAATGCTAGAGGTTTAAATGAGGACATATTACTCGATATGAATGAATGGAAAAAAATTATCAATATCAATGTTTAAAATAGCGATAACGGTAACGTAACGTTTTGCCTTTGTTATGTTATATTGCATATAGCGTAACGCTTAATGTAGGTTATGCAATTTCCTATTTATTTAATAAAAATAAATATAAAATAATTTTTATAAATTAAAAAATAAATTTAAAATATCAAAAAAAGAATATAAAACCATTTTGTAATACATAATCTATTCAAATGTTATATTAAATTTTTTTCACATATCTTCATAAATTATATCAAGTCTGCAACCGTAATACCATTTATCATTTAAACAAGAAAGCAAGACTCTAATTTTTTTTATTTCAATTCTAGTTATTATCATTGTTGTAATTTATATTTTATAATGTTCAATTTATCTTATTTATAATTGTTGATTTCAATTCAATTAAAAATTCAATAAAATCAATGAGTAATTTTCAGTAACCAGATGAGAAATACAACGAGTGAATAAGGAAACAAACTTAAATTAATAATTTAGCAATTTCACAAGCAATCAAACAAGCCAACAACTAATTAAGTAAAAAAAATTACAGCAATTTGCTAATAATCAAAATAATAATCAACAATATATAAATTACTAAAAAATAATTATAAATAACGTAGCATAACGTAATTTTACGTAACGTTATGTGATACAACGTAAAATAACGTAAAAAAGGTACTGTTACGGTGCACCAAGTTATTTCCAGTTGTTACGTAGCATTGAGGTTCCGTTAGGTTACGTAACGCAATATAACAGGTTTCATAACACGTTATTTTCAACATTGATCAATATGATCGATTTGGCATGATTTTCTTTTGGTTCACATAAGCTACCCCAAATATTTGGGATAAAAGGCTTAGTTGTTGTTGTTATTGTTGATTGCTAATGCATGTCACCAGCTACAAATGTATATAGATGCCTGTCTATATACCTGTAAGAGTTAGAAGGCTAAAGGATATGGTTCTATCAATGCTTCAACAATATAGTAGAAATCTCATACACAATGAACTAGTAGATGGAAATGTATAAAACATCACATAATCAAAAAAGACCATAAATTCAAAATCCCGATAACATACATATACATTCAAAAGGTTCATGTACACAGAAATCTATAACATTTTCACAACATTGAATCCCCTAACAAACTGTCATTGTTATGACAAAAAGTCCATTAACACCATAAATTCTCACCAAGACATTAATTAGAAAAAACCAGTCTATTGACACCTTCAATGATCTGGTAATTAATAATTCAACTTTTATTCGCAAGAGATTTATATATACATACATTTTGATTATAACACCATCAACATTGAAGTCTAAAACAACCCAATTGAGGATTTCTATCAAAAAGAGTTCAACTACCACTACACTTCTGCACTGCATATAGATAAACCAAGCATGCCATCACACCAAATCCTCAATAAACATTTCAAAATCATACCTGCCATCATTTCTTGCCCTCCTCTGTGCCTTCAAGCTCTCATATTCATGATCATCCGTTGGCAGCTCAAAACGGCAAACCGGGCACGTGTTCCTTATCTCCAACCATGGCAGGATACAATCCCCGTGATAATGGTGCATACATGGCAACCGCCTCAACTTCTCGTCCAAGGAAATATCATCCTTGCAAACCGCACATATAGCATTATTCTTTGCCACATCCTCTTGGGTTAGAACGACTGATGGCAGACTAGCGACCACCGCTTTCGCGGCGGGCGGGCTACCCCTAATTGCGCTCTCATGGTCAGCAAAATGTTCAAACAAGACCTCATACTCTGATGGGTTGATATACTCCCCATCCTCGACAACAACATTGTTGACAGCCAGCAGAACTTCCCAATCGACATTCACCACCTCCTCCGGATCCTCCTCCTCGTCTTCATCAGCTTCAGAGCTCCCCGATCTCTCCCCAACCATCATGCTGAGGAAATCCCTCTCGTCCAGGCGCCCATCCACCTCCTCCCACTCCAAATCCACATCAAAATCCCTCCTTTCCTCCTCCAGCCGCAGCGAATCCCAGCACAGAGGTGGCAAGCTGGGATCTTGATCCTGTTCGGATTCCGAATCGAAATCGAACGCAGCGATCTGAAGGCCGCCCTCGCGATCCTCGACCTGATGATGATGATGGTCCTGCTCCTGCTCCTCGACATCGAACCCTAACCCTAGGCCAAGGTAGTCGGTGGACATGGTGTCGACGATGCCGCAGTCAAGGCCGCCGAAGTCGGAGGTGTCTAGGATCTCGGGACGGGGACAGCGGTCGAAGAGATCAAGGGAGAGGGTGACGTGGTCGTCGGCCTCGTAGTTATGGAGATCGGGGGAGAAGATTGGGGGAGAGAGAGGAACTAGGGTTTCTTCGAAGGGAGGGGAGGACCAGTAAATGGAGGAATCTAGGTCCGCATCGAAACCGATCTCCGATTGCAACGACGATTCCGCTTCGTATTCTTCTTCTTCCACCTCTTCGAGAGGAAGAAGGAAGAGGTCTGCGACTTTCGCCATTGATGGTTGAATTTTTGTCAGAGAATGGGGAAAAATAAAATTGAGAGAGGAAATCATTTTTATTGCGGGACCGTGTGTATTTAGATTTTGAGAATCTTTTGGGATTTAGTTTCCGGGACTAAATTATTTGACTCGGTATGGGGACTTTCAAGTCATATGACGTGTTATGTCCAGTTATACTTTCAGGTCACAAAAGTTAGTTATTATTTTGGTTCTTTTATATAATTAGATATTTTTCTTTTGCCGTTCAATGACGAGAACGGATGGCAAACGCGCACGCACGAGTTTTACGATTTCTTTTCTTTTCTTTTCTTTTTCACTTTTTAATGAAAATGTATCTTTAACCTTAGTGGTGTTTAAAACGTTTTTTTTTTAAGATTATAGTTTTCACCTCCATAACTTCTTGATAATCAAATTTTATTGATTTTAAAATTAATTTATATTTTCATCAAGTGGATACGAGATATATTTTTAATGAAAACTGTTATGAAACAATCAAAACCAATCAATCTTTTTATTATAAGTGGATATATATATATATATATATATATATATATATATATATATATATATATATATATATATATATATATATGAGAGAGAACGGGAAATTCACCGACGGTAAAGAGAGTTTCTTCACCACCGCTTAAGTGGTCCAATACAATTATTATACGTGACGTCACTTAAGCTAATAATAAAAGAACTCTCTTAATCACCTTTTGAATGGCGCCACTTGATATCATTAAGTTGAAAATCACCTCTGACGAAAATCATCTCCCTATCAAGTTAACAGTTACCTCTGATAGTCCGATTCCAAAACTAAACACGTTAATCATCACCTCTGTTTAGTCAGCTTGTCCCTATCACGACCAGATCCTCTGAATAGGTTAAGCTCCAAGACACGTTTAATGTCACCTCTGTCTTTTCCTGATTCGTCATACTAGATGTCACTGAACGGTTAGGATTAAAATAAGCACGTTAATATTATACCTCTGCTTGACCTAAAATAAGCACGTTAACATTATACCTCTGCTTGTCCTCTAATCAGTGAAGGAACTCCCTTCACCGTCGGTGAATTTCCCGTTTACTCTCTCTCTCTCTCTCTCTCTCTCTCTCTCTCTCTCTCTCTCTATATATATATATATATATATATATATATATATATATATATATATATATATATATATATATATATATATATATATATATATATCCGTACAAACAATCTAATAGGCGACGTGGGACTAAATCTAAACTAAACTCAAATTAGTTTTCTAATTTAACACTCCTTAAGTTGGAATGTACATATCAATTATGTCCAACTTATTATATAGATTAGAAAATATTATCTCCCTCTTCAATAGTACAAATTAATTTGAAGTTGATGAGCAACAACAATAGCAGTAGTAGATAAATTACTTTAAGCATCAGAGCACACATATCACCACCATAGTAGAATTTTATCCTATCATCGAAAGTTGATAGATAGTAGCAAATAAACTTATTTCTTTAAAAGTAGTTATAGGCATCAAATAAACTTCTTTTTAGAAACGGTAGGAGGCAAATTTTTTCTTAGAAGCAGTAGTAGGTAACAGATAAACTTTTTTCTTAGAAGTAATAGTAGGCAGAAGACAAACTAAGTAATAGTCTACAACTTCTTCCTAGAAACAATAGGATAAAAAAATTTCTTAGAAGTAGATAAACTTCTTTCTTAGAAGCGGTAGTAGAAAGCATATAAACTTTTTTCTTATAAGTAATAATATACAACTTCTTTCTTAAAAGCAGTATGATAAATTTCCTTTTTAAAAGTAGTACTAGGCATCAAATAAACTTTTTTAGAAGTAGTAATAAACGACAGACAAACTTTTTTCTTAGAAGCTGTAGTAGGCAGTAGAAAAACTTCTTTTTTGGAATAGTAGTAGACAAAGAAAGGAGTAAAGAGTTGTATCAAGCCTAAATTACACTTTGTAATCGAAGAGGGATCAGCCAGAGTCCCTACATCACGAAACAGAGAAAAACATAAATCGAAGCAGACTAGAATCGAATTGGCGATGCAATTGCAGAGTTAGAATAGGTGTTGGAGTTGGAATCGGTAATTTATTAGGATGGTTGAGATTTATTTCATAATGCGCATTGATACCATATTATAAAATAATCAAAACCAATTAATCTCTTTATTATGAGTCGAGGGTTACATATATTTATAAATATTTATAAGTGTGTCAACACCATACAAATAATCCAACAGGTAATGTGGGACTAAATCTAAACTAAATCCAAATACAATATAGTATTCTAATATATTAAAAACTATTAATTTTCTATCTACCAAATGGAAAGCCAAATCAAAATGAAATTCAAGAAATTGGATATAAGTGAAATCTAAGAGTTTGAGATCATAATTCAAAAAATAAAAAAATAATGGGATCATTATTTTATCATTGCAAGCTTAGGTAACTTATGTGAGATGGCGGATCATTTTCTTTATTCCCTAGTTATAAAATTAGTTGGTTCTGGTCCAAAGTAAAAGTCCATCAAACTACAAACCCAAGAAAAATTGTCCAACAAATTGAATAAAGATGGTAGTACCATGATATTCTTGTTTTAAATATACGAGTCGGACCAAAACTCTTCATATGCATCCAATTATGACAATTTAGTTATCCATTATAATCTCATATAGAGGCAAAAACTAAATTTTTTGAAAGGATAAGGATGCTTATTTTCAGACACAAGAGATTAGGAATATAAAAAGAATTTATCTGCGGATGTGGAGATATGGAATTTTGTTTCAAGTAGCATTCCTCATATAATCAACTATCAACAAATACGAGTAGCCTTACTAAGTTGATAGATAATTGGTTTGCTAAAGATTAAGTGCTACTTTTGCTAATTCAAGATCCAGTATCCATGGATTTGAGAGAAAAAAGTAGTTCTGAGCAAGTTGTAATCCGTTCTTTATATAAAAGATCCAAATCAGACAAATGAGTTATCGCCCAAGAACTTAGTCTCAAGATTAATTTCAACTAAACCGCATTGTTGTGTACATATTTTTAGCATTTCTCTATTTTAGTATCTAACAATTTTATTAAAGAACTCACATGGTATTTAGTGTTTCAGCCACTTATTAATATCAAGGGGTATTTATAGATTTATCCCTTAAATCTTTATAAATTATAATTCAGTTTCCCAAATCTTCATATTTAGGATTTAGTCTCCCAAACTCTTTAAGTTACTACAATTTAGTCCCCCAGTTTATATTTTGGTCCGATTTTTCCTTTTTACCCCTGATTTTCTTCACTTAATTCCCCTTCCCTCTTCCCCTCTCTTTTTAGTTCTTATTGGATTCTTCCATTGTTCTTCTTTTCTCTCTCTCTATTCATTTATTACGTTCTCCTTCTCTATATTGAAACCAAATGTATTATTCTCCACTAAATATATTAAACCTAGAAATGAATTTATCCAATATAGAGAGTGAGAACCCAATAAACGAATTTATATTGAGACTTAAAGGTTTAATACATTTAGTGGAGAATAATGCATTTGGTCTCAATATAGAGAGGGAGAACGCAATAAGTGAATAGAGAGAAAAAAGAAAAAAAATGAAGAAACTCAATAAGAACTAAGAAGAGAGGGGATGAGAGAAGGGGAATTAAGTGAAGAAAATCAGGGGGAAAATGGAAAAATCGGGTCAAAATATAAACAGATGGACTAAATAGTAGTAACTTAAAGATTTGAGGGACTAAATCTAAATATGAAGATTTGGGGGACTAAATTATAATTTATAAAGTTAAGGGACAAATCTATAAATACCCCTAATATCAAACTAATATGTTTTGGCGCCACTGCCTCGAGCTCAATGGCTGTTGGTACTTAATTTGGTCTGTAGTAAATTTAGCTTATCAATGCAACATTAAGATTTACTAATTATTTTAGTCCACTCGATAATATCCCATGCTTTTTAGATTTTAATATTCAACTTTCTGCAATTTTAATCAAGGAGTTAAATTGGATAGTTTAATTGGATATTTACATATCTTATGGAAACTATAAATTATAGACTATATTATAATAATTATCTAGATATAGTTGAAGGATACAGTGATGCAAACTGGACAGTGGATTCAAATAATGTAAATGTCACTGCTAAATATGTATTTATATGTGGTGGAGGAATTCTATCTTGAAGATCTAATATACAGACAATACTTTCTGGGAGCACTATGTTAGTTGAGTTAATACTCTTAGATATAACTTCTGTTAAAGCAGAATAGATTAAAAAAACTTAATAATTGATATACCTATAATACCTAAACTAGTCCCAATATTATCCATTCACTATGCTTCCAAAGCTATAATAAAAATAACTTAAGTAGAAACCTACAAGCAAAAATTAAACAGATACTTATAAATAAGTTAATAGAAAAAAATGTGACTCTAGACTTTATACAGTTAAAGAAAATTTTGTTGACCACTTGACAAAGAGTCTATATAGAAGTGCAATCCTAAATTCATTGAGAGAGAGTAGTAGATTAAGCCCATAAGAAAAGTTATTAATAGTAGAACCAACCTATCTGATTGCCGAACAGTTCCTATAAAAAGATTCAATACGATGGAGCACTGACTTTTAAGAGAATATTTCTCTATCTTTTGAAGGCAACTCCCAAGCAGAGATGTATTATGATACAATCAAATAAATTCTTATGATGATAGTACTCATATGATATAAATGGTAAGTTTCAGTCTTAAACTCTTAGTAAACCGAAAAGCATGAATGTGCAAGGTTTCGTAAATGTGTACCTTTAGAGGACTTACCTACTTGAGAGTAATTGTGAAGGCTGTGATTATGAGATATGGACTGATCATAGTAACTCTAATGAAATGGTATTAAGAGTATGGTCATATAATGTTCAACCCGCTAGCCCAATGAACGGAGGATACTGAGATGTATTTGTCAATATCTGACTCAAGGGACTTAATTCAACACCTAATCCATTATGTCCATCAGATTGTGTTCAATGTTACTAAGTGAAGGTTCAAAACCGGCAGCTACCTAAATTCTTAGTATTATGTTACCCAATGTATTATTTTTGTCTTTTACTTGATCTTTTAAACTCGATATTTTGGGGATTGTTAAAAATTTCAGTGGTCATAAAGAAAAAATGCTTTTTAAAAAGTTTAATTGTCATTTAAAAAATTGTAACGGTCATTTGATTTTGATTATTATTATGATTAATAGGTGGAAATTAATTTCAACTATTATATAAATTAATGTGTGATATTAAATAAGTCATTAATTCTTTAGACATATCCTCTCCCATGGAGCCTAGTAAATGTTTTCAGATAATTAAAAAAGGAAAAAAAATCTCATCTATCTCCCAAGAAGTCTCTCTCATTCTAAGCAAAATTCTACATTCTGCTTGGGCATTAAAAGTTCTATTCGGGTTTTAACTCGACAGTACGTGCCATTATCAAGATGCCGCTACTTTGAGATTTGTATCACTGGGAGTTAGAAGCTTTAGTTGCCTACTTAAGAGGAAGCTTCTAACTTTCTAGCGTAGTGACTATAGGTTGAATATTCTAACTTTTCCTTACTATTTAGTTTAATTTCTTAAAATTAAATTTTCTAAATAATATATAGCAAATATTGTCTTATTTACATTTGTTCAAAAGATAATAAATAAAATTGAAACATTACAAATTCATAATTTTTAAAATTTTGGACATTATCGACAGCTAAGACAATCCATCTTCCTCCGTTATGCAGATAAAGTTTTGGTATAGGCTATGTGACCCAATTACAAGTAAAATAGTCAGATCTAGGGGTTGTATTTTTGGAGATTAAAAATTAAAAGACATGAGAAGGTGGAGAAACTGAAGTCTGCTACCTGTCATTTAGAAACTGTTAAATTTTAGGTGTGACTATTTTAGTCCTACATCGGCTGGGCACTAAAACGACATCATCCATGAGTCATATAAATTGGGCCTTGTGTCTTTGGTTTTGAGTATCCAAAAAATAATTAGTTATTATATAAAACTGTTTTGAGAAAACAACTTTTATTTTGGAAAGTTTTTAAATCTGAAAAATTCCAAGTTGTAATTTTGGATTTTGTGAAAAATTCTCCTATTTTTGAAAAACTTTTCAATTTGTCAGAGATCTTTATAATTTGAAACTTTGGTAATAGTGGATTGATCGTTGGTGCCCAAGAACGTAGGAAATATTTACCGAATCTCATTAAATTTTGTGTCTTCTCTTATTTTGCATTAGCTCTTTTGCGACACTATTTTGGGTGCCTATTTATGTTGGTAAAATATCTGTTTTTTGCAACAAGTGGTATAAGAGCCGAAAGTTCGACCTTGGCAAATTATTGAAAAATGACAGAAGGTTCATCGTCTACACCGGCTAAGATTACTGTGACTAATGCAAAGTTTGAAGTTGAGAAGTTTGATGGCTGCAACAACTTTGGTATATGACAGTGCGAAGTCTTGAATATTCTTTATCAGTAAGAGTTGAATGTTGCTCTGGAAAATAAGAAGCCAGAGAAGATGACCGATAAAGAATGAAAAAGAATCAATCGCCAAGTATGTGGTACCATTCGATCTTGTCTCACAAGGGAACAGAAGTATCCTTTCATGAGAGAGACGTCTGCAAGTAAGATGTGGATTGAGCTGGAGAATAAGTTTATGAAAAAGAGCAGTGAGAATCGACTATATTTGAAGAAGAAATTGTTCTCTTCCAGTATCAACTAGGTATATCTATCAACGATCACATTGCTTGATCGCATTGCTGCTTTTAATAAATTAATAGAAGATTTATTAAATTTGGATGTGACTGTTGAATATGAAGATCAAGCTTTATTATTGTTGGCTTCTCTTCCTGATGAGTATGATCACTTTGTCACTACTCTCCTTCGTAGTAAGGATAAGGTGACTTTTGGTGAGATATACAATACATTATACAATTCTGAGATAAAAAAAGAAAGATCAAAAAGAGTATGGATATAATATAGTTGAGGCGTATGCTGCCACAGGCCGATGTCAGAGTCGTAAATCTAATCAGAGAGGCAGATCCCAATCAAGAGGCAGACCTGATAAAAATAAATGTATTTTTTGTCATAAGAAAGGGTATTCGAAGAAAGATTATCTAAAGTTGAAGAAAAAAATATAAGGGCAAGACTGATTCTGATACTTGTGTAGCCAAGTGTGAAGATGACGACTTAGATTTTACATTGGTTGATCTACCTTTAGTTTCTCATTCTGATTGGTGGATTTAGATTCTGGATGCACCTATCATATGTCTCCTCATAAGGAGTGGTTCTTCAATTTTGAAGAGTTTGATGGAGGAGTTGTTTTTATGGGCAACGACAGCTCTTGCAAGACAACTGAGATAGGTTCAATCCGTTAAAAAAATCATGATGGATCAACCAGAGTTTTGACAGATGTTCGGTATGTACCGAATTTGAAGAAAAATCTCATCTCTTTGGGAAAGTTAGAAGCAGAAGGTTTATATCTATCCGAGATAAAGTTCTCAGAGTCACTTCAGGCGCACTTGTAGTGATGAAGAGTGCGAGGAAGAATAACTTATACTACTTTCAGGATAGTACAGTTATTGGATCAGCAGTTATAGTCTCTAAAGAGGATACAGATGCAAAAATAACCATGTAGTGACAAATGCGACTTGGTTATGCAGGTATGGGAGTTTTGCAGAATTTAGTGAAGAAAAGGCTTACTAAAAGGTGCAAAAACCTGTAAATTAGATTTTTGTGAGTATTGTGTCATGGGAAAAAAACAAGAGTAAAATTTGACACTGCTATCCATAATACTGAAGGAATTTTGGATTATATTCACTCTGATATTTGGGGTCCTACTAGAACACCTTATTTGGGAGGTATGCATTACTGTATTACTTTTGTTGATAACTACTCTAGAAGAGTTTGGGTGTATATGATGAAAACTAAAGATGAAGTGTTGGAAATTTTTCTGAAATGGAAAATGATGATTGAGACTCAGACAGGCAAAAATATAAAGAAGTTTAGATCAGATAACGGTGGTGAGTATAAAAGTGATCCATTTCTGAAAGTTTGCCAAGGTGAAGGTATTATTCGATACTTCACCAATACAGATTCACCACAGCAAAATGGGGTGGTAGAAAACATGAACAGGACTTTGCTAGAGAAGGTTCAATGTATGTTGCTTAATGCTGGATTAAGAAAGAGATTTTGGGTTGAGGCAGTGACTTATACATGTCATCTCATTAATCGATTACCATCAGCTGCGATTGAAAGTAAGACACCGATTGAGGTATAGTCTGGAAAACCTGCTTATGATTATAATTTTTTACATGTGTTTAGTTCCACTCCTTATTATCATGTAAAGGAGTTTAAGTTAGATCCAAGAGCAAAGAAAGCATTGTTCATGGGAACAAGCTCGGTGTGAAAGGATATCGCCTTTGGTGTTCTAATTTGAAGAAAATCATTTTTAGCAAGGATGTTATCTTTAATGAATCTGCCATATTGAAAAAGATAATACTTAGTAATTTTGAAAAAGAGAAGAAGACCAGTAATATTCAGCAGCAGGTAGAGAGTGTTCTGCAACAAGTGGAGTTTGAAAACACCAGAGTTGACCCAGTTTATAATGACAGTACAATGACAGTAAAGGATGTCGAAGAAAAAGAGGAAGAGATTTTAACCCAAAAACCTCCACAGCAACCAAGCTCAATTGCACACGACAGACCACGTCGAAAAATTAAGAAACCTGCTTGTTTCCTTGATACAGTGGTGACCTATACACTTCCAGTTGTAGATGATATTCCTTCCACCTATAGAGAAGCAATTAGAAATTCAGAAGATAAGAAGTGGAGGAGAGCAATGGATGAAGAGATGCAGACACTTCAGATGAATCAAACTTGTAAGTTAGCTCAACTATCTAAAGATAAGAAAGCAGTTGGGTGCAAATGGGTATTTATAAAGAAAGAAGGATTTCCTGATAAAAATGATGTCTGCTACAAGGTAAGATTAGTGGTGAAAGGCTACGCTCAGAAGGAAGGAGTTGATTATAATGAGGTATTTTCTTTAGTCATTAAACATTCTTCCGATCGAATTATGTTAGCCTTAGTAGCACAGTTTGATTTGGAACTAGTTTAACTTGATGTGAAAATCGTATTTTTACATGGTGATTTGGAAGAGGAAATTTATATGACTCAGCCAGATGGATTCAAGGTTGCTGGAAAAGAAAATTGGGCTTGCAAATTGAATAAATTATTGTACGGATTGAAGCAATCTCTGAGACAGTGGTACAAATGATTTGATCAGTTTATGATAAGTTTAAAGTACACTAGAAGTAAATTTGATCATTGTGTGTATTTTCGCAAGTTACATGATGAGTCATTCATTTATCTACTCTTGTATGTGGATGATATCTTAATAACTTCAAAGAGCCAATAAGAGATTGAAATGTTGAAAGATCAGTTGAATCAAGAGTTTAAAATGAAAGATTTGGGTAAAACTAAAAAGATTCTCGGCATGGAGATAAGTAGAGATCGAAAGAGAGGCAAAGTTTGTTTATCTCAGAAACAATATCTGAAGAAGATACTACAGTATTTTGGCATGGCAGAATCAAAACCTGTGAGTATCCCACTTGCTTCTCATTTCAAGTTAAGTGCAGATTTATCTCCTAACACAGATGAGAAACGTGAGTATATGTCGAATGTTCCTTATTCAAATGCAGTTGGTAGCTTAATGTACGCTATGATGTGTACAAGACCTGACATTTCACAGGCAGTTGGCACTGTGAGCAAGTATATGCATAATCCTGAAAAAGAACATTGACAGGCTGTGAAATGGATTTTACGATATCTTCTGAACACGGTAAATGTTAGTTTGGTATTTAAGCGTGATGATACTCTTGGTCAGTGTGTGGTTGGATATGTTGATTTTGACTATGCAGGTAATTTGGATAAACGTCAATCAACTACTAGTTATGTATTTACTCTTGCTACAGCACCAGTGAGTTGAAGATTTACTTTACAGTCTACGGTTGCTCTGTTTACAACAGAAACAAAATATATGGCAATTATAGAGGCTGTAAAGGAGGCAATTTGGCTATAGGGGTTGCTTGAAAACTTAGGAATTATTCAGAAATAGGTTATTATGTATTGTGACAGCCATAGTGCAATTCACTTGGCAAAGAACCAAGTCTATCATATACAGACAAAGCATATCGATGTCAGGTATCATTTTGTGCGGGAAATTATTGAAGATGAGAAGATACTACTTCATAAGATTGGAACTGCAGATAATCCCTCTGATATGATGACCAAGGTGGTGATTTCGACCAAATTCAAGTATTCTTTGGATTTGGTTAATATTTTGGGAGTTTAAAAATCTTAATTTGGAGATGCTAATGATGTAGGCCTTATTCGCCAAGATAGAGATTCTTGAATTTTTGGTGTGATTCTTTTAGTCCCACATCGGCTGGGCGCTAAAGAGACATCATCCATGTGTCTCATAAATAGGGTCTTATGTCTTTGGTTTTGAGATCTCAAAAATAATTAGTTATTATATAAAACTGTTCTGAGAAAATAAATTTTATTTTGGAAAGTTTTCAAATATGAAAAATTCCAAGTTGTAATTTTGGATTTTTGGATTTTGGAAAAAACTCTCCTATTCTTGGGGAACTTTCCAATTTTCAGAGATTTTTATAATTTGAAACTTTAGTGATAGTGGATTGATCGTTGGCGCCCGAGGACATAGGTAATATTTATCGCATGTTATTAAATTTTGTGTTTTCTCTTATTTTGTATTAGTTCTTGTATGATACTATTTTGGGTGCTTATTTGTGTAGGTAAGATATCTGTTTTTTATAACAGAAACCTAGATCTAGTTCTTCCTTCTAAAGAGCATAGCAATCATGGGAGAGATGTGTAACCAAAGCACACACTAGAGGCTATTCCTACTGATACAAACCTAGTTGATGAAGATAAAATAACTAATGAAGAACCAACAACAAAACCTCTCTTAAGGAGATCCGTTAAAAAACGAAAAGGCACATCTAATTATCCACCGGACGAATATGTGATGATTACTGATGGTGGGAAACCAGAATCCTATTAAGAAGGTATCACAGATGTGCATCGAAATGAGTGGTTGAAAGTCAAGTAAAAATGAAATGAGTTCCAAACCTCACTTGTGATTTTGTTCCATTACTAAAAGGAAGAAAGCACTAAAAAACAAATGGATATACAAGCTGAAAATTAATGAAAATATCTAATAATTACGATATAAGATATATTTGGTCGTGAAAAGCTTCAGTCAAAGCAAAGGAATTGACTTTGAAGAAATATTTCCTCAATAGTAAAAATATCCTCAGTCCAAGTTATTCTCGGCTTAATAGTAAGTAGAGATTTAGAAGTCAAACAACTTGACATGAAAACTACATTTCTGCATAGAAACTTAAAGAAGGAAATCTATATGAAGTAGCCAGAAGATTTTCAGATGAAAAACAAAGCTTATCTTGTGTGCAAGATCAAGAAAAACTTATATGGACTTAAACAAACACCTCGATAGTGGTACTAGAAGTTCGAATCTTGTATAGTGAATCATAGATTCTAGATGACCTTTATAGACAATTTAGTCTTTGTAAAGAAATATGTCAAAAGTGAATTTCACACTCTTCTTTTGTATATTGCTGATATACTAATTGTTGAACATGATACAAAGAAGATTAACAGTCTGAAAAATGTTTTGAGTAAATATTTTGTAATGAAGGATTTAAGAGCAGCACTATAGATACTTATGAAGATATCTTGTGATAAGTAAAGAAAGAAGATTTGGATGTCACAAGGAAAATATATGGCGTAACTTGTTAGAGAAATTTAAAATAAAGCCGGTCAACACTTTGCTCATAAGACATTTTAATGTTAGTTCTCAATGCCTAACAAATAAAGAACAAAAAAAGAAATTGAGATGATTCTCTATGCATCTACAATTAGGTGTTTGATATATATTATGATTTGCACCAAGCTAGATATTGTCCACACCGTTGGAGTCGTCAGTCGATTCCTATCAAATCCAAAAAAGGAGCATTGACCGGTAGTGAAAATAAATCTAAGTATCTATGAGGCACATCTAATTTATGTTTCTATTATGGATAGGGAAAACCAAAGCTAAACGGGTATACAAATACAGATATGGTTGGATATCTTAGTCCTTGAAAGTTCACTTCAAGTTATATGGTGACTTTTTAGGGAGAGCATTGTTCTGCCAATCCAAATTGCGGAAATATATAACTCTGTCAATTAGTGATACCAAGTATATTGCTACTACAACGACATCCAAATTAGTTCTCCAAATGATGAACTTACTGAGAGAGATGGAACTTACTTAGATGGTTAAGGTATCATTCATCTAGTGAAAAATCTTAGTTACCACTTTTGGACCAAACATATTGATGTGGGATATTACTAGATCCAAGATGTGCTAAAGTATGAGTTGGTGCAACTCGAGAAGATCCATACCAACAACAGTAGATCAGATATAATGGAAAAATCTCTTCCTATAGAGAACCTTGAAACTTGTCAGAAGAAAGTAAGATTAGTTTTCTGTCCATCTAAATCAAAGGCGAAGAAATGAGGCAACTTGATTAGTTGTGTTGTCCATCAAAGTCAAAAGTGACTTAATGAGTTGTGTCTCCCACCTAGTTGATGAGGGAGAGATTTTGTTGGGTGTTCTCTCCTAATGGGATCCAAGCTACTAAGAAGAATAATGATGAAAATTGGAAGTTTGTGCTGGAAGACACAACATTTTTGGAAGTTTGAAGGATTGCTCTTGAAAATTACAAGAGTAATTAACTAAAGTATTTCTTAGCAAAAAAAAAAAATTAACTAAAGTATTAAAAAGTGACTAGGAGGATATTCTATAAAAGTCATTAAGCATAAAAAATAATGAGAAAACTGAGAGAAGAGAAAAAAAACAAGCGAATTTGAACAGTCAAGAGTTTTTGCCAATAACAAGTTTAAACCTTGGTCGAAGGGCAAACATTATCCACTCGAGATAAAATCTCATAATGTTACACCTAAGCTGCTGAAACACAAATTCAACATTTTCATCATCGATCCGAACTCTCTATTGTTCTCTGTTATCCACTTATTTTAATGAGTTCGTTTCATGCTATTCACTCTTTGGAGTGAAATATATTATTGATTAATAATAGTAGGTATTTCTCTAGCAATATCTAGAGACGATCTTTTTGACCTCATTAATTGGATATAGTGGAACATTTTATTTAAACTATGTTAAAAAAATACAAAATTAATTTCGGAGTTTTGATGCAGTGGAAGGACCTTCAACATGGTATCAGACCTACGCTGAGATGTGAAGACACTTGTATTGCTCACTAGCGCCGGCATTGCCTCCGCTGCAAGCAGCGAGTAATACAAGCATGATCTTTAAAGGCTTGTGGTGGCTCCTGCTCTGTTGTCGCTGTCATCTTTAAAGGCGCAGCTTTTGCCATCTCTGTCTCCTCTTCCGGTGACTATGTCTGTTACTTCGTCGCCACCTCCTATGCCAGAGATTCACCTACTGCTTTGTCGTTGAAATCTAGTGTCATCTTCAATTCCTGCTCCATCGTCGCGACTATATTTAAAGATGCAGGTTTTGTCATCTGTAATACCCCATATTTCGAGCTACCTGTATTACTTTCTTGAGACCAGTGGTGCCGAATAAGTCCACCGAAGTCAATTTTGGACACCAAAATAACTTTCGGTTAACATAACTTTAAATCCACAAACCCAAATAACATTCGGTCTTCGCGATTATTAGTTTTGTAATATTTAGGATTTTTGGAGATTTTTCTTACGAGGTCGAAAAGTACTCCCAAAATTGCTAATTTAATAATATTAAAATTAACCTTCTAATTACTTCAGAATTTCAGTTCATTTATTCCGGACATCGAAACAATAAATGGACAATTTTGTAGTATTTCCCTCGTTGAGCACTACGTCCTACATAAATTTGGTAGTATTTGGAGAATGTTACACGAAACCAAAATTATTAAATTATTAAATTAATTAATTAATTAAAATAAATAAAACAGTAAATAGTGTGTTGTGCTGTCGTGACGAAAAAAAGGGGAGTGGCAGTTAGGTGGCAAAGACGGGTGAAGTGGGAAGAAAAGAAAAAATATTATTAAATTAGCAATTTTGAGAGTATTTTTCAGCCTCGTAAGAAAAATCTCCAAAAATCCTAAATATTACAAAACTAATAATCGCGAAGACCGAATATTATTTGGGTTTGTGGATTTAAAGTTACGTTAACCGAAAGTTATTTCGGTGTCCAAAATTGACTTCGGTGGACTTATTCGGCACCACTGGTCTCAAGAAAGCAATATAGGTAGCTCGAAATTTGGGGTATTACATCCTTCCCACCTAATAAAAAATTTCGTCCTCGAAATTTAATTGGTGTTTTGATCATAAGAAAGGTTATATGTATTCTATCCTGATGTCCTTTTCAAGCTCCCAAGCTAAATCTCTTGGTGATTGTATATCCCATAAAATAAGAACTAATAATATTATTTTTTCCTTCAAGACTTCTCCCATCAGTTAACGATCCTTACATATAGCTTCTCATATTTTAAGCTTAATTTTAATTCTAATTTTGATGGATTCACTATTTTGTACTTCTAGTTAAGCGCTTTCTCAATTATGATATATAGAATACATCATGAATGACTTTCGTTTTTTTTATAAGAATGATACTATCCAGGATTCCCAATTTATTCTTGAAGCTTTATTGGGGGTGAAGGAACACAAAAACAAGATAAAATTTAATCAGGAATAGCTGCTACTAATTTGGAGTGCCACGCCATCCTGATTAAGTAATATGTAAGATATAGGTGATGAATATTTTTGTAGAGTTTATTTCCAAGGTCCTATTACATGTTGTAATCGACTCTAGAAATGAAAATAAATCTGAACTATTATAATATCGATGTAACAAGACTATGAATGGTAGAGACACAAGATAAGAAATGAATTCATGACTGATTACAAAATTCAATCACATACAACGATCTTATTAAGCGACTGCAATTGCTGGCGCCAGATAATATCTCCCTACAATTGCCTCGCCGACTCAATAAGAGTTATGATGTATAAAGACTCAAGACATGAATTGTATTATGATAATATTAAGATATAAGATACAAAATGTCAAATGGGAATGATTAACAAAAAGTAATTGAATAGGACGATTATTTAGAAAGATAAATTTAACTTGAGTAATAAGATATAATGTCATATTCTGGTTTGATAAAATGTCTCCTTTTTTTTATAATTCATTATTAATTTCTTGTCCTCTATCTTTTACTTAACTAATTCTATAAAATTCTCAACCTTCTAAGATCTTTTTATATTTTTACACTTCTTCTTCCATAGGTTGTTTTTTTTTCTAATTCATTTGACTTGTTAATCTCGCCAACTATAATTACTCAGCCAAGTCTACAAATATTAATTATTGTAATTCATCAACATTTATATCTCCTCAATCTTCAAGAAAAAAATACAAGTGTATATATATATATATATATATATATATATATATATATATATATATATATATATATATATATATATATATATATATATATATATATATATATATATATATATATATATATTACGAAGCCTAAGGGCAAGTTCCAAATTCAATCATCCTTCCATTTTATTTCAATACATCATATCCCTGTCCATTTATACTTAGCAAGTTGGCGTAAAAAAATCTATCATTACTCACTAAGGGACATATGGGTTGAAAATTAGATCGATATTATTTCATAACGAACAAGATAAAAATCAATAATGGAATTCCAAAGATAGACATTTCAAATAAATTTGATATGGTAGGATAGGCACGATATTAGAGCAGATAGATATCAAAAAATAAGGAACTATTATAAATAATGAGTCACAGACATGTTCATATGTGGCAGTAGTTATATGGTCTTCCACCTAAATATAGGCTCTGATACCACCCTGTAACGCTCCCGTTTTTCAGCTGCTTTCCAAAACATAGGACATTACATATTATTTTCACTAGACAACCCAACAGTCACAGGATCATGGAATAACCATAACTACTGCCACAATCAGATAAGTAAATAACATGTCTGAAACTGAAAAGATTTCATTTATACAAAAAGTTTATTACATAAAATGCCACTGCTTTAAATATGAACACAAAAGAGTCAAATAGAAAAGCAGTGCCCAAACAAAAGGAAATATAAACAAAATATACAAAAGTTCTCTAGGGATACTTCGCTTGCCTATTATCACTCTATATGTCCAATGAAGTACGGGTCTTCAACTGGGGCTGGATCCCCTTCTTCAAGTTCCAAATCTGGGTTCAAAATTCAGGGGATTAAACCCAGCAAGTAACACATTTAAAAAGAGAAAATTGTATACTATCATAGTATAGGAATATCAGTGTGCATGAACATGTTTATGTCAGTGTTGTTTGTGTGCATATAAATTAACATGAAGGCAATATATAAATTAACACGAAGACGAGTATAAATAAATGCATAAATAAATAAACATGACAACAACTACTCTATCTATTTAATCATATATTCTATTGGTCTCAATCATCATCCAATTTAATTATAGAAACTGTATTAATGGATAAGATAGCGTTATTATCTATTGTCGTATAAGTGCCCGTGCATACTCAGGACCCGGCCACAATATTCATGGCGCTGAACCATGACATGCCGCTAGGCACTACAATCAAGTTCCGTACTGTATTACAGTAACGGACATACCACTTTGGGTAAATATCAATTGGTGATCCAGTAATCACCCAGGCCGCTGCAGTAAAAGAATCCCGGCCCTAGCAATACAATCAATTCTTATACGGCAAGACTCTTATCCATCATATAGTTTCTCCCGTCCCCGTGTTCATAATGAATTATGCACATAAAAATCAGCCTTCCCACTTCACCCGTCTTTGCCACCTAACTGCCACTCCCCTTTTTTTCGTCACGACAGCACAACACACTCTTTGGAATTTCAGTTCATTTATTCCGGACATCGAAACTACAAACAGACAATTTTGTAATATTCCCCTCATCGAGCACTACGGCCTATATAAATTTGGTAGTATTTAGATAATGTTATACGAAACCAAAATTATTAAATTATTAAATTAATTAATTAATTAATTAAAATAAATGAAACAGTAAATAGTGTGTTGTGCTGTCGTTGTGCTGTCATGACGAAAAAAAGGGGAGTGGCAGTTAGGTGGCAAAGACAGGTGAAGTGGGAAGAAAAGAAAAAATAAAATTAAAAAAAATAAAATAAAAACCTCTTCCTTATCTCCCTCACTCCCTCACTCCCTCCCTCACTCCCTTTGCTACACCAACCCCCTTTCTCACTCCCTTTGCTGCACCAACAGAAAAAAATAAAGAAAAAAAATAAAATAAAAATAAAAAGAGAAGAAGAAGGAGAAGTAACGGGTTTGAGAAATCGAAGGAAATTAAAAGAAATCCGATGTAAGTAACACACTTTGCTTTTTCTATTAATTATTTTTCTTTTAATTATATAATTTTTCTTTTTGATTGTATTGTTTAGAAGGAATTAAATGTTGGCCATTTTGTCAAAATTAAGTTTCGGTTTGGAGTAGAAAATTTATTTTTGGTATGAGTATACTCACATTTATAATTGTGTACATTACAATAAATTTTGCAAATAGGTAAATAAATAAAAATAAAAAATAAAAGAAAAAAGGAATAGAAGAGAAAAGAAGAAAAAGAAGAGGAGGAAGAAGCAGCAGCAAGGGAAATTTTGTTGTGGGCCGAGAGAGATTAGAAAGAAAAAGAAAAGAAAAAGAAAAAAAAAAGGAACTGGGCCTGGGTCAGTCCAGAAGGAAAAAAAAAGGGAAAAGAAAAAGAAAAGAGAAAAAAAAGGTAACTGGGCCTGGCCTAGCCCATAAGAAAAAAAAAGAAAAAGAAAAGGAAAAAAAGGGTAACTGGGCCTGGCCCAGTTCAGGAGTAAATAAAGAAAAAAATAAATAAAAGAGTAGTGGGCTTGGAATTGGTTTGGGCCAGAAAAAAATAGAAAAAAATAATAAAAACACTGGGCCGGCCAGCCAGCCCAGTAAAATAAAAAGAAAAAGAAAATAAAAATGAGTGGGCTTGGGCCTGGGCCTGGGCCTGGGCTGGACAGAAAAGAAAAGGAAAATAAAATTAAAATAAAGATATGAAAAAGTGGGAATTTAGTGGACTTGGGCTTGATGGATTAAATAATTGAGAGATTTGAATTGGACTTGGCTTGGATTACTTGGACATAATTAATAATAGTAATAAATTAGATTTTAATTAAAAGAGAAATATATATTAATATATATGATTGAGCCTAGAAATATAATAAATGCATACGTTGGGTTTAAAAATAATGCAGTATTATTATATGATTCACTTGATTCCCAAATTGGGTTATTAATTGACACTGAGAATGAAACCAGATTATTGTAATAATTTTGATGATATGCATTGTGTTACAATTGTGCACTAATATCTATCATGCTAAATGCCACGTGCTTTGACATTACAATCATGTGTTTTACATATCATGTGCTTTGATATTACAAGTCATGCGTTTTAATATTACAGATCATGTGTTATGATAATACATGTCATGTACAGTCATAGAAATGCAAACATATTATCATGAATTGAAAAACAATAAGTAAACAATAAATGAAAAATAAAATTTTCATGTGCATAATTCATTATGAACACGGAGACGGGAGAAACTATATGATGGATAAGAGTCTTGCCGTATAAGGATTGATTGTATTGTTAGGGCCGGGATTGTTTTACTGTAGCGGCCTAGGTGATTACTGAATCACCAATTGATATTTACCCAGAGTGGTATGTCCGTTACTGTAATACAGTACGAAACTTGATTATAGTGCCTAGCGGCATGTCATGGTTCAGCGCCATGAATATTGTGGCCGGGTCCCGGATATGCACGGGCACTTATACGACAATGGAGAATAGCGTTATTTTATCCATTAATACAGTTTCTATAATTAAATTGGACGATGATTGAGACCAATAGAATATATGATTAAATAGATAGAGTAGTTATTGTCATGTTTATTTATTTATGCATTTATTTATGCTTGTCTTCGTATTAATTTATATATTGCCTTCATGTTAATTTATATGCACACAAACAACACTGACATAAACATGTTCATGCACACTGATATTCATGTACTATGATAGTACACAATTTTCTCTTTTTAAATGTGTTACTTGCTGGGTTTAATCCCATGGGTTTTGAACCCAGATTTGGAACGTGAAGAAGGGGATCCAGCCCCAGTTGAAGACTCGTACTTCGTTGGACATATCTAGTGACAATAGGCAAGCGAAGTATCCATGGAGAACTTTTGTGTATTTTGTTTATATTTCCTTTAGTCTTGGCACTGCTTTTCTATTTGACTCTTTTGTGTTCATATTTAAAGCAATGTGCCATTTTATGTAATAAACTTTTTGTATAAATGAAATCTTTTCAGTTTCAGACATGTTATTTACTTATTTAATTGTGACAGCAGTTACGGTTTTTTCAAGATCCTGTGACTGTTGGGTTGTCTAGTGAAAATAATATGTAACGTCCTCCGTTTTGGACAGGAGCTGAAAAACGGGGGCGTTACACCATCTCTATCTCCTCATCCGGTAACTCTGTCATTAGTCCATCGCCGCTTTCTGTGCCAAAGATCCATCTGCTGCTCTATCGCCAAAATCTAGTGTGTCATTTTCGGCTCCTGCTCCGTTGTCAATGCCAGCTTCAAAAATGCACCCTTTGCCATCTCTGTCTCCTCCTTCGGTAACTCCGTCTATTACTCCTTCGTCTCCTGTGCCTGAGGTCCTGTCTGCTGCTCTTTTACGAAATTCTAATGCATCGTTGGCAACTCCACCACCTTCATCTTCTGTGTTGACGCTCTCGAAAGAGCCGGCTGCGTCGTCTAATGGTGCCAAGGACGTCGGCTTCGCTACTAGCGACACTGCTTTCCCTGTTCTCTAGCTGTCTGCAGTCATCGCGGGATTGCTACTCAATTCTTAACATGTTTGGATTCTCCGCATGTCATCTATTACATCTGATTCTCCTGATTGTTTAGCGGCTTTCTCTTTTTACCAAGGCTCATCTACCTAGTTGCCATCATGATCTCGTTTCCAAACTTAAGCTGGCGTTTTCCAAACCATCTTGAGTTTGTGGAGAGATATTAGAATTCTCACTAATTTAGGATATCTTCCTAAATTAGAATATTTGATAAATCCTCTAATTTATTAGTATATCTCAGGATATCTTACTAAATTAGTATATTTGTCAAACATCTCTAATTAGACTAATTATATAAGAATGAAGATTTTATGTAATTAATGTCAAATTATATATTCTTTTGCCTTTGACTTTTATACTTGCAACCTTTTACCTATAAAATGACGACCATTGTATCATTTTATTTACACATCAAAATACAAAGTTATTCTTCATTCTCTTTCTCAGGATTTGAACCTTGCAACCCAGGTTCAAATTTTGTCGGACACGCATTTAATTGTGGGTTTAAAAAAATTATACCGCTGTATAGAGTCCAGATTTCTGTTCAAAATGGGCCTTCAACCTGTGGGGGTGTGTTAAAAAAATACAAAATAATTTTTATCAACTCTCACCACAATTTCGAAGTTTTGGTGCAGTGGAAAGATTCTTCAACAGACTAGATCCTGTGGTTTTTCCTTTAGTAAGTTTTTATTGTAAAATCCGTGTCTCATTTACTATTTTTTTTCTTGCTATTTTTTATTGTTCATCTTATCGTGCACAAAGAGAGATTATATTCCTCTACTAGTTGTTCTAATAGCTGTCAATGATAATATTTGCAGGAAATTCCCAACTCCACAAAGAAAGATTGTTGAACAAATGGGTACGACTCCAGAAAAGATTACAAAAAAAGTTGGAGGATACCATAAATAAGATCATCTCAGAACTCGATAACAAGTAATTTTTTAAAGAATGAATGGTGGGTAATAGTGCCCCCACTTTCGGGAGTTTCCAAAGGAGCACACCACTTTTCCTACTGAGCCCACTAGATAGTTCTTTTTCATTCGGACTTCCAGTTGCAAAGTGGGCTCACTAGGAAAAATGGTGTGCTCCTTTGGAAACTCCCCCACTTTCCATAAAAAGATTAACAAGACATATTAATACATATGCTTTCGTGCATACTAGAGCCCCTCATTAAAAACAATAAAAAAAAAACCAAAATACAAGAAGAAAAGAAAATCCCCTACGAATACAAGTATAAGCAAATAGCACAGCAGAGATGAAGTTTGAAAAGAGACTCGGGCCCTACAATCCTAGATCTAGGAGCTGTTTATGTCCTGCCAATTTGAATTTGAATTTTGTCATTTTGAAGTCCAATTCAAATTTGAAAAGACCTCTGAATGAACTCCAATCTTGAGATTCGATGATCATCATTGTTTGTTGCTCGGTCTCGTCTTCATCCTTAGATGACCGAGGCCGATAGTGACCGCCATTCTGCCCAATATACGCCCCCCCCAGATAACATTCTATTCGCCCCCCTCAACAAGATTAGGGGTTTGGATTATTGCCTTAGGCTGTGTTTGGATTGAGTTAAAATGAAGGAAAAGAAAAGAAAAGTAAAGAGAAGGAGGAAAGAAAAGAAAATGATATGGAAATTGGTTTTTTTTTTTATGTTTGGTTAGAAAGAAAATAAAGAAGAAAATATCAAGGAAATTTTAGAAGAAAATAGTTTCTTATGTTTGGTTGCTCAATAGAAAATTAAAAGGAAAATATAATTCTAATTAAACTATAGAGAATTTTAATATTAATTTACATATTATTTATATAATTTTTAATTTTTAAATAATTAAATATATAATAACCAAATGGTCCAAACTTCATAAAAATTAAAAATATCTTGGAACTAAAATTATAAGGAAATTTATGTAAAAATTTCTCTCCCTTTTTCCCTTTTCTCTCAACTTTCTTTTTCTTTCATTTTCTCTTGAATTTGAGGAAGAAAATGAAAAAGAAAAAAAACTTAATACATTTTCTCTCACTTTCTTTCCCTTTTATTCTCTCTAATTTTCCCTCTAACCAAACATTGGAAAGCAACTTTTTCTTTCTTTTTCTTTTCTTTTCCTTCATTTTCACTCAATCCAAACACAGCCTTAGAGAAATTGAAATTAGAAGATTGGGAGCAAAAGTGGGAGACTTGTCGGTTCTCTAGCTTCCAAAAAGTTTTTTTTTGCTTATGTTTCCATATCGATAACAAGTCATTACGTACTGTTCTTGAAATAAATGAAAAAAAAAGTATATTGCTTATTTTACACAAGCGCGTCTCCTTCCTTTATTTTATCAGTGCATACTTAATACCTTGTAGTTAAATCAACTCAAGGCTCTTTGCTCTGCAGAAAGGTCGGAGGTTATTTACTGAGGACTCCACACAATAAAGCTAGGTTGCCGTATTTAGGAGGAGCACAAATCAAGCTTACGGGGCCTCCCAATATATTGGTTAAGCTTTGTGCAAAATTCACTGATATTTCTTTTTTATTTTATTTTATTTTATTTTTCTCTCTCTTAATTTCTTACATTACTTACTTCCATATCGTATTTATGTTGTCTTTTCTTTTAATTAATATCACTTCATTTAATCAAAGTGTTATTAAGATGTTTAGCGACAAAACCACCGTAAACAGGCCCTCTAAGGAATATGGTTAAAGCCCACATGAAGTGGGTCAAATTAACCCTGGCCCTTGGGTCTAGCCCAATCCTTGAACTCTGAATTGTACAAATGGGCCAGTTCATGTCCACAATATAGTGGCCCAATTGAAGAATAAATAGATAGTTAATAGGCTTTGCTTACTTAGAGATAGATTAGTGAGTATTGAGTAAACAATTAGAGAAAGATTAATAATATATATCTTTATGTGTTTTCATCCAGTATAGCAAAAAAAAAAGGGTTTTTCATTAGACTCTAAGAGTGTCATTTGCCTAGTGTGATGGAGAGATTAGAAAAAAGACACTTATGGTAGAATTTGAATATTGCAAAGTTGCCGAGATTAAGAATCGACAAGTTACTTGATTTTATATTAAAATCCTCACACTTTTTTGTGACTTATTCTATTTCTTTTTAAAATTAATTATATTAACAGGTTGCCTAGCCTAGTATTGGAATTTTTAAAATTGTTACTATCTTTGTTTTTTTTAAATAAATCGTAGCATGTTTTTATTAATAAATGTTAAAGTTAATTATATGATAAATTTTAGTATGTTCAGCAGATGTTCATGTTCTATTGCTGGCCCCTCCAATTCAAGAGTTCTAGTTCTGTTTTTGAAGATATTAAGAGAGGAGTAGGAGGGAAGAGGAGAGAGGGGGTGGTTCATGCTCAAGGGCAGATCCAAATATTCTAACCAGAGAGAACAATTATATGGGATCAAGTTGTCCTGACAGCTTGTGGGGTGCAAGGTATAGAAGAGCCCTATTCGGGGCTGTAGAGACAGAGCCTGGTCCAAAAGAATATCATGCTTTTATTGTATGACTTACATATAAATTTATAGTATTATTGTTGAGATAATAAGACCTAACAAATTGTTAGAATTTCACTATCTCAACATTTACAATACTGATGTATATATTTCCATTCTATAACTTCTATACAAATTTAAGATATTACGGTGCAAATATTATCTTGAGACATTTTTGTCATTGAATTTTGGAGTTTAAAATAAAAAATATTTTATTCAGTTCAAAAAGCAAGATATTATTTAACTTAATAATGAGTTATCCATCCCTCAAAATCACGCTCAATTCTTCATAATTGTAAACTAAAAATTTAGGAGCGCGGAAAAATAAAAGTTGAGGATTTAGGAGGGGTAATTTTGAAAAACTTTCGAAAATAACAGTTGGTTTAAAAGATTTCATCATATCTCTATCATGTCTTGCTGGATGGTTTGATTGCTTATCTGGGCTACGCATTAGTTTTGTTATGATGTTTAATTAGATATGGAGAATTGTTGCCTGATTTTATCTGTAATGGTTTCTCGAACAAATTTGATTTGCAACGTACTCTCTACCTCGGTCATAGGAATTTCTAGAGGAGCACACCTTTTTTCCTAGTGAGTCCACTTCTCCTAGTGGGCACACACTGTGTTTTCAAGGTGAGATTTTTCCTAGTGAGCATACCAAAATTCCTAAGATACTCTCCCTAATTCTTCTCACCCACGTTCTAAAACCCACCTGTGATCCAAATCTCCCCCATTTTTTTCTCCTCTCCCGAGCCCTAGCGAGGCCTAAGGATTCGCCCTTGCTCCCGTCCTGAGGACTTGCCATCGCTCGCGACCCTTTTTTTTGCAGCTCGCACGGGTGGAAGGCGGGAAGAGTATAGAGGTTGAAAAAGAAGACACTTTTGTCTTAAAACATGAATAACGAACTTGTAAATAAAAGCAAATTGTTAAGTGTGCTCGCTAGGAGAAAATGTGTGCTCATGTAGAAATTCACCTCGGTCATATTGAAGCACGTTTTACTTACAAACGCTCCGCGTTTCAACACGCACGAGCTTTGAAGTTTTAAAATATTTCAAAGCCACCCTCCCTTGGTCACTTCCAAGGAATCGAGGGTGGCTGCAATGGGCCGCAGATGTCAACATGCGCCAAATGTAACGGTGTTGTTGCTCTTCTTTGATCGACCCTTTGGGAAGGGTAATCGTTGCTGCTGCTTTGTTGCAAGTCTGCACACCTAGATATATAGGACACATGATTTGGTTGCTCCATTGTTGGTAGTCCTCTCACCATTTTTGCTTTGGAGAGTATAGGTTCAAGCCTCCGACGTTGAGATGTGCGAAGTGCCAGAACTTGTTGCAACTGTAACACCGAATGCTTCTTTTCCACTCCCATGAATGGATCATCCCCTGGCAGCTCCTGTACACACGATTGGCATTGGCATTTCATCCTTGATCATATTGATGGTCGCCTTCTCATTGTAGGGATGACAATGAATGCATTCATAAGTCAATTTTTGGTCCGCTCTAGTCAAAAGATATTGGACGTGTCCATATCGTATCTTGTTAGCATCTCGATAGACCTTCGGTAATACCTCCCACGCATCTTTTGATATTCGAGCTGCTGCAATGATCATGAAGATTGATTCCTCTACACCTTGGTAGATGGTATAGAGAGCTTCAATATCTTTCTTTCTTGAATTTCGGTATTGATCCTTCAACTCGTTTGTCATGGTCGCCTCCATTTCTGTTGACTGATCATTTCGGTAATGCACAGGCTCCCAGACATCAATGGAAGGGAGCAGTGAGAGCATTTGTATGCACCGGTTATCAAAGTTGTCTCTATAGAACGAGAAAAATTATCCCCGCACTAATCTAAATTCAAAATTCGAATCCGAATACAAATTCAGAATCCAAACCCGAATCTGAATCCAAATCCAAATCAAATAATAATAATAAATAAATAAATAAATAAATAAATTATAAAAAAATGGAAAGGGAGCCTCGCGCTAGCCTCGTGGACGCGAGGTAGAGAAGGGAAAAACAAACAACATACAAAAAGAAAAAGAGAAAAAAAAATTAAGGTTGAGCCTCGCGCTCCCGTGAGGCTCCCTGCCTCGCGAGCGCGAGGCTTAGGAGGCCAGGGACTCCCACAAACGAAAAAAAAAATTTAAGGCTGAGCCTCGCGCTCGCGCTCCCGCGAGGCTCCCTGCCTCGCAGGCGCGAGGCTCAAGAGGTCAGGGGCTCCAAAAAATGAAAAAAAAAAATTAAGGTTGAGCCTTGCGCTCCTGCGAGGCTCCCTGCCTCGCACAAGAGGCCAGGGGCTCCCACAAATGAAAAAAAAAAATTAGGTTGGCCTTGGCCAAGCCTCGCACCCGCAAGGTTGGCCTGGCTAGCCTGCTCGGCTTTCTGTTTCGCACAGCAAATCTCGGTCTCATGTACGCAATATATTTTGGTCCCGTCTACAGCAATTTTGCAATTTCTAATCTTATCCAAATTTTAATTAAAATCAAATTGATTTTTGGATGAAAAACTTTAAATTAATTTTGCTTGAGTTTGGTAATTTTACAAATTCTAATCAAATTCTAATTTGAATTTAATTGATTTTGGGTGTAGAAACAGGACCCGATATAAAGAATTTGGAGTAAATCAAATCAAAAGAATATTTGAATATCTCATCAATATTACAAAGAGATTTCGATTCTATCTACAAAGAAACCAGATCTTGTTCCTATCCACAAGGAAACCGCTTTAACAACCGGGGGCCTATAAATACCCCCAAGAGAACTCAAAAAGGACCTTTGACAATTCAATTACGCACGAGAGCCTTGAAACTTTGGTACTGGCAAAGAAAAAAGACCTTTTGGCCAGATCTCTCTTCCGCACAAGAGTTCGTGCTTCCTCTAAGAATCAGCAGAGAAGAAAAACGAGCTCGCCTCCAAACCATCAACGTCGGATCCTAAACGGGGAATGACCGATTCCCATACCTGCCTCGAATGCTACGATTTTATATATAAAGAGAGTGACGATCTATAAGTCCTCTCTGTCAGTTTTTTCTTTATTTCTTTTCATTGTAATCAAATCAAAAAAGAGAAATTTTGATAATCTATAATTTTTCTCCAATTCAATGGCAATGGAAAGATTTTCTGTTTTTCTCGAAAGCAGACTGGCGACCACACTGGGAGAAATCTCTAATACTGAAGAGGAGATGGTGATCCAATCCGACGTTAACAAAATTGGAGAGACGATGGAGAGATTAGTAATCGAGATCGAGGTCGGTCCAAAATGTTCAAAATCACAAAAAATAACCTGATAGTTTTGGCTGACAAGGAGGCGTTGATCTATCAACAGCCACTTGAATTTTCAAACTCTGGTTCATCAAAACTCGCTGCATATGACGCAAAAGGAAAATCTATCGCTACACAAAAATATACCCAAATCCGCAACAACAATCGAAGGGCGCGCCCAGAGCACATTTTGCACGCCAAACACGAAATCAGCCTCGCAAATCTGGCAAAAATCAGCCCCTCAACCCAGTGCTAATCAACTTGGCAAAAATAAGCCTCGCCAACCTAGCGAAAATCAGTCCCGCCAATCCGGTGCTAATCAACTTGGCAAAAATCAGTCTCGCTAACCTGGCGAAAATCAGCCCCTCCAACATGGTGAAAATCAGCTCCGCCAACCCGGTACTAATCAACTTGGCAAAAAATAGCCCCGCCAACCTAGCGAGAATCAACCCTACCAACCTGGTGTTGCTCAGCCCTGCCAACCTGGTGCTCCTCAGCCCTGCCAACCTTGTGCTCCTCAGCCCCGCCTACCTGGCGCTTCTCTGTCCCACCAACCTAGCGCTTCTCAGTCCTGCCAACTTGGCATTTCCCAGTCTCGCCAGCCTAGCACATATCAGCCTGACATGAACAAAACTAGATGTCAGCCTGGCATAAGTAAACTTGAAACCGAATTAAGTCTAAACCAGCACACGAGGCTAGTTCAACTAAGCCAGTGTGCAAGACAAGATCAGTATGTCAAGTTCATCCAGTGTGCGAGGCTCATCCAGCACGCGAGAATATTCCAGTGCGCAAGGCTATAGTTAAGCCTCAGCCTCGCATAAGAATAGAAGAATGCAAAGCTACCCAGAAGATTCATGCAAAACATATCAAAACGAATGGTGAATATAGAACTAATCTAGGGGTTGACAAGTATAACTTCCATGGCTTCTCAGAGACATCTGTCTGATAAAGCTCACACAAGAAGTAAGCCCCGCGTGCAAAAGATGGTTATATCAGCACCGCATGGAGAAACTCCGGATTTGCGGAGATGTCTCACAAATAAAAGAAGGGTGGCACGACCCCATCAGTGCTGTTGCTGTGAGGAGTTGATCGCAGCAGTTTTGGCTCACTATCGCTATCAAGCCCCAAAACTATCTACATTTAAACGATAGTCAACATCGAAGTTCAATATTTCAGAAAGAAGATTGCTGCAAAAACAAAATTCTGACTCAAATCAAGACTTACCCGCTTTTACGTCTAATATGGTTAATAAGGGTAAGAAACTAGTCATCAAAGAGTATCCCTCTGATACAGAAGCAGAGAAAATCTACCATCACACATCTCAGGTCAGGTGTGACGGCTCCCAACAATTACAAAAGATTGACTTGGGGTTCTAACGAGAAATATGAAGTGTTCAGCAATCATTCGGCCATAACAACGCCATGATCGCACGCTTCCTCTAGGTCCGGCAGGAGGACGGTCCATATGGTCGAACGGTCGACCGAGCTGAGTCAAAAGATTGAGGTGCAAGAAAACCTCATCCAAGAGCAACAAAAGAGTATCGAGGACCTCAAAGCGATGCTTGCGAAGGTATTGGACAACACTCAGAAGAACACAGAAGACGAAGCAGGGTTTCTTCCTCTTCTGATAAGATCAAGAAGAATGAGACCAAATCGAATCCAGATGCCGAGGGAAAAGACAGTGAGGAGGAATATTTTGTTGATCCTCACGCCAAAAAATTGGACAAGCTTCAAAGTCAAATAGATACTTTAATGCGCCGGAAAGGATTGCAGGAAACATGGATCACAAGACCGTACCCGATAGAGTGAGATTTTGCTCTATTTCCGGCAAAATATAAGCTTTTAAAGCTAGAGTCATATGATGAGAAGGGATCACTGAGCCAGCATATGTACTATTTCCTTTCGCAGACCGATCATCTAATGGGTAATGATCCAGTGATCACAAGAATTTTTGCAAGTACCCTGCGAGGGTCTATATTTACTTGGTTCATGCAGCTGTCCCCGGAAACTATCAATGCTTAATCTGACGTAGTGAGGGAGTTCCTAGCTCGCTTCTTTGAAGACGATACCAAAGTATCCATCCCCTCTCTTGTGGCAAATAAACTAAGAGAGGTTGAGACGGTTAAAGACTTCATCCAGCGTTTTCACGAGATGTCGATGCGATGCCTGCATAGCATGTCACAGAAGGCATTAGTGGAGACTTGCAAACATAATTTTCAGACCATCATATTAGTCAAAATGGGAGCAATAGAGTCCAAGATCTGAAAGGATCTAGTTAAATAAGGGCAGCAAGCGGAGGATATAATCCAACGTATTGATGAGTATCATGCCTAGAGAAGAATGGTCATGAATTGGGCACGGTCACAATCATTACATCCTAAGGAAAGGAGGCAATGACCGCCAAACCAACCGCAAATAAAAAATCACAGAATAATTAAGATTCTTTTAGATCGCAACGGACGTACGCTTTCAAGGATGAACAAACAGTACCCTATTTAATTTGCTCAACAAAAAGGGGATGCTTAAATTACTCGAAAATCCGAGACCAGAGAAAGCAGGGAAGATCAACAACCCCAAGTATTGCCTCTACCATCAAAATATTAGGCACCCGACTAAGAATTGCTATGATTTGAAAAATAAAATTTAGACACTCGTCAATACAAATGTGATCCAGTTGAGACCTGAATAGAAGAAGGTATTCGCGAATGCGACGACAACAAAATAATTGTCATAAATTATTTAAAAAATCCAAAAAAGGCAAAAATTAAATTTCAAAAAAAAAGAAAAAAAAGAAAGAAAAAAAAGAAATGTACAAATTTTTGTGGCCCAATGCCATCAACGCAACAAGAAGAGAGTAAAACTCTCGCCAACCCTATCATACTGGGGTAAAAGTATGAAATCAGGCAGCCCAAAGCAAAAATGTGAGGCTATGCTCGGGTACAATGCGAGGCTAAGCCAACATGGAATCATCAGAGTATGAAGCTAACTTGAGACTAAGTCAGTGTAAAGTCGTCTAAACGCGAGACTAGTTCGAGACTAAAACAGCGTGCATGGTTATACTAGTGCGCAAGGTTAAGCCAGCGCACAGAACTCATCCATAGTATAAAAGTGAACAGAAATGCGAGGCTAAGATTCAACCCCGCATAGCTATTACAAAGAAGAAAGTAGTTTATCACCACGTGACGAACTTCATAGGCAGCCAAATATGTCCAATGCAGAATGTGGGACCCACATCCAGCCAAATAAGGATATGTATGAAGCCTGCGTAAAGAACGAGAGGCTAATACTGCAAACAACATAAGACTATGCAAAGCAAAACCAGCGTGTAGGACTCATTCAAAAGTGTAAAAGCTCCAAAACGCGAGGCTAATTGATAATTCCGAACGCGAGAATAACACATACACGAGGCGAGCCCAGCCTCCGCCTCCCGTGGCGCGCCTAACCTCCACCTCCCGCGGCGAGCCCAGCCTCTGCATTGATGAGTCCAATCTAGCACATTGCTCGGCGAGCCCATCCTTCATCTCACATAGCGAGCCTAGTCTCGGTCTCGATAATTTCATTACTGAAAAAAATGCAGAATACAAGGCAAAATTGCAGTCGGACATAAAACTATCAATACGCAGAGATAAGCCAATGTGCAAAAAATATAGCGTGCAAGGCAAATCCAGAGTACGAAGTTAATCCAAAGCACAAAGAAGTCCAAAATGCAAAACTAACTCTCAGCCTCACGTAAACTTCAACGAAGAAGAAGATGGTCAATTGAATTATAATAACCATTAAAATGTGGCCAACATAGGGGGTGGGACCCACACCAATAAACTTTGTGTGCAATGCAAAGTAAACTCCGTATACAATGTGAGGCTAAGCCAATGTAGAGTCATCTAAACGTGAGGCTATGCTCATGGCTAAAATGTAAAGCTAACTCTCAGCCCTACAGCTTCAAGAAATGGAAGATCAAGATCTGCGTCAGAGACTTAAGATACCAGACCAATCAGTAGCCTTGCATAATATCTGATGAAGAAGAAAGTGATCAAATTGAATGCCCATTGTGACCAATCAAATGAAACCCACACAGGGGTGGGACCCACATCCAATAAACATTGCAGTTAAGCACGCGTAAAGGGATCAAGACGCGAGACTAAGCTTGTGTAAAGTAACTCAAGCACAATGCTACGCCTGCCTGGAGCGCGAAGTTATGCTTGCAACTAAATGCAAATCTAAGTCAGTGTGCAAGGCTAAATCAGCACATGAATCTAACTCAGTGTGCGAGGCTAAACCAGCACAGAAGTCCAACCCTGCGTATAACATGAAGTTATACTAGCCCAGTCGCGAGGCTATGTCAGCTTAAAACGCGAGGCTAAGCCCGTAGTTATAGGGCTAAGTTTACATTCTGAACACACAACAATAAATTAAGTTGTACCAAGCATGCATCTTGAGAGCGTTTAATAAGAAAGTTAAATGAAAAACTTTCAAAGAATGAGACTTGGTCTTAACTGTCAAAATACCAATGATCCTGACCCACAAGATTAAGGAAAAATTTGAACCCAAATGAGAAGGACTTTTTTGTAGTAGAAACCGTCTACTCAAACGGAGCCTATCGCCTGATTAATCAAAACGGTGACAGAGTGATGATGTCTATCAATAGCAAATTCTTGAAGAAATATTACATCTCGTCCCCTTTAAAAAAATGAAAGGAAGGCTAATAAATCAATTGCACAATGCTGTCAAAAGTAATGAGAAGAGAAATTAAATATTTCTTACCAACCCTATCATACTAAGAGTAAGAGTATAAAACCGATCGCCCAATACCAAAGAGGTAAAGGGAAGAGGGAACGTTTGGCATTTAAGCTCAATCAAAACTCTTGACAACTCATTATACCGAGGAAAATAGTATGGCTAGCCCAACGCAAACAACAATTGGTAAAGACACATCAAATCTGTTAATAGCTGGGGATTTGCTAAAAATCACATAACAAGTTTGTCATAACGTCATCCTATAAGGATACTCATAACCTAATGCTTCAAAAGCCAAAGGAAGAGAAATTCAAATTCTTGACAACTCCTCATATTGAGGTAAAAATTTGAACTGCCCAATACTATTAAAAGCAATGGGAAGAGAAATCGAAAATTTCTCACCAACCTTAGCTTACTGGGTGTATAAATAAACTCATAACCGCTAAGGTAAAGGGAAGAGGGAAGTTTGGCATCTAAGCCCAAAAAAATTCTTTACAACTCATCATACTGGGGGGAATAGCATGGCTAGCCTAACGCAAACGGCGATTGGTAAAGGCATGTCAAATCCGTTGATAGCTGAGCGTTTGTTAAAAATTTCATAAATATGTCATGTTAAACTCTTATCTCTGACAGCGAGATTCGAATAATCTCATCTTAAACTCAACAAATCTGTCATGTTAAACTCTTACATCTAATAGCGAGATTCAAACTATTTCACCTCAAGGTAAACAAACATATCACGTTAAACTCTTATCTCTGACAGGGAGATTCAAACCGTCTCATCTCAAAAACACCTGAACCTGTCATGTTATGATCTTATCTCTGACAATAAGATTTGAATTATCACACACAATAACAAATAGTTTCTTTTGTGATCCTAATCCGATCACCGGCTAAGTCTATCACCCAGACGAGTCATCTAGGCATGTGCAATTAGGCGTCTCTGCCGAAACCGATGATCCTGACCCGATCATCTTGGCATGTGCAATTAAGTGCCACCGCTGAACCCTAGGCATGTGTAACAATGCGCTTTTGCCGAAACTCTATTGGTACGTTTAACAGTACACCTCTGCCCACAGTTTTTCGATTCTAATTCCATCATTCCAGCTCTGTCTGTCTGTCAGTCAGACGAGTCATCGGCTCTATTTGTCAACCCAAACGAGTCACATCATAGTCAAAACACTCAACTTTTTAAGATACTTTTGCACTCTTAGTAAGTTCCATCTTCATGAACTCATCCACCAATTTCAAAAGAAAAAATCCAAAGTATTTCAAATTTTGCTAAACAAATGGAGAAATAAAATCTTAAAAATTTTGGAGGGGGTCTTGTAGAACGAGAAAAATTATCCCTGCACTAATCCAAATCCAAATTCGAATCCGAATCCAAATCAAAATCAAATAATAATAATAATAATAATAATAATAATAATAAATTAATTAATAAATAATAATAAAAATTGAAAGGGAGCCTTGCGAACGTGAGGCTGGGAATCCCAGCCTCGTGGGTGCAAGACAGAGAAGGGAAAAACAAATGACATACAAAAAGAAAAAGAGAAAAAAAATATAAGGCCGAGCCTGGGAGCCACGCGGGCGCGAGGCTCAGGAGGTCAGGAGCTCCCACAAATGAAAAAAAAAAATTAAGGCTGAGCCTCACACTTCTGCGAGGCTCCCTGCCTCGCGAGCACGAGGCTCAGGAGGTCAAGGGCTCCCACAAACGAAAAAAAAAAAATTTAAGGCCGAGCCTTGCACTCTCGCGAGGCTCCCTGCCTCGCAGGCACGAGGCTCAAGAGGGGCTCCCACAAATGAAAAAAAAAAAAAGTTGGCCTTGGCCATGCCTCGCGCATGCGAGGCTGGCCAGGCCAGCCTCGTACCCACGAGGCTGGCCTGGCCAGCCTGCTCAGCTTCCCGTTTCGCACGGTGAATCTCAATCTCGTGCATGTAACATATTTTGGTCCCGTTTTCCAGTTATTTTGCAATTTCTAATTCTATCCAAATTTTAATTAGGATCAGATTGATTTTTGGATTAAAAAATTTTAAATTATTTTTGCTTAAATTTGGTAATTTTACAAATTCTAATCAAATTCTAATTTGAGTTTAATTGATTTTGAGTGCAGAAACAGGATCCGATAAAATAAATTTGGAGTAAACCAAATTAAAAAAAGATTTGAATATCTTATTAGGATTATCAAGAGATTTTGATTCTATCTACAAGAAAATCGGATCTTATTCATATCTACAAGGAAACCGCTTCAACAACCAGGGGCCTATAAATACCCCAAGAGAACTCAAAAATGACCTTGGGCAATTTAATTACGTGTGAGAGCCTTGAAGCTTTGGTATCGGTAGATAAAAAAGACCTTTTGGCCAGATCTCTCCCAGGCAAAATTTCGAGCTTACTCCAAGAATCAGCAGAGAAGAAGAACGAACTCGCCTCCAAATCATCGACGTCGGATCGTTAATGGCGAAAAACCGATCCCCATAACTGTCTCGAATCTCACGATTTTCTGTAAAAAGAGAACGATAATCTATAATTCCTTTTTGTCCTTTTTTTTTTTCTTTATTTCTTTTCACTGTAATCAAATAAAAAAAGAGAAATTTTAATAATCTGTAATTTTTTTCTTATTCAATGGCAATGAAAAGATCTCCTGTTTTCCGTGTTTTCCCCGAAAATAGTCTCTGCTCAACTTTTTTGGAACTTGACGCTGGAATATACTATTGGAGGCCATGGTAACAGAAAACAGTGCAGCGATGCCAATTTGTGAGCTTAAGTCAGCTCTCATTTGCTTTTTCGAGAGGGTGTTGGATCGTTTGCTAACTATACACACTAAATCTGTGTTACCACCCTTAGAAACACAAATTAAGCATGCTGTGCTTTAGCTTCGCATGCGCCTATCGTTTGTTATGGACTAAACGAGTGGGAAAATAGCAAATGACCAGAAAAATGGAGACACAAAGATTTACGTGGAAAACCCCTTCTTGGGTAAAAACCACGGACAAGACAGCAGAATTTATTACTATACAAAAGTAATAATTTACAAAGGGAGAGGAGATTGGGACAAGATTAATGGGAGGGGGGAAGGCTAATTTTATAGCCTTCCCCTCCCTTTCAAATTAGTCCCACACTCGATGTGGGACTAATAATTTCAACATTCTCCCACTTGAAGATTTAATTGAGTTTCAATTAATCTTCACACCATTCTTTCTGCCTTGTCATCATGTTGCTTACGTCTCTGCTAGGCCACAAGAGGATCGACACCAAATGAACTTGTCCGTGTTGACTCCTTTTGTCAAAAAATCTGCTAGGTTCTCTTTAGTGTGTATCTTCTGTACATCCACCGTTCCTTCTTCCACTTTCTCACGAACGAAGTGATACTGAACTCGGATATGCTTGGTTCTTGAATGAAAGGCTGGATTCTTTGCAAGATGCAAAGCGCTCTGACTGTCACAAAACAAAGAAATCTTCTCTTGTTTGTGCCCGAACTCCTCCATCACCAACTTCAACCATATCGCCTCTTTACTGGCTTGTGTAGCTGCTACATATTCTGCTTCTGTAGTTGAGGTTGCAACAACAGACTGCAATTTTGAAACCCAGCTTACAGCTCCACCTGCAAGAATGAACACATATCCTGTAGTGGATTTACTTTTGTCAAGATCACCTGCATAATCAGAGTCAACATATCCATGAACAATTACATCTGATCCTCCATAACATAATGCAACATTTGAGGTTCCTTTCACATATCGTAGAATCCTCTTTACTGTATTCCAATGCTCTTTACCAGGATTTGCCATGTATCGACTAACCACTCCCACTGCATGTGCAATGTCTGGTCTTGTACAGATCATAGCAAACATTAAACTCCCCACTGCTGATGCATACGGTACTCAAGACATCTCTATCCTCTCTTCTTCATTGCTAGGACACATACTTGAGGATAACTTGAAATTAACAGGAAGAGGGGTAGAAACTGACTTACAATCCTGCATATTGAACCTTCGAAGAATTTTCTTCAAATAGTTTTTCTGAGTAAGCCAAATCTTCCTATTACTTCTGTCTCGGTGAATTTGCATCCCTAGAATCTTGTTTGCTGGTCTCAAGTCCTTCATCTCAAACTCCCTAGCCAACTGAGCCTTTAATTCTTGAATCTGACCTTTGTTAGGGCCTGCAACTAACATGTCATCTACATACAATAGCAATATAACAAAGTTGTTATCATCAAACCTCTTGAAATATGCACAAGGGTCTGCATAGAGTCTATTGTATTCCAGGCTCATGATGAAAGAATCAAATCTCTTATACCAACATCTCGGCGCCTGCTTTAATCCGTATAGAGATTTGTTCAACCTGCAAACCAAGTTCTTCTTTTCTTTTTCTTCAAAACCTTCTGGTTGGAGCATATAAATCTCTTCTTCAAGATCACCATGAAGAAATGCTGTCTTTACATCTAATTGCTCTAGATGTAAATCAGAGATAGCACATATAGCCAGAACTACTCGAACTGTAGAAAGTTTAACCACAGGAGAAAAAATATCATTAAAATCAATACCTTCCTTCTGAGCGTAGCCTTTGACCACCAATCTTGCACGATAACGCTTCAGTTGATCATCACTGTTCCTTCTGATTTTGTAAACCCTTTTGTTGCCAATGGGTTTTCTTCCCGATGGTAGTTGCACAAGATCCGAAGTCTTGTTTTATGAAGAGCTTCGATCTCCTCCTGCATTGCTGTCATCCACTGATATGCATTTGAACTGGTCAATACTTCTTGGAAAGTTGATGGCTCTCCATCTTCAGTTAGAAGGCAGTATGCAACATTACTATCGATATCATAGTCAGCATGCCAAACTGGAGTTTTTCTGTCTCGGCCTGATCGTCTGATCTCTTGCACACCAGAATCAACAGTTTCTGAAATCTGGTTCTCTTCAACTGCTTCAGAGGAATTATCTTTCGCCTGTATCACTGCAGTCTCTGCTTTTGAAGTAGTGCTATCATCTTGGATCTTCTTTTCTGTAAAGATGACATCTCTGCTGATGACAACTTTGTGGGTAGTGGGCTCCCACAAACGATACCCCTTTTACACCATCAGCATACCCTAAGAAAATACACTTTCTGGACTTTGGATCCAACTTAGTAGTTTTCTTGGGAATTATGCATCACATATACAGAAAATTCCAAAAACATGAAGATTTAGAGTAATCGACTGGTTTACCTGTCCACATCTTCATCGGCGTTTTCAACTCAAATGCTGTTGATGGAGTCCGATTGATCACATCACAGGCGGTGTTGCCTGCTTCAGCCCAGAAAGATTTTTCTAAGCCTGCTGCTCCCAACATTGCTCTTGTACATTCAAGCAACGTTTCATCCGCTCTGCCACTCCATTCTGTTGAGGGGTGTACGCCGTCATGAACTGTTTTTTTGATACCTTCTTACTTGCAGAAGTTATCAAATCATCACCAGTGTATTCTCCTCTTACAAGCGCGCCTTGTACAATCTTCATGATCCCTTTCTCATCTTCAATCTTGCACCCGAGGTCGTCAAGCTGCCCTAAAGACAGCAAGTTCTTCTTTATTCTCTCCACATGCCGCACTTCTTGGATGGTGCGAACTGTCCCGTCAAACATCTTCAATTTGATGGATCCTCTTCCAACAATCTTTAAAGCATGATCATTACAGTTGTAAACCATCCCCTCAGAGACTGGTTCATAGTGATGAAACCATTCTATGTGAGAAGTCATGTTGCTCCATAATCGAACAACCATACATCCTGTAATCTTTTTCTGCCTTCATGTGATGTTGCTGCCTCACATACTAGGGCATTTCCATCATTTGAGCTGTTTGCCACATTTCCTTGAGGACCGGAATTTTGTTTCAAATTCCAACAATCTCTTCTGTAGTGACCCGTCTTGCCACAATTGTAGCATTTGACATTCTTACTCTGTGATTTGGATCTACCGCGACCTTGACTCCCACTGGGGCCAGGTTCCATTGGTCTTCCTCTCGTCACCGTCAAAACTTCTGCTTGGTGTGAACTTGCTTGCCTGTCTTCTTTGTTTTTGCACCGCTTCTCTTCATCTAGGACTGCAGCTGCAATATCATCGAAGTCGAGGCGATCTTCAGCCAAGTTGCTTGTTTTGTTGATGATGAGTTGATCATATGAATCCGGTAGACTTTGGAGTAGAATTTCAGCACGTTCACCCATCTTTATATCATAACCCAAATTCTTGAGTTGTGAAAATAAAGTGTTGAGGGTGTTTATGTGCTCCGTCACTGCAGTGGATTCTGACATCCGAATGGTGTACAACTTCCTCAAAAAAAAAATTTATTGTGGAGAGATTTTACCTCGTACAGTTTGATGAGATGATCCCAAATCTCCTTTGCTGTCTTCCTTTTTTTTTTTTTCTTTTAATGCTGGACAATGTATCATCTCCTAATCCGAGATGGAGATCAGCCTCAGCATCTATCTCCAACCATTTCTCGTCTGAGATATTCTCTGGCCTTTCACCGATGGCAGGAAGACACTTATCTTTTACCAAGATAGCCCTCATCTTCATCTTCCAGAGACCAAAATTGCCTCCGTTGAATTTTTTCAATCTCAAATTTGTGTGTCATTGCTATATCCCAACTCCAACACAACTCCCACTATTCAAAACAAGTGGACGAAAGTGGGCCCCACGAGAACACTATTCACGGAAGTGGGCCCCACAAGAACACTATTCACGGAAGTGGGCCCTACCAGAATACTATTCACGGAAGTGGGCCCTACCAGAACACTATTCACGAAAGTGGGCCCCACAAGAACACTATTCACAGAAGTGGGCCCTACCAGAACACTATTCACCGAAGTGGGCCCTACCAGAACACTATTCAAGGAAGTGGGCCCTACCAGAACACTATTCACGAAGTGGGCCCTACCAGAACAAGTGGGAGAACAAGCGGAAGAAAGTGGGTCCCACAAGAACAAGAACAAGTGGGTGGACCCCGCAAGTGTACCGAGTAGGTTCCACAAAGAAGCAAATACTTATTTTCTGATGTGGAGGGTGGCAACCACAAATGTGGAGGATCCACTTACAGCCACAGAGCATACGATAAGTACCACGACTTTATTGACCTTACTCACACAAGAACAACAACAAGTGGGTGGACTCCGCAAGTATACCGAGTAGGTCCCACAAAGAAGCAAATACTTATTTTCTGATGTGGAGGGTGGCAACCACAAATGTGGAGGATCCACTTACAACCACAGAGCATACTATAAGTACCACAACCTTGCTGACCTTGCTCTGATACCACTGTTATGGACTAAACGAGTGGGAAAATAGCAAATGACCAGAAAAATGGAGACACAAAGATTTACGTGGAAAACCCCTTCTTGGGTAAAAACCACGGACAAGACAGCAGAATTTATTACTATACAAAAGTAATAATTTACAAAGGGAGAGGAGATTGGGACAAGATTAATGGGAGGGGGGAAGGCTAATTTTATAGCCTTCCCCTCCCTTTCAAATTAGTCCCACACTCGATGTGGGACTAATAATTTCAACATCGTTGTCCTGCAATCTTGAATCTTTATCAATGTGAAGTGACACAAGAAGACAATTCCCATATGTGTTTAACAAGATGAGCAGTGAAAAAGCTTGTGAGGACCTATTTCACCTCTTATGGAGCCTCATGTGCAGCATATGGGTAGCATTGTCTCACACTGGATAAGTGAGCACGAACGTTTGGGGAGATGACTCTATTACATTCAGTAGGGTATCTAGAAAATTTATCGTACATTTGGGTTGAGTAAGCAGAAAATCATGTCATGTTCATGCATATGACATATTGGAATGCGTTGGGCAGTTTTCGCATTTCTGTGCTGAGAAGTCTCCCATAACCACAGGGTTATGAGAATTGCATCGTCTTTTAGTACTCTGCAAGACCTCAAAAACTCTCGGTGTTCGGGTTAGCAAAGTTATGGTTGAGGCCTAAATTGAGATATATAATCTCCCATTTACAATCTGTAAATGAGAAACGAACGGTTGCTTTGTTATTAGCTCCCTTACAAAGATGGATGTGTTATATATAATATGTTCTCCCTATGTACACAAATAAAAGATTCATGTGACTGACAATGCTTTGTTATTAGCTCCCTTACAAAGATGGATGTGTTATATATAATATGTTCTCCCTATGTACACAAATAAAAGATTCATGTGACTGACAATAACATCGTTTGGACTTGGTAAGGGTTTTTGGCCATGTCCTGGCGGGCTAGCAGATAAAGCCAGCAGCCAGAAGGGGTGCGGGTTAGGGGCTGGCTGAGCATAGACTAAGCCGAACAAGGGCCAGGCCTCACTCAAGCCATGGAGAGCACATATGTGGAGAGCTTGATCCAATGGCTTGAGAGATGTTATAGTCCCCTCTTGAGCTACGATTTATCTACTCTCTGAGAGATGTAGATCTGCTATGCTACGGAAGAGAGAAGTTTACACAGTTAACCGCAACCATAGATGTTGTGAAGGTTGCAAGAAGGCAACATCCACACCCTAGTATCTCGAAAATCCTCCAATAATCCACAAGCAAATCAGTGTATGTACTATTACTTCATAATTTTGATAAGTACATACCATATATATTTAACCATACGTACATGTCTATCCACATCCACTATGCATGTGTATTTATTTCAATACAAATACAGCTAAAGCATTGTTCGATTAGCCCACAAAACCAAATAAACTCTTTTCTCAACTTTGGATCAATTGTTGGCCTGTAGGTGAACCACTTATCATGTCAATGTCGCAATTACATAACAATACAACAGTTACCTTCATCGGGGAAATTCTAAATGCACACCACACAAGAATTAGTGAGCACCATTTTCCCCTGTGCTGCTCATCACTTTACCATAGGATGTGGTGCCGACTAAGTTAAGTGTGGTGCACATTTAGAATTTCTCCTTCATTGGCATGCCATGGAAACATGTATTGATGCTTCAGATCATCCCTTGCTATGAACAAATAAGTGACGGGCATCAAGAAGCACTATGAACAAAATGGTTACTGATTCTTTAGCAAGCATAACAAGGCGTATTAATTGGCCATTGGCAACCCATTTGACATCTGCATTGGAGGAAAAGCAAGAAAAATGAAACTCATTGATTATTCCATCAAAGGCTTGATCTTTTTGCTGCTAATTTTTTCATTCTTCTCATGTTCTGCTTTCCTCATCTTTTTGATGGACTCAAGAAGAGAAGATTTGTCCTGGTTGTTTGATGACTTTGCAAATGGATTTGCAGGCCGAGCACTTTGTTTTTCACTGCTTTTAGCATCACTCGTGACTTTTGAGGATATATGATCAACTTTTTCATTTGAATTTTGTTCACTTGTGACCTTCGAAACTTCTGTTTTGACTTGTTTGTTTGATGCCATTGCAAATGGATTTTTTGGCGATTGAGGTTTGGCCTCATTAACTCCTGATTTTGTAACTCCTTTCATGTTCTTGCAAGGTTCAATTCCCCCAGTTATAGTACTCTCTTCTATTTTTCTGTTTTTGGAAAAGTGCAAATGAGAAAAAGATGTCGAAGGTATTGCTGTAGAAGGCTCTGTAGTTCTTTTGTTTTCAGATGCAGGTGAAGACTTGAGGACGATGTTTGTGATACTACCACTGGAGCGAATAATTGGAGCAACTGTTGCTCCAAATTCATTTGACATTCTTTCCTGCCAAAGAATAACAGGTTGGAGAATCATCCAAGTACTCAAACTTGCGCTCAGCACTGGAACACACTCAATTCATTCCCATTACAAATCAAAAAAGATAAAAAAAAAAATAGAAAAATAGAAAAAAGATCACTTACCTCCAATAGTCCAGTGAAGCGCTCCGCCAGTAAAGGAAGCTTCAAGGCAGTAACAAGTTTTATTGCACCTTTCAGAGACTTTTCCAGTGTCAGTAATCTAGCAAGTTCCATCGCTCTTACAAGCTTATCACCTGAAATAGTTATTAATGCAAGAAAAACTAGTTAGGCAACAGAATTGTTGTAACGCTCTATACAATAATTTCTTGAATGTGAAATCTTCACCATTGCAACAACTAGCAATAAGCCTCAAGATGCACCGGTCCATGGCAGCTTCCATGTTGAAGACCTCATCCTCTAGTGCTGTAGTGTCCAGGCCAGCGGCTGCCCCAACTTCAATTTTCTTTTGAATCTGAGATTTCAAACATAAAAAGGACTCAGCAAAGCACAAGCACAATTTCACAACAATGTGGAAAATGGTGCACCTGTGAGAGTTGCAGGTTGCCAATGATGAATTCATTTTCAAGATCACCAGCACCAAGGTCAGAAGAGGCAAGAGGAACTGAAAGGTCAAGGAGTGTAAGAACTGGCTTTGGCATTACCTGGAAAAGGTAAGACCGTAAGAGGCATGCTGATGGAAAGAGAAAATGGAAGACTAAGTGAGAGAGGTTATGTACAGAACAGGTAGCAGACAAGAGAAGTTGAAGGTCCTACCAATGGGTAATTTTCGGGGGAATTGCATACAATACAGAACAGCTTGCTTGCATTTAAACCCACTACCCAATAGTTTTCATCTTCAGACTTCTTCACTTTACTAGCACTGCAGGGAGGATCATTTAAGTTCCTTTAAATGTAGAGACAATAAAATTACAAGAGCCTTACTATCAGTATAATCAGTACCTGAAGACTGGAAACCAAGTGCCTCCATACTGGTTACAGAAAACTCTCAGTATTCCCTACAAACATCATTAATCTAGTAAAGTTCTATCCTTCAAACAAAGAAAAGGGCTACTTTTCCAGAGAACATAGCAAAAGGATCAAGTCAATCATTATAAGGGTTCCAACATGACCAACCTTCGTGTCATATGCACTTAACTGCCCTTCTTCACTAAAGCCAAACCACATTAAAGAAGCGTTGGGAGTCAAAGGAAGATGACATGTGATGGTCTGGGTTCTTTCGGAGATCTTAAACACTTTAACTTCTAGCATCTGTAAAGTAATCATTCTAACATGAGAAGCCGAATAGGTCAATCATCAATGCCAATCTAATAGAAGATAATCAGATAAAAGGTGCAACTGAAGTGAGTTGTCTTGTTTTTCTTTTAAGTTAGCACCTCCAAGGGCCTATATTCCCATAGTTGAACTTGCCAGAGCCAACATGACTAACTGGGTCATTTAACACTTAGAAGAGGCTCTTAAATGTCTCTCTTTCATGCCCCTTTGGTTAAAGATGAAATATTTGAAATATGAAATCTCATACATATTGATACTTGATGCCAAGGTTTTAAATCTTTGAATCAGTATCAGTATCACTGATGGTTTATGGTATGAGAAATCAACAATTTTTTGAGAAGAAAAAAAGAACTTAACTGTATGAGAAATCAACAATATCAGATATTTCATATCGATAATTTTGGTAATATCAGTACCTGAATTATAGGGTTTATATCATGTTGAATACCTCAAAATCAAACAAAATGTTTGCAATACATCAATATTGAATGATATATAAGCCTTGCTAAACACCTTTACATACATATTAGTGCATTACCTCACAACTATGTAGCATGGATACTTCTCAGACTTATCATACATGTACTGGATGTGTCCAACACCAACATTTCTTAGACAATTCTTGGATATATGTTGAAATCTTCTTAACCATGCCAACGATTAAATTTTTTTAAATTTTTTTTAAGTTAAAGATATTTCTCAGACACTTATTAGACCCATAGACATTTATCACACTTTTATGTTTACCTTAGGTGTAGTTATGTGGCTATTAACAGAAAAACCTTGATATTAGAAAATGAAAAATCAATGATGATCTGCTCTAAGTTATGTATTTTAAGATTATTGTTATGATGCACTTTCTACTTTGTGTGTGTAGCTGTATCCCCAAAACCCTATAAATTACAAATTTGACGTGTCCTGTACACAAACTTATATCTGTATGTGCGTGTTTGTGCTTCTTAGCTTCACAGAAAAAGGTTTGCATACACAATCATAGTGAGAATTAATATCCTCTTGCCTCTCAAAGAAAAGGATAACTGAATGGTACAAACACCATGAGAAAGCATACAGTGGACTGTATCCACAAGCATGGTAGAAGTGAAGGTTATCTGATTGCATACACCATGCGAGTAGATGCAGTCTACTGGATACTTTTTCTGCCACCAGTTTAGCAAGCCTGCCACCTGCACAACTATCTTTCTCCCTCGCTCTTTATCAATAAAAAGATTTTTTTTTAAAAAAAAAGATAGTAATGGTAGCGGATCATGTATTAGCATAGAGTGTAAACACAAAAGATTATTTCTTTAGATATATAAACCAAACAAGACTTATATCCAAAATAAATATTAAAATATAACTTCTCACTAAATATGGATTTATGTTATCAATTTAGCAATGTTTATTTTTTATTTTCTCAGACTATATAACTCTTTTTTTCCAAACACAATCTATAAGAAGTACGGACACGACAATAACACGATATTTCTTTCTTTATTTTATTAAATAAACTGGATGGTGTGTCTGACACGATTTTTGACTGTGTCCGTGTTGGAGATGTGTCGACACGGACATAGCATTCCCAACAGGGTGTCCATGCTTCTTAGGTTAATTATTACTCTCTTTTATGAGAAAGGTTGATTGCTACTCTTGACATGACTTACAAGGCACACATAAAACTAGATTGAACATAACTGAGGCAGTTTGAGCTTTATAAAGCCATATTACAACCAATTTATGAAGGGTTGTACCATTGGCAAGTTATGAGCTTTACTTTTATTTAGCTGCTACTACCACTACTTTGGCTAGATATTACCCTTTTCAAATGAAATAGTTACCTTTTTGACATGACAATTATTTCCAAGAATACTTGTCAAACCCAATATACATCGTATCAAATTTTGAGGTACCTGATATACAATATACTATATTATAAGGGTGTAATCTTTCTAATATTACCAATACGTTAACTTTCATATCAAAAAGCATCAGCTGACATTGATACACTTTCTAATATGTTATGTTAATTATTACTCTTTTTTAGAGAAAGGTTGATTGTTACCCTTGACATGACTTCAAGGCACATATAAAACTAGACTCAATATAACTGATGTAGTTTGGGATTTGTAAAGCCATATTACAACCAATTTATGAAGGCTTGTAGCATTGGCAAGTCATGAACTTTACTTTTATTTAGCTGCTACTAACATTGCTTTGGCTAGATATTAGTCGACATGCAGGAAAAAGAAAGCTATATACAAAAAATAGGTACAGATCTAATAATAATGTGCCATGCTTCCATTTCTAAATTTTGGCAGTCCTGTGTCCAGCACTCAGAACTGATGTTGGCAAATGTAGGCGGCAGCAATAGGCATAGTGGCAGTCATTAAGGATAAGATCGTGCTGATATATAACGAAATAGAAAGAAAGTGTTCAGGACACTAATTTTCAAATTTTAATTAGTAGCTTCCAGAAAACCTGATCTCCCGAAGGAAGGCAATCCGAAGCATGTGTAACAATGGCCAGTTCATCTTTAAAACCTGCTGCTGTTACCACTGGACCATTTAGAGAGAGAATATGCCTCTGCAATAAAATTTCATAACATTATGAGGAAAAATGGAGCAGCAAATAATAACAATCTCAAAATTGAAAGAGCATTTATGATAAGCATAAATGTTATATCCATATGCTATAATATATATTTGACAATATGGAATATCATATAAAATAATAGGTATGCTTGATATGCCAATGAAAACATGGCTTGCAATAGTTAAAAATGTTTACACTGCACATTGTCTTAACAAAGGCTTGTTTAAGTGTCTATTGTAACTGGGAAAAAAACTACTTTGTTGCCACAGATAGAACACCTAGGTCCTTGATACTTGAATATTTTTGAACATTATCAATGAAAATTCACTTCTTGTAAGAGTTACTAACCTGCAAGCCACCCTCTGTGAAGATGCGAAGAAAATTCAGATTTGTAACTGCAGCCACCCAACCAATACCAATGGCTACTGCCTTCACTTCCTCAGCTTCAAACCGCATTGACCACTGAGAAGATAGTTTGTGATTAGAGTACAACAACAGTTCAGTTAATGCATGAAGACAAAAACCTGGGCTCCAGACACTTGACAAAAAAACTTACTTCACTGTTACTAGCCCAACTGCTAAAAGGCCGATACATTAGAGTACTCATGTTATTTTCTCCCTTGCATGGATTTGCAAAGATGCTTCCATTTTCATTAAGAGAAGCCATGGTGAAGCCAAAATGATCAGTCATAGAGGGAACCCTGGGCCCTCTTCCAGTGTCATGAAAGTCAACCTACAGATGAAATACAGGATTATGATGCATATAAAGAAAATGGAAAATTAGAAAAACTTAAGTGAGTTATTTAGTTCTATGAAACAAGTGCCACAAGCAGCACAGTTCTTTCGGTTAACTAACACTTAAATAGTTGTAAAATGAACAATAGACAATAAATAAGTATTTCTTCACCTCTATGTGGGAATATGTCTCATTTTCAATCGTGGTTATACTTCCAAGCATATTGTAGGCAAGAAAACGCCGCTTGCCAGCTTGAACAGGAGTTGAACCTGATTGAAAAGCCTCCTGCATTTTTGAACTTGAAGATCTCATTGAAGTGACACAGTCTTCTCTTCCATTGCCTCCACTCTCCTTGCGCTTAGTTGATCTTCTTTTCCGTGACTCAATCTGACGAAGCAAGCCCTCTTCTCCATCAATATCTTCATCAGAGTTTTCATCTAAATGAGAATGCTTCCTTATTCTTTTTCGGCTAGTTGGAAAAGATTCACCATGGCTCTCTTCAACAGCTTCATCTAAACTGCAAGAACTACCTGGCTTATGGGAATCATCATTGTCGTCATCAAATAAAAGAAGTCCATTTGCATGTAGGCTAGGGGCTCCATCTGTAGGGGACTTCATACAGGAGGGAACTGCAGACTCCCATAAACCAAATCTGCCCATGGTATCAATAACAGCCAATGCATTCCCATTTGGCTTCCACGCTAAGCAACATATCCTATCATCAAACTTCTGTCTGTCGATATCCTGCCTTTGTTCAATGTCCCATATCAAAACCTGTTTATCCAGACCAGCAGTGGCCATATACTTCCCATTGGGAGACCAAGACAGGAAGCAGACAGTTTTCTCATGATCACCCTTTAGAGTAAATAACTTCTCAGCTGTATCTCTGTCATACATCACCACGTCATTTCTCAAACCTGGAACAGCCAACCTTTCTCCATCAGGACTCCAACCAAGAACATTTAAGAGGGAGTCATCTGAATCACAATTAGGGGCCACAGCATTCAGGGTATGCAACTGTTTTCCAGTTGACAGTTCCCAAAATATAACAGTGCCAGACGTATCAACGGAAGCCAAGTACTCATTTTTCGGATCAAAAGCAAGACCAGTGACAGACCATTTGTGACCCTTGAGGACTTTAGAGATTGAACTATCTAGGGTAGCAATCAACTTGATGCCATCATCATCACCAGCAGCAGCCAACAAGCTACCAGATTTATTGAAGGTAAGAGATCGTATCGGTAGAGTGAACCTGGTAACGTTGCTCTGAAATTCCCCATCTGAAATATGCAATAAACGAGCCCACACTTTAGAATTCCATGATGATAAAATTATATACAAAACCCAAAACCCAAAACCCCTGTCTGACCAATATGAGGTCCATTCAATTAGTAAGAAATACAAGCTACCCCGATGCCTTAACCATGATTTTGTACATGCTTAAATTTTAATATCAAATACAAGACCAACAAAATGCACCCCAGTTTATATGTTCATATAAAGGGGAAAAATCATCATCACTCAATAGGTGATTTGACTTGACTTACTCATTTCCAAACTTTCGAGTCCAAACACCTCGTTTTTGTCAATAGAAAGGACACCCCCAGATCAATAATTTTCGAGAACAAAATTTACTTGCTTTTAACACCTCCATCAAACTAATAGCTATTTGCTTATAGCAACAATATTGACAATAACTAAAAGAAATAAGAATTAAGAATAACTAAATGAGTGAAAATTTATTTTGCATCAGCAGTGTATGGTCCAAGAAACCAATTTTGTTTATACATTTGCTCAAATGGTCAAAAGGGATTGCATTAGACGTCAATTTTAAGGGGAAAAAAAGGGAAGAAGTTCTACTAAAAATCTCACCAAACCTTCAGCAGGTTATGTCATTACCTACATTTTCATCCCATTAAAATATGAAAATTCTAAGTAAATCTTCGCATTTCATTAAGAAACAGCCAAAATTAAAAATATCTAAAAAAAATTATATATCTTGAGGCGTAATGGATGAAAATTAGGATTTTGTACCGCATGATTTCAAAGCACAACGCATTTTACAAGAATTTAAGAAGAAGTAATTTTACCTGGAAAAGAGTAGAGCTTGACGGAGTGGTCAATGGATCCAGAAGCGAGAGAGCTCGAACTAGGGCTGAGAGCGAGGGCGGTGACCCCATCTTTGTGGTGGTGGAGGGACGTGACAGGCTTCGACGGCTGCGATTGGTCGTGGATCGAGATGGACGTATCGGAGGCGGCGGAGGTCACGAGTCGGTGTCCGTCACCGTCCCAAAGGATCGAGCAGGCCGAGGCGGTGCCGTTGGTCCTGTGAGCTTCTCGTAGTTTCAGCGATCGCCCCTTCATCTTTAGTATTTAGTAATTTTTCTGGCTCTTCGTCGTCTTCGTCGTTTGGGTTGGTGAAGGTTAGGGTTTCTAGTTATTAAGGTTTACAATTTGGGGATCTTTCATTATTTTTGGCGGGAAATGGCTGGATATTATTTTACCGCTCTTTTTTGCTTTCGCGGGCCGGTGATGTATTTCTGGTGTGATTCTTACACAGGGTACAAGTTCGTATCGGAGCTGTGGGCACTCAATTCGGGAGTTTCCGAAGGAGCACAGTGAACTCATTTCTTAGTGTTTTTTTTATCCGGACAGTTATAAAGTGGGTTCATTAGGAAAAAATTGTGTGCTCCTTTGAAAACTCCCCTCAATTCGCATGTTAATTTGTCTGGGAATTTCTAAATCCGTCCCATGTTCTTTTTTTTGAAGTAAAACGGTGAACTAATGTTCTCAGCATTCCATTAACAAAAAATTAACAGAACTCCAATGTATAGTTACTAAGTTAGAAAAGAAAAGGAAAAAAATAAAAAGAGAAAAAGCAAAGACACAGGAGACTCACTCCTACCACACCAACCACAAAAGTCCGGACTTAAACCCTTACAAACTACATAAAGAGATCCTACAATCTTGAGCGAGAACAATAGATAACATCTCCCCTCTCTATGGTACTAACAACTATCCATGCTGCACTGTCTATCTAAGAGCATCCCGCTACTCCGGAGATGGCTGTGAGTTGTAGAGATCATTCTCTGCAGAGTCGCCTGATAGGTGTAATCTCTCCTCATCCGATGCTATACCTAACCAAAGAATAATATCATGAGTAATATGTCAGGTGCACCAATCAGCAGTATGAAACATAGCATTAAATGTCCTAGTGTTCCTTTCAGCCTACATATTCCAGTAAAATGCAGCAAACAATATTCTCACTAATAGTGTATGAGAGTTTTTTTTTCCGAGATAATCCCAAAGTTTACTTTCTAGACTAAAATTAATGTTGGTCCCCAACTTCCTTGCACACCCTTTCCAAACTTGCCTAGAGAAGGCACAAGTAAATGCAATGTGATCGCTTGATTCACCCTCTTATCTACACAGGATACACCTGTTAGGACCTATCCGCCCTCTGTGCTGCAGCTATGGCCAGGTTAGAATAGCCTTCTTGTTCAATAGCCACAAGAATACTCTGATCTTGGGGGGACATTTCGTCTTCCAGATCCAACCCGTACTGGCTGAAGAGACACCCCTTACTCCATCTCCATACCGGACAATCTACTTGTGTATCATTCGGGGTAAAGTCCTTGATTGTCTGCCTAAGCTCTCTATTCTCCATACAGGCATGTTCTGTTCTAAAGATAAATTGATTCCATTTCCATCTCAACTAACCCCGGCACTCCATGACCACTGCCTCTTTATTGCTAGCTGACTCGAATATCCTTGGAAAGAGAGATCTTAACGGTACCCGGGAGCACCATCTATCATGCCATAAGGCAATCCTTTGGTTGTTACCCAGTTTGAAATCCAAATTGTGCCAAACCATCAATTTAGTGATCATCACTCCCTGCTAGAAACTTGACGCCTGCGATGATTTTCTAAAGCCACCATACCACCCTTTCTTTCTCGGGCCGTAACTTTGATAGAGAAACCGCCATAAAGCACCATCCAGTCTTAGTATTAGATTCCACCACCATTTAGCCAATATGGCCATATTAAAAGTCTTAAGGTCCAACACTTCTAATCCTCCAATATCCCTCGGTCTACAGATTTTCCCCCAAGCGACTAAGTGATGTTTGTTACTTCCCTCAGTCGTTCTATTCCATAAGAATCTCTTTCTAATGCAATCAATTCTCTCTCTGATCCATCGGGGTAACAGAAAAAAGGACATATAGTATAGCGGAAGGGAGGAAAATACTGCATTGAGCATGACCACCTTTCCCCCTAGCCAGAACATTGCTCCTTTCCAACCCTCGATTTTCTTCTCAAAGGCGTCAAAAAGAGGTTCCTAGTCCGACCTATTCAGTTTCCTGTCTTTAGTGGGACCCCGAGATATTTTATTAGGAACTGTTCTTCCTTACATCTGAAAATATCAAGAATCAAATGGAATGAGAGATTTTTCCTCCCCAGCCAAACAAGAGAACTTTTGTTGAAGTATATCTTCAATCTTGACCAAGCCTCATAGCAACATAATGCCCATTTTAAGATCAGGGCCTCCCTAATATTGCTCTTCCCAGAGATAAGTGTATCGTCTGCGTACTGAAGGTTGATGATCAATAACTGTGGGGTGCCACTCAATCCTCGTACTAGTCCCTCCTTCACTTTTATCAACATATTATTCATCCCATCAGCAACCAGTACAAATAGGAGCGGGGATAATGGATCACCCTGTCTTAAATCTCTTCTCAACACAATCTCTTTCCCAACCTCTCCATTAATATTAATATACGTTTTTTCTGAGTTGAGCCACATGACAATCCATGATAACCATCTCGGTTCAAAACCCCTTAACTGAAGTACTTCCAACAAACAATCCCAACTCACAGTATCATATGCATTTTCGAAGTCCAGTTTTAAAAGAAATTTGTTCCCTCTGGTCTTCTTGCATCTATGGATGACTTCATGTGCCGTTGTTATCCCCTCTAAAATATTTTTTCCAACGATGAAACCAGTTTGATAGTCCTCAATCAAGTCATGTAATTTAGGTGCCAATCTATTAGCCAGCACTTTTGACACAATCTTAATTGAGCTATTCAGTAGTGCAATGGAACAAAGTTCCTCAACTCTCTCGGCTCCCGTTTTTTTAGGGATTAAGGTGATGAGAGAATAGTTGACCCTATCCAGTCTTACAACTCCTCCGAAAACCTGGCAGGGTGATGTGATAAATTTACTGCAAGTGCAAAGTGTCGGTTGTAACGCTAACAAATCGTTCCCACAAGTATCTAAGGTGTTTTTGCATTCTTACTAATTTTTTAGTCCTAACGAATTAACTAAGAGTTCTTAGATGAATGAGAATTATTCTAATTAGCCTAGAATATAGATTACATTAGTTCACAACTATGTATTACTTCTATTATCTTCTTCCTTTCATAAAAATTAATTTTTTTAGTTTTAATCTTTATTTAAAGTATTCTAAGCATGAGATATCAAGTGATGTGCAAGTATAACTCATCAAAAAAACTACTTTGCATAAAAACAAACTAAATCATTAGATAATTCGATAATGAAGATGAAAACCAACAACACTAAATCCTAATTAAGCATAGACTATCAAGAAATTTAATTTAAGTATAACCTATCAAAGTATTAATTTTCGAGTTCTTGTATTTTAATATTTTTATGGAAAAATCATATATTCTTTTATTTTTACTTAGGAAGAAAACAATAAAGAGCAATTTATATGGTTGATTCTTAATTTCATCTACATCCTACAGCTAAACTAACTTAACTACTCATAGTTCTAATTAACAAAATCATATTTTTATTTATGAAAGAAATTAAAAAATACTATTTTTCCTAGAAAGCAATTAAACATCTACACTAGAAAGCTATTAAATCTATCAATAAAGTAATGAAAAGCAATGGAATTACCTATGTAGCTCGGTATGGCGGCCGTCACCCCTTCGGCAAAATCCTAATATTTATTTATAATTACGAGTACAAAATTACATCTAAAAATCTTCCTTAATTTACAAGGATTCATGGGGTATTTATAACCTAAATACAATACTGCTCATACTCAAACTCAATACAAAAGATATAATTCTAATCCAATACAAACTAATCTCAAGATATATAATTTTAATCCAAACCATAGGTATTAGAAATCAATGGTTGAGATTAGATGGCATAAAATACTAATTTTCGGGTCTAAAATCCGAAATTAAGCTCAGCACACCCGTAGCTCGCTCGATCGGATTTTTTATTCTATAGTGCTTCAGTAAAATGGTAATAACTTTTGTATCCAAACTCGGATTGAGATTTTCTTCAATTCGTTTCAAATATAGTTCCGAGATCTACAAATTTTTCCTATACAAATTTTTCCATTTCAAACTTTATCTTGGCCTAAAATGCTCTTGAAGTTGCTACTGCTGCACTTGAGTTTTTATCTTCACCAAAATTGACTTTCTATACTCATATTCTTGACAAATTTGCATCTTCTTCTCTTCCTTGTGAATCCTTTGTTATCTAAAAAAACACACTAAATATACCCGAGTAGAAATTATTTATATACAAAAATAGATAAAATATGAGAGAAAATATGTAAAATATGATACTAATCACGGAGCAATCACATCATGTCCTCTTTGACAATTGTCCAAAACACTTTGAAAAAGAAAAGCGGAAAACCATCCGGTCCTGGTGCCTTATCCTGACCCAGGTCCCATATCGCCTTTTTAATCTCATTTTCATGTAACTCAAGCTCCAGATTACTCATATCAAGGGACCAATCCAAGTCTTATCCATTAGGCTGAGTCTAAAATCTTCTTTCCTTCCCAAGAGCCTTTTAAAGTGCTGAAGAACAAGTCCATGAATCGTCTCACCCTGCACTAAACTCTCTTCTATTTTCAAGTAATGTATCTTGTTCTACTTATAACGCATATTGGCACATTTGTGAAAGAAAGTGGTGTTTGTATCACCTTCCTTCAACCACCTATCTCGTGCTCGTTGTCTCCATTTGATCTTTTCTCTCTTATATATATTATTAGTCAATCTTCTAAGTTCAGAGAGTCTTGCATCTTCATCATGGGACAGATTTCTGTTCTCCTCTTGCTTCACCAAAGCATCTATCTCCCCTAATATCTGACTCTTTTGAACTCTTGTTTGCTCAAGGAATTGCCTCTCCCATCTATGAAGGACTTTATGCAATCTACGTAGTTTGCTACAGATGTTAGCTGTTGCATTGTGTGCACATGTATTCTGACACTAGCTTTCCTTGATAATATCATGTACCTCCTTATGTTCTAACCACCATTTTTTGAAATGAAAGCATCTGTGTGCATACACTGTTCCCTCTCTTGAATTGAGGTATATTGGGGTATGATCTGAGATTGGTCTTTGCACTGAGAATACCTCAGCCCATGGAAACTTTGAATCCCATGTATTTGACACGAGGATCCTATCTATCTTAGCTAGATGAGGGTTCTCATGCATGTTGGACCAAGTGAAGAGCCAATCGTTAATGGGTAGGTCAATCAATTTTACCTGACTGACTGTATCATTAAAATCCTCCTGATCTCTGTGATTTTTGTCCCCTCCCCGTCTATCATCAGCAAAATAGGTGACGTTAAAGTCCCCACCTAAAATCCAAGGGCCCGTACATTGATCTCTAATCCACTTTATCACCTCCCAGAAACGGCTAGCTCTCTTACCGTTAGTGAGTAATCACCGCTGTCACAATTTATAATCATCCGTCACATTGCCTTCTCACTCTTATCGTTAGTGAGTAATCACCACTACAAGTATACAACATCTCGAAGTTTTTATTGATCGCCATTAAAATCCCACCTGAAGCACCCCTTGCATTTTTCACTATAAATGTAAAGTTATTCAAAGGGGCGATAGTACTTAATACTCTATTATTGGGATCCGTAAGTTTTGTTTCTTCTAAACAGACTATATCTACCTTATTATTGTGAATCACCTCTGCAATCATATATCGCTTAGCCGGGTGACTCATACCCTTCACATTCCAAAACATACAATTCATGAAAACGGTTGATAACTTCTCCAAGTAAGGAGCGAAGCCTTTCAAGACATATTCGTCCTTCCCGAATCATCCACCCTAGATGAATCAAGTGCTCGCAGATGTCCTAAATTGTGTGTGTGTTCACTAGTATTACCACCCATATAAATGTCACAAGTATCAACTAGGGACAGGAGCATATCATCTAGTATAATATTAAAGACATTCAAAACAAATTCGGGAATACCTGTATCAAGCTCCGTATGTAGGGCCTTCCTTTTGGAAGCAGAGTCCGTGACCAGTCCACTCTGGTAGGCTTGTCCTCCCATTTTCTCCTCCAATCCCTTACTCCTTCTAGACGGGGTGATCGCTGGCACAACTCTATTAGTTTCCTCTGTGTTTCCTATCATCGCTTCACAAGCCTCGAACCTCCTTCCTCTTGTTGAAGCTCTCGTTCCTCTAGCAACTTTTTCGTATTGACTTTATCTTGTCCAGTCGCCAATATATCCTCCAACAATTGCAGCCGATCCTCTATTTCAGTATCTGGCTGTAACAGGCTTGTCTTCCCTTGATTCTTTGGGTCGAGAGAATGACGCCTATCCCGAATCCGTTGGGGCAAACATGATGTCTGCCTTCGTCTTGGGCGCTTATTGATCTTCGTGTTCTCTCTCCGCATCACGTTCTCCAATAGTTTTTCAATACTATCCCTATCCCTAGTAAAATCTTTGACAATGGTCTTCAAAGTTTTTATCAGTCCCGTATAATTTGCCCTACCGGAGAAGAGCATATCTCTCCATCTTCAAGGACCAGTCTTCTTTTTGCAGACCCTTCCTCTATATTTTTTCTATAAGATTTGACTCTACTGGTGGTCCTCTGTTATCAATTGGCAGAGCTAGCCCCTACCACTTATCTCCTAATACTGCTTTTGCATCAAATCTAGTCATCTCTTCTTCAAATCCATTACTTGGACCCGACCCCACTTGTTGCTCAACTACCTCTCTGCTTATCTGTCCAACTACCCTTATGGATTGGGCTATACTGGGGCCCACCATCTTCTCACCAAAACCACGGGTACCTTCAGCCTTACCCCCCCCCAGACCCGAGCCCTATCCTTGGAAATCAGGGAGTCTCCTCGAGACCCGTAACCCAAATCTGCCCGAGCCCTCTCCTTTGAAACTAGGGGGTCTCCTTGAGACCCGCACCCCTCTTCCCTTCTCCTTTCTTTAACTGGGATCGTTCATCGTCTCCTCTCCTTTGCAAATCCCTCACCCCCCTTTCTCTTGTTCCTTTCTGTGACCCATCAAATTGGATAAGCAAGATCATGCCCCTCTGACCACCTTTGACCACCCTGTCAAAATTTGTCCCTCTCTGATCTATGTCTATTTTCGCTTTTTTTTTCTCCTTCAACGAAGAAAGAGAGCTGATCCCAATCCTCTTCTGGGAAATTTCTTGAGGGGTGTAGTCGCAGGTGAGCTGGCGGAGCCCAGTGCTTTGGCTCTTTCACTTCTTGTCCCTTTCCCGATATGTCAGTTTGACTTTTTATCAGATCTAAAGGTATGGTAGTAGATACTCCTTTAGGTAAACCCTCTTCCTTGTATTTTGATCTTCTCTCTTTTACGGTTGTTGTTCTTGTGTTGCCATTTTCAGAAATTACCCCATTGGTTCGAAACTCGTCGAGGTCCGGTCGATCAGTAAGTTGTTACTCTCCACCATTTTCCATATATAACTTCATCGGTTCCTGGCGGTGTGCAGTACTACTCCAGCGCATGGCCGATCAGTTGAACCAACCGGACTGACTTATGAGGTTCCCAGTTCCCCCACCGATACCGATGCGGCGGTGAGCACATCTTCACCCTCCTTGACCACCAAGGGGATGGTTTCTATGGGTGCCCCCCATGAGCACTTAATCTCGATTCTAATGACACATAACTGCTCCCCTACTATGGTGGTGAGCTATCGAGGAATGGCCGACAGGCTCTCGCACCCCACCAGCACCCTTGTATGGTCCAAGCAGGACTTCGTGCTAGTCTCCTCACTGATGTCTATCAAATGGGCATATCTAGCTAGGAGCTTACTAATGTCATCACGATTCCAATGGTGTAGCGGAATACTGTGGATAACCAGCCATGCTTTTGTTAGGAAAATATAAATTGATCATCCTCATTCCCTTCCCACCTGCAAACTCTAAAGCCTGCCCTATGTTCTCTACACGACACCTACGTCCTACTAGCCGCATTCGACAAATCCTTTGAAGAGAGAAAGTGGGTCAGATACTTGTCGTCGTTCTTATGAAACAACCAATTATGCTTCCTGAAACTCCCATCATGTCGATGGCTGAGGGATTGCCATGACCTATATAGATTACCCCTAATGTCTTCTCTAACTTCATTTGTTCCTGAATAGCCGCCTCCGATGTGGAGATGAAAACCGTCGGGTTTGCCCTTGGTGAGTGAACCATCGATTCCCTTCCCTTCTCAGGTTCCTATATAGGCTTGCTCGACGGTATCCTTTGCCCTTGCACATCCCCCTTATCCCCCTTCTATCGTCCTTGTAAATTTGATTTGTGTGTTTGTTGTACTTCTTTCCTCGCCGGAGCAATCAGATACTCATTGACCCTGTGTCCAAGCACTTTGCAAAACCTACACCTGACGAACGGGCATTCGTCTTTGAAATGACCCTTCTTCCCACACACCCAACAAGTCTCCCGGCTTCCCAGTGTCGGCCTTCTCACTGGAGAGAATTTTCTCTTCCTTCCCCCTCCTACAACCAATGGTACCTGTGCTGCCATCTTTTCTTTCCTGATCGCAACCCTGGACTTGACTTGTTGCCGGCCCCTTTCTGGCTCTATCTGCTTGGTTGAGTGACTTTGACCTCACCTTGTTGCAGCTAGTAATGCCAGTACCTCTTCACCTGAGCAACTGGCATCCGCAGTGATTGATCTCCTGATGATAGCAGCTGTCACTGTGGGATTGAAAGATGAATTATCATCCCCCTTTATCGGCGAGCCTCTGACTATCTCGGACCAGCTTCTTCTCATATGCTTAGGATTCTTAGTTTCATCACTCTGTGCCTCGTCCTTACTCTTTCCTTTCCCTAGCCACCTCCACATGAAATCCACCAGCAGAGATGGTGGTTGGTTGAAAGTCACCTCTAGCCTCCTGACTGCCCCCGGTAAAGGGATGTCGGTAATAGGAGAGTGGCTTCGGAAGGAAGAAGTCGATGATAAGAAGCACACTGTGGCCTCCTTTACCCTCTCCCTCTCTTTTTTTTTTTCTGGCTCTTTTTTTTTTATCTTTTAGGTTATCCGAGTGACCGCCGGTAAGCTTTCACCTTTTCGCCGGGAATCGCCTTATACCGGAAATCGCCCACTTACCTTCCTCCTTTAAGTTAACCTATTTGACACACCTAATATTGATGAAAATACGCACTGACCAAATGTGGGTAAAATCCCCATGTTCTTCTTAGTGAGCCCCAGAAGTTAAAGAAAAATAATTACATCACTAAGACATTGGGGCTCAATAAGAAAAACGTGGGGCGCATCTAGAAATTCTCTAATTTGTTTTCTAGAGGTCGGATGTCAAATTTGGAGTCATTTTCTTCTCCATTTGCATGTCAATGAATGTATTAGTTGATGTTATAAAAATAAAATTTTCTTCTAACCTTCTATTTTTTGTGCAAACAAATTATTTTTCTATTGTTTCGTTTGACTTATTTTAGGATTTTTATTAGTTAAATTTGTTCACGAATAATAAAGTACTGATAAGTTATAATTGAAATAACATATTTTCATAAAAAATAATGTTACAAATTAGCTAAATATGATAATAAATTTTTTGTTTCTGTGAAATGTAAAAAAAAAAAAAAAAAATCAAATGCTATTTTTCACACACTTTGTAAGAAAAACAAGTTTATTTGTATAGCGTTCATTTTAAAACATCATATTTCAGAGTTCAAAATCTTTTTTAAATATAATAAAATTTTAAGGGTTATTCTAAAATATAATCTTCATGTTTTTAATATCCAGAAAGGAAAAATTATAAATACATTCACCAATTTTCTAAGTAGCTCACCAAAAGTTCAATTTTATTACAATTTGTCATTAAAATTTATTAACGAATTTGTCATCATCTTCTTCAATTTTATTACTGATTTCTCTTTTCCTCTTTATTCTATCATGGTTTCTTCTTAATTTCTCCCAAATTAAAACTTTAGTATTCTCAATACTCTTAAATTAAAAGGAATTCAAATCCAAAATTTCAAGAATTAAATTAAAAGTAATTAAAGGATTACATTTTTAGAAGCGACTTTTAGGGCTTTGAAAGGAGGGTAGGGTTTTGAAAGGGGCTAGGAATTTGAAAAGTATAAGAGTAGCTTGGAAATACAATTGGATGCATTTAGGAAAAAAAAAAATTCTTATTTTTTAAATTTTTGGAAGATGTACTTATAAAATGGGATACTTATTAGATTAGTGGGTGTATTTATATTTTCCTTTTAAAAATTACTCTCTGAAACATTATATTACTTAATCGACCCTCCAAATCTAATAAAGTTAGAAAAAATGCACTCCCATTTAGTTGGGAAATTCTATTTGCAAACGACATTTTACTCTTGACGCACGGTTTTAAAACTTATAAATAATTATAAGTTTGCTATTATTTTTTTGGACTAAGTTACTCTTATAAATTCTAAACTAAGACTTTTTAAAATTTGGAACTGTGACTCATCTTGCTCCTCTATTGTCTCTCTAAAACCCTAAATGATTTTTTTTTTGTATTTAATAAAAACACATCTCCTATAAAATCATCTATTTGATTTCTTGACCCCTTAAAATTTTTTACATTAACGTTTCTGAAAAGATTAGAAGAACTTTAAATTCTTCGATTTCACCGTGACAAGTGAAATTTGAGTTTGGAATTTGCATTTGAGTTTTCTTATGCAAATGAAAAATTCCAACATGCAATTGATGTCAGAGAACAAATCTAAGGTACGAATTGAATTTTTTTTAAAGTTTTATACGTATTTATTTGAAATTTATCGTTAATTAGTTTTTTTTGAGACTTCGCTTGCTGGTTGGATATTAACACCTTACCAGCATGTTTCTTGGTCGGGTATTAATACCCGACCAAAATATTTTTTTACTAAATGGAATTGGACATGTGAGATGTTAGAGAAAAAGAGGAGGGGTATTTTTGAAAAAAAATTTAGGCATAGAAAGTAAAATAACAGTATTTTAAAATATGAGTTTGGTGTAAAGAGAAATCAGACCTCAAAGAGTAAAATGCCGTGCGCCAATAGAATTTCCCCATCTAGTTAGCTGAAAAAAAAGAACATGAAATTCCTATTATACTCCCCAGCCAACCAACCCCTCCTCTTTTTCTCTCTTCCTCTCTCCGGCACTCCCCCAACCAACCACCCCCACCGCTTTTCCTCGCTCCATATTTGGAGATCCCATCCTTTTCTTTTCCTCTATGGCCCCCTCTCATCCCCTTATTTTTCTCTCAAACAGAGAGGGTTTTTGGAAGATCATCTGGAAAGATGATTTTGGATGTGGGTGAATAAGTGGGGATAAGATGAGATTGGGTGGAGAGAAAGAGGAGGGAGAGCAGAGGAGAATCTTTACTAGGGTTAGGGTAAGAGGGGAGTTTCTAAAGTACTTTTCATAGAGAGCACACCCTCTCTTTTTAAAAGAGAGGATTTTTTACACCGCTCATCCCCAAAAGTCCCCTTCATAGAACGGTCATCCCTCTTCCTCTTTCTTCTCCGATCAAACAAAATCAAGGAAAAAAACCAAAAAAAATATTCTCTCCCCAAATTTTCTAGGGTTTATCTATCATGAGTTGATTCCCCCTCAAACCTTGACTCCATATTTAAAGTCCTCCTAATTGTATCGTAGCATGATGTCACGAGCTTCGAAATTAGGGTTTCTCTGGTCCTTTTGGCTCCGTTGGGAGTTGGGAGGTGTGGAACGAGCAAATAAGAGGCATACATGATGCTTCTCTATGGCACTGAGTTTCTCCTCAGGGTTCGAGTCCTTGACAAGTTGATCAAAGACACCGGATCGAAGAAGGACATGGTTGTTGTAATACCCCAAAATTTGAGCTAATCATACTGCTCATTTGTGTCCTGTCGTGTCGAATAAGTCTAGTGAATTTAATTTTGGACACCGAAATAACTTTCGGTAAACGAAATTTTAAATCCACAACTCTAAATGATATTTGGTCTTCGCGGTTATTAGTTTTATAATATTTAGGATTTTTATAAATAGAGGCCCAAAAATACTTCCAAAATTGCCAATGTAATAATATTAAAATTATTCTTCTAATTAATTTAGAATTTTGGTTTATTTATTCCAGACATTTTAATAACAAACGGATAATTTTGTAGTATTTTCCTTGTCAAGTACTATGCCCACATAAATTTGATAATATTTAGAGAACGTTATACGAAACAGAAATTATTAAATTATTAATAAATAAATAAATATGAGAGGCATTTGAGCTGTGCTGTTGTGACCAAGAGGAGGGTGACAGAGGAGATTTGAGGTTTCAGGTTGAGAGTTGTTTAATTGCCATGTTAAAAACTGTGTGAAGAACAAAAGACAAAAAATAATAATAATAAAATAAATAATTATTTCACCACTTCATTCCCTTTCTCCCTCTTTTCTCTTCTCCTCTCGGCCAGAAACCAATAGCAGAAAAAAGAAATGAAACAGTGAAAAAAAAAAAAGAGAAGAGAGAAATAAATCGAATTGAGAATTCAGAATCAAGCTAAGGCAAGTAACACTACTATTTTTCGTTAGTTTCTCTATTTAATTTATATTTGTGTTCACAATTTATTTTGCAAAAATGCTTAGTTTATCGTTTGGACTATCGATTGATATTGAGAACTGAACTAGATTAGTGGGTTAATTTTGATATATATAAATATTATGATACTTGCTTATTTTTTGTTTTAAAAAAAAATTACATAAGCGAAATTAAATTCGTACCCATTTAAAATAAAACAATTGCGTGCAAAAATAATTTTGCATGAAACTGTTTAGGGCCACTAACGTGTGTGTGTTGCATGAAAACTGTTTTGTTATATATGATAGTGGCCCAAACTAATTTGTTCAGTTTAATTCAGTTGCTTAGTACATGAAAACTGTTAGTAGCCCAACATAATTTACTTCAGTTGTTTAGTTTAGTGGTTTAGTTCAGTTGTTTAGTTCAGTTTTCACGCAACACCTATGCAAAATAATTTAGTTCAGTTGTTTAGTGCATGAAACTGTTTTGTGCCACCAATTTTAAATTTAATAATTAATGACTCATTTAATAATTAATCAAATAACAACTGAACTAAAATTTTAATAATAATTTAGTTATAGAATTATTATAATATTTAGTTGAAAAAAATAAAAAAAAATACTACAAAAAGAAAAAAAAAATAAGCGGGTAGCAACACTGTCAATCATAATGCATATGTACTATCATTTTGCTTGCGTCTTGATAGCAAAAATGAAATTTAATAGTCATGCCATATATCATTTTGCATGGGCTTAGAATTAATGCAATATTATTACATGATGTACTTGGCCCACAATGCATCATTTGTGCAATATATAACACATAATACATGATATATATATATACCTGAACCTAATACATAACATGTGTGAATAAATTATTTGATATATTGGATACACGATGACCTAATCATTTATGGGAGTATGATGACAAGTTTAATTTATCTTGTTTATGTGAAATGAAGTATCCTCATGATACGTGTGTACATGATCTGGTTCCTGAATTCTTATTTCACGTGATAAACACATGTACACAGTTTGACTTGACAAGCCACATGTTCCCATTAATTTATGTAAATCGTATATTAGTGACATGGGGATCGAAAAAACTACATGATAGATAAGAACTGTATTGTACAAGGATCTTGTTGGCCAACTTCTTAATTAAGATCGGAATTCTTTTACTGTAGCGGCCTGGGTGATTATTAAATTACCAATTGATAATTGATACCAAGAGTGGTATGTTCGTACTGTAATAATTGATAATTGATTGTTATGCCTAGCGGCATGTCATGGTTTAGCGCTATGAATATTGAGGCCGGGTCTCGAGTATGCACGGACACTTGTACAGTACGAAAATTGCTTGTTATGTCTAGCGGCATGTCATGGTTCAATACCATGAATATTGAGGTTGGGTCCCGGGTATGCACGAGCACTTGTACAGTACAGAAAACTGCACGTTATTTTATCCATCATTTAGTTTCAAATGCTAACAAGGACTTGACTTAAACTTGACATCTTTACAAGATATTTACCTGCTATTGCAAATGACATGCACAGTCTTAATCATTCTATTTTTTATTATTCTCGTGACATGTTTACACTATTACGATTTAATTGCATACTTTATCTCCAGTACTGTGATAGTACATATATCTTTTTCCTATGTTACTTGCTGGGATTAATCTGCTGGGTTTTGAATCCAGATTTAGAAGACGAAGAAGGGGAAACAGCCCTAGTTGAAGATCCGTACTTCATTAGACAGATCGAGTGACAACAGACAAGTGAAGTACTCTTTAGAGAACCTTATAAATTTTGTTTATATTTCCTTTTGTCTGGACACTGCTTTTTTTTTTTTTGACTCTTTTGTGTTTGTATTCGGAGTAGTGTGCTAACTTATATAATGAACTCTTTGTATAAATGTAATACTTTTAGTTTTGGACATGTTATTTATTCATCTGATTGTGACAGTGGTTACGGTTATTCCAATATCCTATGACTGTTAGGTTGTTCAGTACAAATTATAAGTAGCGTCCTCTATTTTGGGAAGCAGTTGAAAAATGAGGGCGTTACAGGGTGGTATCAGAGCTAAGGTTTAGATGGAAGACCATATAACTACTGCCACATAAAAACATGTCTATGACTCATTCTTAATAATTTTTCCTTATTCTTTGATATCTATATGATCTAAATCGTGTCTATCATATTGTTTTCTATTTGTTTGAGATATCTATTTTGAATTCCTTTTATTGATTTCTATCTGATCCGTTGCAGAATAATGTCGACCCAATGTTCTGCGAGTACGAGTGCAAGTCCGATAGATGAGACTTCTGATATTAGGAATCTAGTACAAAGAGTAGTACAGATGCAAGAAACCACGACGATGATATTAGAAAGAATGTTGCAGTCTAAAGAACCAGAAAGAACCAGAATGGTGTCGGACTTCCGAAGACTGCAGCCATCAGTATTTTCTGGGACAGAAGGACCATTGAAGGCTGAACAGTGGTTTGTAGATATGGAGAATTTTTTAAGGGCAGCAAGAATTCCAAAAGCAAATCGAGAAGAAGTAGTATGTATATAGTTAACTGATGTAGCCAGGACGTGGTGGCTTGCCGAAGAAGTAAAGTATCAGAAGTCCCTAACATGGGAGAAGTTTGTAGAGGTATTTCTCGCCAGATTTTTCCATGCCTCAGCAAGATAGGAAATGAGGAAGAGATTTTTGGTACTGCAACAAGGAGATCGGACAGTAGATGCTTATGCTGTAGAATTCGTGAGACTCAGTCGTTTCGCCCCAAACCTAGTAGCCGATAAAGAGGAGCGAGCACATATGTTCTAGCAGGGATTGAAGTATCATCTAAGGGAGCATCTAGCAGGTCACAAATATAAGACTTACTCTGAAATGTTTGAAGCAGCATGTTGCCGGAGCAAGTAACTGAAGAAGGGAAACTAGTGACATTCAAAAGGCCATTCAATCAAGGGGCAAGTTTTTCCCAGAGATTTGGAGGCCCTCCAGCAAAGCGACAAGTAATGGCTAATAAAGGAGGTCTTTTAGTGTGCAGTTTCTGCAATATACCGGGGCATGTTCGGAAGCAGTGTAGAAGAGCTCTAGGACTGTGTCGATATGTGGGTCAGTGGATCATCAGATAACTAATTGTCCGAGAGTACAGTCAAGGCAACAACCAGCAGCCGGAGTTCCTTATTAGCAGGCATCAAGGCCTGTTGGAATGGGACCACCAGTTTAAAGGATTGAAGGACCGAACCAGAAAAGATCTTTGGAGACACAACAACAAGCCTATATTAGAGCCCAAGGGGAAGTAGGACAGAGGTAGGGACATGTTAGAGTAATGAATGCTGAGGAAGTTCAAACTATTGGAGGAGTCGTGATAGCTACGATTTTGGTTGACAATACACCAGCAACTGTTCTATTTGATTCTGGAGATTCACACTGTTTTATCTCTATCATGTTTATTTTTTGCAGTTATATTGATTTTGCAATCTTACATGATGGGTGGGACATTAAGACTGGGAACAATAGTATTATGACTAATAAAGAGTGTAGACTATGTCCCTTAGTGATTAATGAAAAAGAATTTTATGCCAACATATTAGTTATCAATGGAGGAGGATATGATGTTATCTTAGGCATGGATTGGTTAAGTACCTTCCATGCGGTTAATATTTCACATACCTGATTATTCGGTATTTGAATTTATTCGTGGAAGTCAATATCTAAAACCAGCTAAATCTAAGGTGTGCCCAAATGCAGGAGTTTTGGAGGCTATGGAAGTAGAAGAAAGAATGATTCCAGTAGTATCTGAATTCTTAGATATATTTTCTGAAGAGATACCTGGACTACCACCAGTAAGGGCAGTAGAATTTACTATTGATATTATTTCTGGAGCTGAACCAGTTTGTAGACCACCTTATTGATGGGAGTTGCAGAATTAGAAGAAGTTAAGAGACAGGTAGATGAGCTATTGAAGTTGGATTTTGTGAGACCCAGTGTTTCACCTTGGGGAGCTCTAGTGCTATTAGCAGGAAAGAAAGATGGAAGTCAAAGATTGTGTGTGGACTATAGGCGTTTGAATGCAGTAACAATTAAAAATAAATATCTCTTACCGAGGATAACTGATCTGTTTGATCAATTGGGAGGAGTAAGAGTATTCTTGAGAATAGATTTTCGTTCTGAATTCCATCAAATAAGAATCCGAATAGAACATATTCCAAAAACTGCATTTAGAACCAGACATGATCATTATGAATATTTAGTATGCCATTTGGAGTGATTAATGCTCCAGTTATATTTATGAATTTGATGAACCATATTTTTGTTCAGTATCTAGATAAATTTGTGGTGGTGTTTATTGATGATATATTAATCTACCCTCAGAATAGAGAAGAGCATGTTAAACATTTAAAGACAGTTTTGTAGACTCTAAAAGAGCAAAGATTATATGGAAAAATGAGTAAATGTGAATTCTGGTTGGATAAGGTTGCTTTCTTGGGACATATAGTTTCAGAAGATGGTGCATCAGCTGATTCTAAGAAGATAGAAACTGTGATGGATTGGTCTGTACCGAAATCAGTGTCGAAGATTCAGAGTTTTCTGGGATGGCTGGATATTATAGGCAGTTTGTACAAGATTTTACAAAAATTGCATCACTTCTGACTAAGTTGACTAGAAAATGAGTTGAATATGTCTGGACAGAGGAAAGTAATAAGGTATTTGAAGAATTAAAATGAAGATTAACAACAACACCAGTGTTGGAATTCTAGACAATTCTGGAGGAATGAAAGTTTATAGTGATGCTTCAAAACATGGATTGGATGTGTGTTGACACATATGGAAAGGTGATTGAGTTTGCATTAAGACAATTGAGATCCCATGAGAGAAATTATCCAACTCATGACTTTGAATTAGCAGCAGTGATTCATGCTTTGAAGGTTTGGAGACATTACTTATTAGGACAAAGAGTATAAGTATACACTGATCATAAATATTTGAAGTATATTTTCACTCAAAAAGAACTGAATATGAGACAACAGTGATGGTTGGAGTTAGTAGCAGATTATGACTTAGAAATTAAGTATCACAAAGGAAGGATTAATATAGTGCTAGATGCACTGAGTAGGAGACCTGCAATGGAAAGATTAACTCAACAAAAAGAGCTTTTAATGGAGATGCAAATGATAGAATTGGAAGTAATTTTACCAGGAGGAACAACACAATTTATGGAGAAACAGTTACAGTCACCATTGATAGAGCAAATTAAGCAAGCTCAAGTTAGAGATGAAAATTTCCAGAAACTAAATAACAAAATGGAAGCAAGCAAGAGACCAGAAATGAAAATGTGCTCTAACGGAGCTATTAAATTCAAGAAAAGATTATGGATGCTTAAGGGGAAGGCAAGAAATAGAGTTTTAAAAGAAGCTCATAAATTAATATATTCCATACATCCTAAAAGTAATAAGATGTATAAGGATATGAAAAATTATTTCTGGTGGCCAGACATGAAGAAAGAGATTACCAGATATGTATCGAGATATTCCACTTGCTAGTAAGTGAAAACTGAATATTAGAGAACGGTTGGATTGCTTCAACCATTAGCAATACCAGAGTGGAAGTGGGAACAAATATCAATAGATTTTGTTACAGGTTTACCCAAGGGCAATAATGCAATTTGGGTAATTGTAGACCGACTGACTAAATCGGCTCATTTCATTCTATTTAGAGTTGGCCAGCCAAAAGCTAGAAGATTTATGCAAGAAATAGTGAGATTGCATGGAGTTCCAGCTAGGATTGTATTAGATCGAGATATAAGATTCAAATCATACTATTGGGAGAAATTAATGGATAGTCTGGGGACACATTTAGATCTATTTTCAGCTTACCATCCACAAACTGACGGTCAATCAGAACGGACTATCCAAGTACTTGAGGATATGCTTAGGGCATGTGTTTTGGATTTTGGAAAGACTATTTTTATATGGTAGAATTTTCTTATAATAATAGTTATCAGGAGAGTATCAAAATGGCACCATTCGAAACTTTGTATGGACGAAAATGCAGATCACCATTATGTTGGGACGAGATTGGAGAACAAAGTATTTTGGGGGCCAGAGTTGATTACTCAAGCAACAGAGCAAGTGAAGGTTATCAGAGAGCACATGAAGGCGACACAAGATAGACAAAAGAAATGGACAGATCAACGCAGAAAACCACTGGAGTTTGAAGTAGAAGATAAAGTATTTGTTAAGATATTCCCGATAAATGGTGTGATTAGATTTGACAAGAAAGGAAAGTTTAGTCCAAAATGCATCGGGCCATTTGAGTCATAGAAATGATTAAAAATATTGTCTACAGATTATCATTACCATCCGAGATGGAAATTGTTCATATTGTGTTCCATGTATCACAACTAAGAAAATATTTGGGTGAAGAGCACAAAGTAGTAGATCTGTCCGAGATAGATTTAAAATCATATCTAAAATATGGAAAGCAACCCGTAGCAATTATCAGCCAATGGGAGAAAGTTCTAAAGAACAAAATGATATCATTCGTTCTTGTTTCATGAGATGCATAATCACCGAGAGATTCAACTTGGGAGCTTGAGAAAGACATTAGGACAAAGTACCTATGCTTTTTCTCGTGATCAGGTATGTCAATTAAATTTATTTTACATCAGTAGGCATCCGTGTACACTGCATGTCTTTTAATTTGGAATTTCGAGGACAAAATTCTTTTGTTAGGTGGGCATGATATAATACCCCAAAATTCGAGCTAATCGTATTGCTCATTTGTGTCCGTTTGTGCTGAATAAGTCCACCGAATTTAATTTTGGACACCGAAATAATTTTCAATAAATGTAAGTTTAAATCCGCAACTCCAAATGACATTCGGTCTTGGCGGTTATTAATTTTGTAATATTTAGAATTTTTGAGAATTTTCCTTATGAGGCAGAAAAATACTTCCAAAATTGTCAATTTAATAATATTAAAATTATCCTTCTAATTATTTTGAAATTTTGATTCATTTATTTCAGACATTGAAATAACAAACGGATAATTTTGTGGTGTTCTCCTCGTCGAATACTATGCCCTACATAAATTTGACAGTATTTGGAGAACATTATACGGAACCGAAATTATTAAATTATTAATAAATAAATAAATATGAGAGGTGGTTTGTGTTTGTGTTGTGCTGTCGTGACCAAGAGGAGGCTGGCAGAGGAGATTTGAGGTGTTAGGTTGAGAGTTGTTTAATAATTGACGTGTTAAAAACTGCGTGAAAGGTAAAAGAGGAAAAATAATAATAATAAAATGAATAATTATTTCATCACTTCATTCATTTGCTTCCTCACTTCTCTTCTCCTCTCGGCCAGAAACCAACAGCAGGAAAAAAAATGAAACAGTGAAGGAAAAAGAGAAGAGAGAAATAAATCGAACCGAGAATTCAGGATCAACCTGAGATAAGTAACACTTCTATTTTTTGTTAGTTTCTCTATTTAATTTATATTTGTGTTCGCAATTTATTTTGTAAAAATGTTTAGTTTATCGTTTGGACTATCGATTGATATTGAGACTGAGCTAAATTAGTGGGTTAATTTTGATATATATAAATATTATGATATTTGCTTATTTTTTGTTTTAAAAATAAAATTACATATGCAAAATTAAATTCATACCCATTTAAAATAAAACAGTTGCATGCAAAAATAATTTTGCATGAAACTGTTTTTGGCCACTAACTTATGTGTGTTGCATGTAAACTGTTTTGTTATATATGATAGTGGACCAAACTAATTTGTTCAGTTTAATTCAGTTGCTTAGTATATGAAAACTGTTAGTAGCCCAACATAATTTCGTTCAGTTGTTTAGTTCAGTTGTTCAGTTTAGTTTAGTTCAGTTTAGTTTAGTTCAGTTGTTTAGTTCAGTTTAGTTCAATTTTCATGCAACACCCTTGCAAAATAATTTAGTTCAGTTGTTTAGTGCATGAAAACTGTTTTGTGCCAATAATTTTAAATTTAATAATTAATGACTCATTTAATAATTAATCTAATAAACAATCGAACAAAAATTTTAATAATAATTTAGTTATAGAATTATTATAATATTTAGTTGAAAAAAATAAAAAAAAATAGTACAAGAAGAAAAAAAATAAGGGGGCAACAACACTGTCAATCATCTTGCATATGTACAATCATTTTGCTTGGGTGCATATGTACAATCATTTTGCTTGGGTCTTGATAGCAAAAATGAAATTTAATAGTCGTGCCATATATCATTTTGTATGAGTTTAGAATTAATGCAATATTATTACATGATGTACTTGGCCCACAATGCATCATTTGTGCAATATATAACACATAATACATGATATATATACCTGAATCTAATGCATGACATGTCTGAATAAATTATTTGACATATTGGATACACGATGACATAATCATTCATGGGAGCATGATAACAAGTTTAATTTATCTTGTTTACATGAAATGAAGTATCCTCGTGATACGTGTGTACATGATCTGATTTCTGAATTCTTGTTTTTCGTGATAAATACATGTATACAGTTTGACTTGACAAGCCACGTGTTCCCATTAATTCATGTATATCGTATATTAGTGATATGGGGATTGGAAAAACTACATGATAGATAAGAACTGTATTGTACAAGGAATTTGTTGGCCAACTTCTTGATTAAGGTCGGAATTTTTTTACTGCAGCGGCCTGGGTGATTACTGAATCACCAATTGATAATTGATATCTAGAGTGGTATGTCCATACTATAATAATTGATAATTGATTGTTATGCCTAGCGGCATGTCATGGTATAGCATCATGAATATTGAGACCGGGTCCCGAGTATACACGGGCACTTGTACAGTACGAAAATTGCTTGTTATGCCTAGCGGCATATCATGGTTCAATACCATAAATATTGAGGTTGGGTTCCGGGTATACACGAGTACTTGTACAATACAGAAAACTACGTGATATCTTATCCATTATTTAGTTTCAAATGCTAATAAGGATTTGATTTAAACTTGATATCTTTACAAGATATTTACCTGCTATTACAAATTACATGCACAATCTTATTCATTCATTTTTTAATTATTCTCGTGACATGTTTACACTATTACGATTTAATTATATACTTTATCTCCAATACTGTGATAATACATATATCTTTTTCTTGTGTTACTTGTTGGGTTTAATCCCCTGAATTTTAAACCCAGATTTGGAAGGCGAATAAGGGAAATCAGCCCCAGTTGAAGACCCGTACTTAATTAGACAGTCAAGTGATAAAAGGCAAGTGAAGTACCCTCTGGAGAACCTTGTATATTTTGTTTATATTTCCTTTTGTCTGGGCACTACTTTTCTTTTTTGACTCTTTTGTGTTCGTATTCAGAGCAGTGTGCCATCTTATGTGATGAACTCTTTGTATAAATATAAATCTTTCAGTTTTGGACATATTATTTATTCATCTGATTGTGACAGTAGTTACGGTTTTTTCAAGATTCTGTGACTATTGGATTATCCAGTACAAATTATAAGTAGCATTCTTCGTTTTGGGAAGCAGCTGAAAAACATGGGCATTACAGTTGTTCTCGTCTTTGATGGTGTCTCCGATTACTCCAAGACTCTCCTCATGGTAAGATTTGAGTTTGACAAATTGAAACTTAGATTTTGACAAGTTGTGATTCATTTTTTTTTATTAATTATTTTTCAAAGCAAATATAATGCAACTTTTGAGCTGCTATGAACGTGGAAGTGATATTTATAATGTTTAAATAATTAGAAATAAATAGATGTTACACGTTATATAAATTGCAGAGAAGAGTGAAATTATGTTTCTTCTGCCCTACTCATTTTATAGTAGTTTACTAAATTAGTTCAGCTCAACGACTTTTTTATATTTTTGTAGATTTTTGAGGAAAATTTTATTTTTATTGACGTTGCTTAGGGGTGGCAAATGGGTTAGGTGTGCCCAACGTGCTGGGCACGTGCCCGTCATGACTAGTTTGAGCCGTGCCGGGCCCGAGCTGGGATTGCCGGGCTGTCGGCACGGCTCAGCCCGTTTATTTATTAATTTTTTTTTAAAATTAGCTATTTATAGCTGTTATGGGGTTTTTTGTAATTTTTTTTGCACAAAGCGCCCCAATGGCTATTTTTATAGCCTTTGTGAGATTCTTGCAATTCTTTTTGCAAATTTTCCCTCCAACGGTCATAATGGTCGTTTGGGTTGGGGGGGGGGGTGTTTGTAAATTTTTTATAAAAAAAATCTTTCTTTCCCTATAAATAATCTCTTATCTCTTTCATTTCTATTTTTCACACAAACAAATTCATTCTCTCAAAACTCTTCTCAATCTTCAACTCTCTCAAAAATGTCTAAAAATAAAATTCTTCCAAATAAATTCTACCATATTCGATCAAGTTTAAAACAATTATCAAGTGATCAAGAAGTCTCAAATAAGCAAGCCTCAACGTCAAGATTCAAGCACACTTCAACTCCCAACTCTCATGTAAGTTTTTCTTCGTTTTTATGCCTTCCTCCCTCTAGTACTTATCTCTCTACTCTATTTGTTAAGTGGTTCACTGCTCAAGAGATATTTATAATTTGAACTTTTTTATTAGGTTTTTTTATTCGGTTTTTTCTAGGTTTTTTATTCGGTTTTTTAAGGTTTTTTTAAAATGGATCCATATTCATTTGACGTTTTTTACTCTCAAGCCGCGGGTTCTTTTTCTCCATTTTTAATAAATGAAAAATATTATAGTCTTTGCCAACCCTTAGAATACCCTACTCAAGTACCATTTTCTATGTCCCAAGAAAAACCAACCGAAACAACCATACCTGAAACCCAAACAACCACCCCCGGTAGGACTTCTAGATTGGACATATGGAAACATTTTGAAAAAATTTGGAAAATAATGTTCAAAAAGCTAGGTGTAAATATTGTCAAAAAATCTACTCATTTTCTTTAGGTAATGGAACGGATCACCTTAAAAGATACCTATATAAAACACACCCACCAAATGAACCATAACAAATACAAATAAATACTTATGGAGGAACTTTAAGAACTTTTAAATATAATTCTATATACACAAGAGAAAATTTAGCAATATTTATAATACATGATGAACAACCTTTTTCTATCTCAGAAAACAAAAAATTAGAAAAATTTATAAGAAAATCTTTTATTCCTGAATTTAAAAAAGTCCCACATTTTACATGTAAATCCGATATAGTTAAAATATATAAAGATAGAAGGAAAACTTTAATTGCTATTTTAACATATTTAATTTTTAGAGTAGCAATAACCACAGATTGTTGGGAGGCTCTAAATGTTATCGTTATTTATGTGTAACGACCCACTATATAGATCAAGATTGGTGTATACAAAAAAGAATAATTGGTTTTAGGAGATTTGAATTCACTCATAATGCACATAATTTATCATAATCCCTACTTAGTGTTTTTTGTCATTTGGAATAGAAAGAAAGTTTTTTCCATTTATTTCAAAATGCTTCTGAAAATATGACTGTAATAGAAATTCTAAAAAATATTATTGAACCAATTTTAGATAGAAAATTATTTCACATTAGATGTATTGATCACATACTTAATTTATATGTATAAGATGGATTAAGAATAATAAGTGATTTAATAACTAAATTAGGAACACAATAATATTTATTAAAAATAAAGGGTCAAAAAGACAATCATTTAAACAAATATGTAGGAATTTTAAAATATCATCTAAAATTTTACCTCTAGATAAAAAAACAAGATGTAATTCTACATATAAAATGTTAAATACAACAATTCAATATAAATATGTAATAAACATGTTTAATGAAATGGAATTACCAATATGTAGTTTAGATATTAATGAATAACATCATTTGAATTGCATTTCTAAATTTTTAAGCAAATTTGAAATTATAAGTAGAACACTGTCAGGCACTTATTAACCAACTACACTATTGTACTATTTAACCAAAATTAGTTCAGTTCGTAATGAATATAGGAATCACCAAATACTTGAAGATATTGTTCAACCCATGGAAACTAAATTTAATAAATATTTTAAAAAAAATTCGTACTTATTATATTTTGTAACAGTTGTAGATCCACGTTGTAAGTTAGATGGACTTGAAATTTTAATAGATTTATTTTATAAAAATATGTGTTATGAAGATAATATTAGGGATTTAGTTAAGATATTAAAATTTATTTAGATATTATGTACAATACATATGAAGATATGTATGGTAATAAAACACAATGTACACAAGAACTAACTGTTAGGAAAATTCGAAATCCAATAATATCATTCGTATTTTACCGAAAAGGCTAGACAATCTAGTATATATTTTAATTTACTATATTATTATTTAGAAAGAGCCAACTATGAAGATGATGTGACCCTTGACAATTATGAAGTTTTTGATATTTTGGTCTGGTGGAAATCACAAGAAAAAACATATCATGTGCTTTCTAACACGGTCTATGATTTACTAACTCTTCTGGTGTCTATTGTAGAATCAAAGTATGCTTTTAGTGCAGGTGGTAGAGTGCTCACGAAGTGGAGAAGTTCAATGGCAACAGACATATTTGAGATGTGTGTTTGCTTGAAGGACTGACTCGATGCAGAAGAAAGAGAATAAGAATCATCAAACGAAATATAAATAGAGAACTCACCAGAAAATGAATGAAAAAAGACTTTTATTTTTCTTTTCGAATTGTAATTTCTACATTTGTAAATTTTTTCATGTAATTTTTTTAATTCATAAATCTCTTAGAAAAAAATACTAAAAACAAATTGAGGATGACGACCAGGGTCCTCTCCTCTCTCTTTGTATTTTGTATGATTTCTAAAGAGATTTATAGAGCAATTATGTCAATGTAATGAGATTTAATATAATAAAATTTTATTTTTACTATTCTTTCTTCTTATTAAAACTAATTAAATTAGACTAACTATTCTCCTAAACTTACTTAATAATGAACTTAATATTTTTAAAAAATTAAAAAAAACATGCCGGCACGCCTCGGTCCGGGCATGACACGCGCCTGGCGGGCCGAGCCCAGGCCTACGCCTGGGCAAGCACGGCATGTCCCAAAAATGGAACGTGCCAAGCATGGGCCGTGTCCGGGCCGGACACGACTCACTTGCCACCCCTAATATTACTGTATGAAAAATGTCATCTTGTTACTTAGACTGGAGAAATTGTTTTCCTGGCTTATAGTGTATTAAGATTTGGAATTAAAGGAACTAATCCTTATATAACTAAAAAGTGAGATTTTAAGCCAAAAATCTTACTTCTTTTTTTAGGTTTAACTATAGGTTTTCAAGTTTTTAGATTTGCCGAAGTGCCTCACAAAATCAACCTTGATTGTTATGATTTCCCCAATGGCCCAAACAAAGGAAGGCAGATAAAATGATATATTTATCTTTTGAAGATTATGGGAAAACAACAACCCGTGAAGATCAAAACAGTTTTGAACGGGTGCACACAAGCCGTGAAGATCAAAAATGTCATCTTGTTTGGATTCTTATTTTATTTTATTTTCTTGCTAGTCAAACTCACACACACATATTTTTTGTAACATTATCCAAATTAAGTTCCCACAGGAATCAAACTTAGAACTTTTCACAAATTGAAAAGGAGTGATGCCACTTAACCTAAAGCTCATTGACAGTTCTTATTTTATTTATTGATATTATAAGTAAAACTTAAATTCACAATATCGTTCGAAATTGTATTATGTTTTAATGATATTATAAATATGATTTTTATGTGTTATATTAATCTTTGAATAAAAAATCTGTGTATAGAAAAATCTAAAATTTGTATAACATTGTCTTGAGCCAACAACCTAGATGGAGTATACAATGTCCAGGGAGCACTTCCAGATGGAATTAACATTGCCCGGGTGTACATTCCGGACTCTGACTTCAAGGTGATAACCCAAAAAAACTCATTGCCTGGCCTTGCAGTCCGAACATAGTGTAATCTGTCTGGACTCTCAGGCCGAACAAAATTTCCCCTGTTCGGCCTTACAGTCCGAACATGCAAACAACTGTCCAGACTAACAATTCAGACATTGAAAAAATTGTCCGGACTGTCAACCCGGATAATGGTTTTTTTGGATTCATAACTTTTATCAATTCTCAGTGTTTCTAACGTTTTTGAGTAAGTAAAGGGCCAATAAAGTCAATTTTCAAATTTAATCTGTGAGATAATTTAGTATAGAGAAAGATTAGAAGGAATGGTATTTGATTTTAGGTTTCAATTTTTTTTCTTAGATTATCTTGGAGCGATGCAATGTGAGAAAGAGAGAGAAGAGGGGTTTACAGGGACATTTAAGTTAAAAAAGTCAATGACAAACTTATAATATTAAAGAAATTTTTAAGTGTGCTCCATAAGAAAAAAAAGTGTGCTCCTTTGGAACTTTCCCTGTTAGAGCATGGGAAAGAGAATGTAATGGGGATATTTTGGAGTTTGAATGTGTCGTTTTCAAACATCAAATGAATATTTCACACTGTTAACATCTAACAAGAGTGTTTTTTCGACTAAGTTTTGAAGGGTAAATTAGCTAATATGTTATTTAGAGAGTAATTTTCTAAATATTAAAGATTTAAAGAAAATATATTAGAATAACCCAATTTTTCGATGTCTACAAATTCAGCTTATCTATGTTTAATTATAATTAACTTATACTTTAATATTTTTTAAAAAGATAAAAAAAAGAGGTTCCATTTTAACATAATATCATGATATATTTTCAATTGTTTCCTTGTGTTAAAATTTCAGTATTGTTTTGAGGGTTAATTACAGTCAAACCCCCTGTAATATTGGGGTGTGTAACTTAACATCCTTGAAGTTTAAAACTTTCAAAAAAACCCCCTGAATTTAATTATTTTCACTCTTCTTTTTTTATTAAAGTGCACTGTTGTGCCACAAATTCCTATTTTACACTCATCTCTCCGTTTAATGTCTGCTGGTTAAAAAGAATGATTGGGGTAGAATAGGAATTTTAGGGACAATAGTGCACTTAAGTAAAAAAAAAAGAGTGAAAATAACTAAGTCCAGAGGGTTTTTTTTTAGAGTTTCAAATTTCAGAAGTGTTAAGTTACACACTCTCAATACTAAAGGGTTTAGCTGTAATTAACTCTTTGTTTTAATTCTTTTTTCTTACTCTATCCTTTTTCTTCTTCTGCTTCATTTCTCCAAAAACTAGAGAGGCAGAGGCAGCGATGAGACGATGAGAGATCACCCCATGGCATTATTCCCTTCATCCCACCCTCGCCATCTCCTTACCAAACTCACCACCGCCTCCATCCATCCAAATCCCCTCCTCTTCATCTCTCTCTTCTCCACCTCTCTCTCCGAAGACCCGCCGCTGCCTCTGAAAACCTTTTCCCACAAACTTCAGCATTGCTCCAAGCACCAGCACCCATCCACAGGCCAGCAGACCCATGCCCAAATGATCACTTCAGGGTTCGTCCCAACTGTGTTCGTCACCAACTGTCTCATCCATATGTACGTTAAATGCTCGAACCTCAAATCCGCCCGCAAGGTGTTCGACAGAATGCCTCACAGAGACACCGTCTCCTGGAACTCAATGATTTCTGGCTACGCCAGCAGGGGCTTGATAGACGTTGCTCGGTCCCTGTTTGATGCGATGCCTGGTAGAGATGCTGTTTCGTGGAACACGATCATGTCGGCTTACCTGGAGGACGGGAGGGCGAATGAAGCCGTTGAGCTCTTCCACGGGATGGGGTTGAGTGGGGTTGAACCGGATCATACCACATTTGCTGTTATGCTTAAAGCATGTTCGCTATCGGAGGATTATGAGATGGGGGTACAGGTTCATGGGGTGGTCGTTAAGATTGGTCTGGATTTGGATGTGGTTGTGGGCAGCGCTATTGTCGATATGTATGCCAAGTGCAAGAGTTTGGATGAGTCTCTTTGTTTCTTTTGGGAGATGCCGGAAAGGAATTGGGTTTCGTGGAGTGCGGCGATCGGAGGGTGTGCCCAGAATGAGCAATTTATTGATGGGTTGGAGCTATTCAAAGAGATGCAACTAGCAGGGGTCGGGGTAAGTCAGTCTTCTTATGCTAGCGTTTTCAGGTCATGCGCAGGGCTGTCCTGTGCGAGAACAGGTAGCCAGTTTCATGGGCACGCTTTCAAGAATAATTATAGTTGTGATATTGTGGTCGGAACCGCTATCTTGGATATGTATGCCAAGGGCGAGAGTTTGGACGGTGCTGTGAAAGCGTTTTGGGAACTCCCAACGCGTAGCCTGCAGACTTGGAACGCCATCATTGTGGGATTTGCACGGAACGGCAAAGGGGTAGAAGCTATGGAGCTGTTCCGGATTATGAATCGCTCTAGTGTTGGTGTAGATGAGATAAGTTTATCGGGAATTTTCAGTGCTTGTGCAGAGGCTAAAGGATACTTACAGGGCTTGCAAGTTCATTGTTTGGGTATTAAAACCTGTCTTGTGTCGGACATTTGTGTAGGGAATGCGATATTGGATATGTATGGGAAGTGCAGGGCTCTGGCTGAAGCATGCCATGTCTTCGAGGAGATGGACCAAAGAGATGCAGTCTCTTGGAATGCCATTATCACTGCTCTCGAGCAGAACGATCAGTATGAAGATACCTTGGTGCATTTCAGTCAGATGCTGTACTGCGGCATGGAACCTGATGAGTTCACTTACGGATCCGTTCTCAAAGCTTGTGCAGGATTGCAATCGTTGGATTGCGGTCTGAAGGTACATGACAAGATCATCAAATCAGGACTTGGCCCGGATACTTTCGTCGGAAGCGCTCTTGTTGACATGTACTGCAAGTGCGGAATGATGGAAGAAGCGCAGAAGCTGCACGACAGAATTGGGACGCAAACACTGGTATCGTGGAATGCCATCATCTCCGGGTTCTCCCTACAGAAACAAAGTGAAGAAGCCCAAACGTTCTTCTCGAAGATGCTTGACATGGGTCTGAAGCCTGATAATTTTACGTACGCTACAGTTCTTGATACCTGTGCGAATCTGGCCATGGTTGGGTTAGGGAAGCAAATGCACGCTCAGATTATAAAACAAAAACTCCATGACGATGTATTCATATCGAGCACTGTTGTAGATATGTATGCCAAGTGTGGACACTTGCAGGACTCCCTGCTGATGTTTGAGAAGATGCAGGAAAGAGACTTTGTGTCATGGAATGCTTTGATCTGTGGCTATGCTCACCATGGCCTCGGAGCAGAGGCAATTACAATGTTTGAGAGGATGCAATCAGAGAACATTAGGCCAAACAATGCAACATTTGTAGCATTGTTACGGGCTTGTGGGCACGTTGGTTTACTTGACGAAGGCATTAGCTACTTCAATTTGATGACACATCATTACAAGTTAGAGCCTCAGATTGAGCACTATTCGTGCATGGTGGATATTGTTGGACGCGCCAAGGGCATCCACGAAGCTTTGAAGCTTATCTATGGCATGCCGTGTGATGCTGATGCTGTTATATGGAGAACGCTCCTGAGTATTTGCAAGATGTATGGAAATGTGGAGGTGGCCGAAGTGGCAGCAACTAACATACTTCAGTTAGAGCCCGATGATTCGTCTGCTTACATTCTTCTGTCGAATATATATGCCGAGGCAGGAAGATGGGGGGAGGTTTCGAAGTTGAGGAGGATAATGAGACAGGGTATGCTAAAGAAGGAACCTGGCTGTAGCTGGATAGAGGTGATGAGTGAGATGCACACTTTCCTTGTGGGTGACAAGGCTCACCCAAAATGCAGGGAAATTTATGAGGTGCTGGATGTGCTAATTGGAGAGATGAAGTGGGTTGGCTACGTCCCTGATATGGAGTTCTTTCTTGATGATGGAGATTGGAGATCAATTGGCAATGGTTAAGGGTCTAAGTACATGCTTATTCTTCTAAACGATGGAGTCGAACTAACTAAAAATTCATCATTTATATCCAATTGCGGCAAACCAACTATCCATCAGAAAATTATCTTCGGATGCAAAGATAGAAAGTACAGCGAAACCTAACCCTGGACAAGGAGGTAAGGAATTATGCTAAAAAAAAAATACAATTATCTGATAACTGACTGGTAACAACTATAAATATGCCACGAATTTTCCACTCCAAGAGACTTTACTGTCGATTTAAGATCTAGAAGACACAACTTTGAGAGGAAAAAAAGAGAGTTCTTTGTAATCATCTCTTCATATAACGAATCGAGTCGGACGACTTAACTCTTTGTGTCTTCCTTGTTATTTGATAATCTCAGTGCAAGAGATTTTGCATCTTGACAGCTCGTCATAAGCCAGCTCATCATAAGCACATCAACATAATTCATACCTACCCGTCTCGACCCGTCTCGAGTCCAATCTTTGTATGGTGTTCAACTTGGGCTTTGCAAGCCTAGCCAACCAACTTTAGCATCACGATGTGGGCATGGAGCCGCTGACTGCTGCTTTTGAGGGAAGCGTCCTCTTATAAGAATAAGAGTTTAATAAGTTAGATATAATCTCCTATAGTTATGCAAATGATGGTACAACATATAAATTTCTTCTTCCAATCTTGATATTACAAAGATGCATTTGCACTATTGTAAAATAAAAAAAAAAATTGTTTACAAGAAATTCGATGTGAATAAGTAACGTACACAAAATATTCATAAAATCTATGAGAATGGAAAAAGGTTACTTGGAATTGTAGCACCCAATATCATGTAAATAAATTTTTTTTAGTCGTAATAAATAACGAAATAAGCCACAATTACTTTGATGCTACATAGGATGTAAAGGCCGCTCATTTCGTTAGGCCAATAGATGTAATTTTAATATTTTTTTTCCTTGTCAGCTTCCTGTGTTTTCATAGAGAGGAAAAAAAAAAAAAAACGGAATTTACATTGATATATAACTATTGTATGGCACTGGGAGTGTTATTTAAGCACAAATTTGGATAATATTTTTTAGGCATAAAGATTATATTTTCGGTAATTCCATTTTATATTCACTTAATTCCTCCAACTTGACACTCTTCATTTTTCTTCATTAGCGATAATATTGTGTAGCACTTATTTTCGTGACTCGTATAACCACAGTGGACCAAATTTGGTCGGCCCAAAATACTTATGTGAATTAGGGCACCATGTCTAACCCCATTCACATCCATATTTCTTATGAGAGGTGCTTCTCATGTAAGCGGTATTAGGCATGATGCAGGACGAAAGCCGAATTATGGTTTATTGTCTAGAAATTTAGAGAAGAAAAAAAAAATAAAAAATTTATTGAAATTTAGAACAAAAATAAAAAAGATAAAGATTGATTTGGGAATCCACTCAGGTGATCTCTCACCCACTCTCAACGAATCCACGATGTGAGATTTAAAAATTATTTTGAAAATTCACCCAGACAAATCCATGCCCACTCTCAGCGAATCCACGAAAAGAGATGCATTTCACAAGTTTTTTTTCATTTTTCATTCCCTCTTCCAATTGATTACAAGTCTTATTTATAAGAAATTTTAAACAATAATGATAAGAACAAAATTCTATTAAAATCAAATAAAATCATATATGATCTGATTTTCAAAATCAAATAAAATCATATCAGATCTTATTAAAATCCTAACAATAAAAATAAGAATCCTATCAAATCCTACGATATAATCTGATTTCCATCAAGGCAGCTCCATTTCTATACTATCAGTCGGTTCCGAAATCAATCTTATCATGTGATCTCCAAGAGATGAATTAGCTCGAGGATCAAATATATATAGGTATTGTCGTCAAATTAATTTAATGTTTTACCATCTTTATTTATTTATTTATTTATTTTATACTCTTTCAACACTTTATTTTCTTCTTTGATCTCTGATTAGGTTGCCAAAAAGACAATTTGAAAAAGTACGATACTGAAATCATCCAATGTAAGTAATCCAATGTCTACATCGATAGTAACAACAGAATAAGGAGGTATGTTTGTTGTGGGATTAATATTAATATTTCATTTTGATAGAAATTCATCAGGTTACCCGTCACAACAAAAAAAATTTGTTAGTATATTTGAATTATCTTCTATAAGGATGTAGATTTGTGCCTGCCATGGTAATTGTTTTGTACTGATATTTTTGAACTATGTTTGGACTGTCCGTATCATACTAAATTTGATGATAGATCTTCTCCATCAATGAATGAAATGCAATTATAGAGTAGAGATAAATGATAAGTAAGTCTTGATGTATTATGGAACATGACATGTAATACTTGATAATGATAGAAATAGAATTATTGTTTAGGAAATATCTCCCTTTGGAGTCCTGAGAATCTTTGTTCGATCTCCTCCACCCAAGATTTCATGTAGAAAAAAAATCCCATGTTTAGAGTAACTATAGAAATATGGATATCACAGTTGCAAACAAATTTTTACTTTAGAGCTTGCACCCTTTATACTTGATAGTTTAGTGATGTAAAATATCTACTGCAAGTGCACATTGCAGTTGTAGTGCAAACATATAGTAGTGCAAATATGTCGTTCCTACAAAGATCTCGGGTGTTTTACAATTTTACTTATTCTATTATCCCAGCATGTTAACTATGATATTCTAGTTCGAAAAAAACGAGTTTTTATTTAATCTAGAATTAGCCTACGATGTCGATTTACTAGGTTCACAACCGAATACTTAGTTTATTCTCTTATTCCTATCTTTTTAACATGAACAATTACGATCATATAAAAAGGAGATCTTTTTAATTCAATTTTTATTCAATTACCCTTAGTATAACCTATCAAGTGTCGTGCAAGAATAAATCATCAAAGGTGTTGACTTTCTTAAAAATCATATTATATCGATAGAAATTTCTATAAACAAAATTCGAAGAAGAAATTCTAGATCCTATCTAAGTATTGACTATCAAAATTAAGTTTAAGCATAACACATCAAAGAATATAATTTACGAATTGATTTCTTTTAATCGTATCATAGAAAATCATATGTTTATAATTTCTATAGGAAGGTGATAAATAAAAATCACGCTACGGTTATCACCTTAGTTTTATCTACATTCTAGAGTTATAGAATTAGTTATGCATGCTTTAACTTATAAAGATCATGTTTTTATTTAGAGTTTCCTTATAAATAGAATTTTTATTACGGTTTTGTAAGATTATAAATAACCAATATAACTCAAGTTTTGTAACGCTTATGAATATCTTTTAATTATTAGAGAGTTTTTAAATTAAAAATTTAGTTTTTGTACTTGTTTATATAAATCAATAAAAGAATTCTTTTTCTCTTTATTCATGGCTATGATAAGTATGAGTGGCTAAATTCTTGAGTTGGATCAGATAGAATAACAAACCCTAGGTAATTTACTAGTATATATTTTTCTATGCTTAGTGATTTTAATTGTTTTATGTGAAATTGATATTTTTGATTTTTCCATTATCTATGAAGGGATTTAGATATGATTTTGAGTTTTTGATATTTTATTGATTGACAATATATTCGTTACTTAATTTTTGATATACTGTACATTCTTTAGGCACATGCTTAGACTTTAAATGCTTATTTTTGTTATTTATATTGCATACTTAGATAAACTCAAACTTTATATGAAATTATCTGCGAGAAGTTATTCAAAGTATCAAGTTTGCAACTTTATATATTTTGTGCTTCATTAATTTATTTTCAGGTTGTAGGAAGACCACATGATCTATGTAACTGAGATATAAAAAGCATAAATATATCTAGTAAATTATCTTATAGGGGAGTTACATCCATATATCTTACCAACAATTTTAATTAGAGTAAATTTATATCTTTAGTTTTAGTTTTTAGTTAATAAAGATCTGATTTTTATTTTCCTTTTTAATTTCATAATTTATTCTTAATTTCACACAATAACAAGAAGATTCTCGAGAGAACGATTTTGGGTTACTATCCTTATACTACTTATCGATCTCTTGCACATGGGAGTGTATGATTTAGATTGCAGTTATATGACGCATGAAGTGGTCCATTAGATCAAAAGATAAAAAAATAGGGTTCGTTCTCAAGCTTGATTTTGAAAAAGCATGTGACACAGCCAGTTAGGATTGCATAATGTAGATACTAAGAAGGAAATTTAGAGATAAATGGGAGAAATGGATCGAAAGTTGATTATATTTGGTTAAGACGGATATATTATATAATGGTGATGTAGGCAAAGAAATTGTTTGTTGGAGGGGTCTAAGACAGGGAGATCCATTGTCTTGTCTATTGTTCACGCTAGTTGCAGATGGTCTGAGCATGATAATACGAAAGACGAGAGATGTGAACCTAATGAAGAGTTTACCGGCTTCAGAGATTGTGACCATAGCAAGTGTGTAATATGCAGATGACACAATAATCTTCAGAAATATTGACATAAAAGAAGCGTTGATATGGAAATGGATATTACATACATTTCAAACGTGGTCAGGGTTAAAAATTAACCATCAAAAAAGCCAAATAGTTCTTTATGGGAGATGTGAGCATGGAAGGGTGGATGGTAGAGATGATATTGGGATGCCCAAGAGGCTATTTTCCTATTAAGTATCTGGAAGTACCATTAAGAGATAGAAAATTAAAAAACAAGGACCGAATGATAGAGAAGATTCAGCAAAGACTGAAAGGTTGACAGAGCTAGGAGGTAGAATTACGCTAATTAACTCAGTTCTCTCAGCAATTCCACTATACCAAGCCTTAGTTTACAAGATACTGGTGTGGGTATGGAAGAAGATAGAGACAATGAGGAGGAAATTCTTTGTTTTTTTTTTTTTGGGGGGGGGGGGGGGTGGGAGGAAGTTTGTGAAAGTAAAAATCAAGCGAGACTAGAAGTAACACAACTAAATAAAATGAACGTAGCATTACTGGCCAAGTGGTGATGAAAATTAGTAGAATACCCAGAAGATAAGATATGCAAAATACTATTTCAGGAGTATGGGAACAAATATGGAACACGGAATGGAATAGTTAGACCATATAGACAATCATCGCACTTCTAGAATGGAGTATAGAAAGTAAGGAAATGTTTCTGGCCGGGAATAAGATATCAACTAGGAAAAGACAACAAAATTGACTTTTGGAGAGATAAGTGGATTGATAATGAATAATTAAAACACTCCTTCCAAAAATTATGTGAAGTTACTAGGAAGAAGGAGGTTTCAGTAAAGATGATGTATCGAAGAGGTTTATATAGGCTCTCGTGAGTGCCGAGCATAGACTTTAGGTTACACTCAGAAAGAAATGCACGAGAATGTTGCAAGAAAATACCTCTAGAATGAACCAAGAAGATAGGCCTGAGTGGATGTGGAGCAAAAACAAACTATTCACAGTGAACTCATGTTATACAGTCATAACATACAGAGGGAGGATGGACGAGACCGCCAAAGTGATATGGGAAACTCAAGCCCCAACAAAAATTCATGCAGTCATGTGGTTACTGGGAAAAAATGCGATTCTTATGTGGGATAATTTGCAAAGAAGGGGCTGGGTAGGTCCAGGGAGGTGTTCACTATATCAAAGTGCATTATTAGACAGTGCATATTATAACTTCATTAGTTGTGAATACACGATGTCGATATGAATGCACTTAAATGTAGGAGGGAAACTCATAAAGATTAACGAGCTTAAAGAATTTTGGCAACAATTTAGAAATAAAAAATAAGGAACATAGATAGCAATATTATTATGGTGTATATGGACGAAAAGTAAAAATCGCATGTTCAATAATAAAGCACTATCTATTACATGCATAGTTTATTGCATTAGTAATAATCTTGTTTTATGGACAGTACAGAAGTAGCAGATGCAAGTTGAGAATAAGGAAGAGAACAACAAAGTGGATATCCCCGTCGGAGGCTGGATCTATTGCCTCTCATAGCACAAGAGGACGATCACATGGGACATGACCTCCAGGGAGACATGCCACGAGGGGAAGAAGAGGGACAGGAAGAGGCCTAGATTGACTCATAGCATGTCGTGGAGGAAGAGGGTGTGGGGGGGGGGAGACAAATATAAAATTGATGTAATGGCGATGTAATATTTATACTTTATCTCAACTATTAGAGGCCTATATGACTAATCTGTGCTTTAAATATGTAGTGGCATGTTTTGTTAAAACCTAATTAATGAAATGCGGGGGACCTATACCCACCATCTCCATCTCCCTTTATATTTCCTATGTATCTCTTCATGTATTCTTTTCATCTAGATATAAGCAAAAGAGTTCTTTTCTTTTTTCTGCGTTTTCTGTCCACTCGCCATAGAGGGGCATATCATATCTACTCCATCGTAGTTTTGTTTCGTTAAACTCTACTCAATGTAATTGTTCGTCGCAAAGTTCTTATTTTCTTCCATTGAATAACTTAATTACAATGAAAGATGAACTAAAGAAAACAAACGAGAGGATTTATAATCTATCGCTCTCTTTTATAATGAATTGTGGGCTCTATATGGTGATGAGATCTATCAAGTAGCTCTTTTTGATGATCCGACGTGAAAATCTTCTACTCGATGAAGAAGATAGCCGGCCCTGGATCTTTCTCTGCTAGTCTTTGCAAATTCAAGGCTCTCACGCATAACTCGAATTCTCTAAAGATACAAAAAGCTCCAAAAAGATCCGCTTAGGCTTCCTCAAGAGGGTATTTATAGTCTTGAGTCAATATAAGAGTTTCCAATCAAATAGAATTAGAAGGTTGTTGTATTCATCAAGAATTCTAATCAAATATTTTAGTCTTGATTTAAATCTCTTGAATATGAATTCTGATTGGACTCAAATTGGTTATTGGATAAGCCAAATCTCAATCACAATCAAATTAGAATTCTAGTGAAATCTACTCACGCGGAGTTAACGCAGAGTTAAAACATTCTGCACGTGGAGCTATTGGCTTAGCTCCGCATTTTACTCAACGCGAGGCTAAATAGCCAAATGCAGAGCTAGCTCCGCGTTCTGTGTGAAAAATTCATTTTTTACTAAGAATTTTCACTACCAACAGAACCCCTCCAAAGTTTTTAAAATGGCTTATAACTTAACAAATTTTGAAATACTTTGGATCTTCAAATTTGAACATGGAGTTGATAAATACCAAGTTATCCTCGCATTTTTAGTTGAATAAGCGTAATACGCGAAGCTAAATAGCCTCGCTTTCTGCTTAAAAACTGCTTCGATCCTCGCGCCGAATACCAAGGGGTGAGTTTTTTCATTTAAGTAAAGTCTTCTTCCTCCTCTTCACTCATTCGAGAGTTCTCAAGAACCCAAGAGCTCCGGCGATCCAAGAACCCTAGCTTCCGATCGATTTTCTCGCCGATTTTCTTCAAGATTCCGAACTCAATGGCGCCCAAGAAAAGCACCTTGTCACGTACCTCCTCGTCATCGGCGGCCGGCGCGAGCAGCAGTCGTAGCAGTGGCCCAGTCTACGCCGCGTCAATTGGAGGTATGAATCTCCAGTTTAGGACCCTTTGGAGTGATTTAGGGGTGATTTGGCTTGGTTTTGACTGGCCAATCGTCTCCTTCAGCGGTGAAATTATCGCCGTTCTCCGGTCAAATGACTTGGAGAAGAAGAGACCTCTGGTTTTCTTCTACGCGAAACTATCGCGTTAGCTTACGTGAAGTTATTTCTATCCGTCGCATTTTCTATGCGAAGTTACAGATCTAACTTAACGTTTTATCTTCTTAGCTTTACATTTTTCTAAAACGCGAAGCTATTAATTAACTTCGCGCGAAGCTATTTTTAGCTCCGCATTTCCATACTTAGAAATTTTTTCAATTTTTTCTTCCAATCTTTTCTAACTCTGATTCTTCTTTTTGCAGTTTGCTACTCAGTGGATCCTCTCTCCCATAGGCACCATTTTGGATATGTTGGGGGTGCAGACCTGGCAACCCAGTTTCGCTTCACCACTGTTCTCCCTACGTACAAACCAGGTTTAAGGGAGTGCAGAGAGAAGCTGATCAGATACAGCCCTGCAACTGCAAGGGAGATCATTACTGATGCTCCCTTCGAAGCAGTAAATCGAGAAGGTTTGGAGAAGCCAGCGTTCCTCTTTGGAGATGCAATGGAGCACTCGGTCGAGATTCTTTTTGAAGAAGAGAGCAAGTGGCTCTACCAGACTGGCGATTTGCTGATGTTCCTGCCCGACATGGAACGCAGCTACCATTTGGTGTACCTTCAAAGGCTATCTTCCCGGCGTGAGTTAGACTGGGAGCTAACTTGGGATTACGACGGAGTTGCGACCGGCAAGTTTGGTACAAATGGAGCTTACCAAGATGGTCCCACCAGATACGTCATTGGGCTCCTTCTCGGCAGAGTTACTAAGGAGCACCCAGTGGGGGAGGTCATGATTTGAGCAAAGACCTTCCTTAATGAATTTGTAGCCAAATGTGGCCAATACCCTACAAAAGATTTCAGAATGCCCGGATGGGTTCATACCTCGAGCAACATGTGGTGGTTCTGGCTCATCAAATATGTACTGGACTCCCATGAGCAGACCCTGAAGGAGATTGGTCTATACAAGGCCATTAGGAACGTCCAATTCGGGTTGCCTCAGAGCTCGTACAATCTCTTTAGCCTTTTGGAGATGTACAACTCTGAAACCGGCACCTTCTTTACATCAGTGAGTGAGTTAGGACTTGCTCTCCACGAGATGTACAAAGTGTCAAGGTTATTAATGAGCGAAATCCCTTATGAAGAGTATATCCCTGCTGCCAAGGAGTTGAATATACTAAAGGCGAGGGACGAGCGCATCTACGAAACATATTGGGAAATGATAAGCCATTATCACATTTGTGCCGACCTAGCTGGGGTGAGGAGCCAAGAAATCGGCCACAAGAAGTGGGCAGACTACCTCTTCTTGAATTTAAAGGAGAGTCTGCCTATGGTGTGCAGGCGCAAATCCGTCAGCATTGAAGAGGCCAAGCAGCGCATCTCAGATTTGGAAGCCATAATTTACACCACCGAGTCCAATGAAGGAGGGTTCAATCCAGACACGGTCTTCCAAAACTTCCATTACCAAGCCCAGTTCCCCATATCTGGTAGGAGTCTGCTTGCTGGCTTCTTAATATTATGGCTGAAGAGATGCGTCATCCCTTCACTGCCTAAGAAAGCCATTGCGAAGAACGTTGTTTATCCTGCCGTTTTATTGGCTTACGGACGACCGTTTGGGCTCTTGTCGGCAATGGTTAGCAACCTCCAAAGCGGGCTTCGAGATCTCTGCAACAATTTTATTCCAGCAGACAAGAATAAAGAAAAAGCTGTAAAGGGAAAAGCAGTAAAGGAGACTGCTACGGTGAAGACACTGAACCCCAGGGTGGAGATACTCTATACATATTTGATGGCATGGCTAGTATGCATTGCCCGTCTCTGATGAGTGCTGCAGATTATTGTCCCATCGACAAACAATTCTTCATGAAAATGTATGAACGCTCCACATGGAAAAGTAATTATATGTCAATAATCCAAAAGACGCTCCATCACCACCAAAATTATGAGATCTTTCGCTGCTTTCTAGACTTCCCCGGAGGAGAATATGGATAAAAAATTACAGATATTTTGAAAGCAGACAACTTCACCAACTTATCTTCGGGGGCATTTTGGTGGCTGCTAAATATTCGTCCCGGGCACTTGGTGTATCGCTAAGACACCATGTGCTACATAGAGCCATATATACCAAACCGTTTTGCTCGTGCTTGTCAATTCGGGTATACGCAACTCTATGTAGGGAATCCGAATAAGGGGCTGGCGTAAGAGGGCAACTTGTACGCGGGAGCGCGAGGCTGGTTTCATTTTGTTGCTGGAGGAACCGGAGCCGAATTCATGCTGCCCCAGAAATCGCCAGACTTGAGCATGGCGCTAAGTTTTTGTATATGGTACAACATCGCCAATGCTGATGTACCAAATTTCTCTATCAATCACAGTTATTGTAAGGAGATAGAGGCCTTCTATTCTCATCAAAAGGGGTCAAGAGAGTTAGAATAAAAGGAATGGACGAATTTCTTGACACAGGGGCCGAACCATCTGACGCGGGCGATTCAGATGATGATGATAATGCTGGCGGCGATGCTGGCGCTGGAGATGCTCCTCAACCCACTAGGGATGATAGCTCTCATCCTAGAAGTCCAACCATAAAGCGTCGTGGGATAACTAGAGGCGAGCCAGCTCGTAAGAAGAAAAAGTTAGCTGAGCATACCTTGGTGATTCCAGAAGAAGCAGCGGTCCAGTTTGCCATGGACCTTCTTACTTCAACTTTGCCAACGACACTGGAAGAGGAAGACATGCCAATAGAAGCTTCAAGTGCTGCTGAGGCCCCGAACCTGCCAGCTGTAGAATCTATCGAACACACTACGACGCAACGTCAAGGTAGCGAAACGGGTGTGCTTCTAGAGACAGCCGCAACTCCTCCCTCAAGTCCAACTACAGGACTTGTAGCTACTGGTATGATTCTGGTATTTAACTTTATATTTTAACTTTTTATTCTTTTATCTATGTGTGACACTTTTGTCTGCTTTTGAGATCCAAGTAGTCAGCTTCATTCGCCTATGCATTCGACTACCAGAGTGGAGTCCGAAGAGCTGGTCGACTACTCAGGCACCACTGGCTCGGTGGGCGGACTGAGTAGTTCTGCGGAGGAGTTCGACGTAGACTACTTCATGCTAGCCCCTCACTCTGTTCCTACTTTGACTCCTGTAGTTTATGAGCTCGGGAGTGATGATAGGACAGAGGTCGTCGCGGCTATGGCAAGAGAAGCTCCCTTATCTCCAAGCCTACAGTCACCAATACCAGCCGTTTGCTCTGAAGATACCTTTCCAGTCGTCATTGGCGTGCCTTCAGCTCCCCAGGAAGCGGTATTCACGCCATCAACAACCATGGCTGTCAAGATCCCAGTTGCTCTTTCTGCTCCAGCTCATTTACCAACTGGTGATGACGACGATTTTAAGTTCTCTTTTAAAGCTACTTCCATTACCAGAGGGGTTTCAGGTGGAGGCGCTCCGTCAGAATCTACTCCTCATGGTCAAGCGACTGGAATGGCTGACACCAGTGAATTTTTTCCTCGAGTTCCCAGTTCAGCCAAATCCTTATTGACTTTGCTGGCCCCACATGTTATGGACCTGGTGCAAGGATGAGCTTCCTCCTCCTCTACTCCCATGGGAGCTACACCTCTCCAAGTTACATCCTCCTTAGCATTGCCTGTTGTTCGCCATAAAAATTGTAAATGACGCTCTATTGAGATTTTTTAATAAAGGATTACAATCCAACAGTTTTCCATTTATAGAAAATGAGAAAAATAGATTTCCTCTTTATTTAAAGTTGGGTTTTGAGGTATCTGTGGAGGACGATCCTGCTCTCCGTTGACATTCCACACAAACTCTTTCAGAAGGCTCTGGACTCTTGATCACAAGGGGTAATTCAAGAAGAAGATGATCGATCCCTTCTCTTTCGTTCTCCTGCATTTTATAGGGGTTCTAGGGTAATGTCTCTGTCTCGTTCGTTCGACCGTTAGCCCCACTACTCAAGAAGTGCCGTCATACTCGTAAGGTAGTTACTCTCACGATCGAAGTAATGCCGCTGCATTCGTTTGGTAGTTAGCTCCACGATCCGAGGTGGCAACTCTTTTGTTCGAGTTGGGTGACTTTGTATTAAACCCTTCCCCGAAAACTATGGGTAGTATCGCGAATCTCAATTTTAGATTCGTAAACCTGTTCTGTCGTCACTGGGTCGCGAAACTCGATCTTTAGGTTCGCGGATCTGCTGAGTTGCGGATCTCCAACCCTAAATTTGCGGATCTGCTTTGTTTTTTCCAGAATTTTTCTCTGACAAAACTCCCTCCAAAGTTTTCAAAACTCTCATGATTCTTTGAGAAGTTTCGGAATACTTTAGATATATCATTCTGTAGTAGAATCTCCATTTTTCATATTTCTATGAGTATAATTCTGTATTAGAAGTTTCTTCAATTGAGGGCAGCATGACTCTGTCTCAATATCTCGAACTCCCATTTTTAAAGGAACACGACTCTATATTAGCACCGTGAATTTACTGCTTTTGAAGGAAAAATGCGACTCTGTATTAGCGAGACAATTTGCTACTTTTGAAGGAAAATGCGACTATGTATTAGTGCCACAATTTTCAACTCTTGAAACATACGACTCTGTGTTAGGGTCGCGAATTTGCATTTTGGAAGGAAATGTGACTCTGTATTAGGGTCGCAAACTTTCATTTTGCAAAGAAACGCGACTCTGTATTAAGATCACGAACCTTCATTTCGGAGAAGAAAACGACTCTGTGTTAGGGTCGCAAACTTTCATTCTGGAGAAGAAAACGACTATGTGTTAGGGTCGCAAACTTTCATTCTTTCACTTTTGGAAGGGGAACGCGACTCTGTATTAGGATCGCGACCTTTTCCCTTTTGGTTGCAGAAAAGCCGGAAGGCTGTTGCTTTCTACGGCGTAGGAATTGAGACGTTCTCTGAGCCACATTAAATGAAAAGGTACTAACGAGATTTCGGCCAGAGATCACGTCCATCCGAAGATCTCGACCGTCAAATCATCTGCTCTATAACCTCGATTTCATGAGAGAGATCATTCCTATCTCAAGAAATTTGAACTCTAAGTTTCTTCTTTTAGGGTTCTTAAGACTTCTCATATTCGGCCTCCTTTAGCTTTTGATTCTTCTCGTGAGGGATTTCCTAAATCTGTAGAAGATGCCAAAGAAAAATTCTTCCTCCGATGCTGCTGCCAGTGGTCATCAAGACCCTCAAGCAACCTCCAGTTCGATGGTGGTTTGGCAGGAACCCTTGATTGGGGGTAATAATAATAACTTTCGAAAGGCAATTCCTTAATTTTTTTTTGTCTTGAATCTGAATGTCTCCTTTTGCAGTTGATTATGCTTTGACTCCTTGGCCTAAGGACCATTATTTCGGATACTCGGATGGCTATGATGGGAAGAAAGAGTTCAGATTTGGTCAAGTTTTCCTGTATTGTACAGCATCTGATAGCCAAGAGAGGGAAAATAAAATTCTTCATCCTACTCGCTCAATATTGTGAGAACTGATGATCAATGCATCTTTTGAAAGAGATGATCGATCCTTGCTACACAAATCCGCCTTTTTGTTCAAGGACCATGTTTCGGTGCCCGATAGCAGTTTGGAAAATGAAGATTATAAGTAGCTTCGTCAAGTTGAGGGTCGCTACATGTTTCTCCCCTCCAATCCCTTTCTGTGCCCAGACGAATGGACTGGCACCTAAACAGGCAGCAGAACGACATCTTATTAGGAGGATTTAACTCTCAAGGTGCTTTTCTCCGTACTACTGGGAAACACTTTTGTGGATTTCTCCCGGGGCTGCTTAAACATGACTTTCCTACAGGCGAAACACCCATAGTCGCACAGACTTTCTTGCACTGATTCGCCAATGCAAAAGAGGAGTTTCCTGTTCAAGATTTTCGTCTCCTTGGATGGGTTCACTGCTCTTCAAAAGGAGAGTGGGCAGTCCTGACTGATTTCTTTCTGAAAATCTTCAGAGACCGGATTCGTCATGCGGAGCTGTATCGTGCTATCAGGGCTATTCAGCATGGCATTCCTGCTAGTAGGTTCCATTTTTTTGCTTTACTGGAACTGTACAATCCTGATATTTGTACAATCTTTTGCCCTCGCGGCGAATTGGGTTTCGCCCTTCACGAGATATATAAAATTTCGGGACTGCCCATGGGAGACATCCCGTATGAAGAGTACGTTCTTATTGGGGAAGAACTCCATCTGCTAAAGACCCAGAACCCTTTGGTCTATAATACTTATTGGGAGCTGCTCTGCCACTATCATATTTGCACCCATATGTCCGGCACCCACAATTTGAAGCCGAAGAAGTGGTTGCAAAATTTGTTTGCCCAACTTTTCTAAGAGTAATCCTAATTTCACTTGCCTTTATCCATCTTCTGAAAAGGAGGTTGAGAGAATAATTGCGAGTTTCGGGACAGACGCTTACATCGCTGAATCTGATGAGGATGTTTTCAAAGCTGGAACGTCCTTTGAAAGTTTTCACTATTAGGCCCTCCAACCTTTATCTGATCCTGCCTTATTGGCGGGCTATTTGATGGTATGATTGAAGAAGTGTGTTATTCCTTCACAGAAAAATATACCCGTTAGGGTCGCATACCCAGCCGTCCTACTTGCATTTGGTAGGCGACTCAATCTGTTGCCCGCGATGGTGTGCAGCATCCGAAGCGGACTGAAGAGATTGTCTGATAAATTCTGTAATGTGAAGAAGGAGCAGAGGAAGAAAGGAGATCTAGTCATTAAGAATCCTAATCCGCGCATAGAGCTCCCTTATACCTATTTGATGGCTTGGTTAGTTCTACATTTCTCCCACTTTGATGAGTCCTGCCGATTTGCAGATTGATTTGAATGCTCCCAAAGTGCAGCACTATGAGAGGTCGCAATGGAAAGGGGGCTACATGGCCGCTATCCGCAAGACCCTTCGTCACTTTGTGAACTTCGAGCTATTTTGATACTTTCCGTACTTTCTAAATGCTGGGTACGGGAAGGAATTCACGGACATTGCTAGTGCTGATAAATTCACTGTCCTGGGTGCTTTTGGTGGTTAATAAACATCCGCCCAGGATATTTAATTCTTCGTTTGGGGAACCATTGCTATATAGAGCCTTACTACCTGAGTCGTTTCGCTCGACAGTTCGGGTATAATCAGCTCTATGTTGGTAATCCCAATAGGGAAATGAGTTTTATTGGGAATGCCTTTGAAGGAGCTCGAGCTTGGTTTCATTTCATCGCAGGTGGAACCCAGGCTAGATTTGATCTTCCACTCAAGACCCCGAACTCGAATATGAGTTTAAGTTTCTGTAAGTGGTTCGCGGATTCTAATTCTGCTCTCCAGAACTTCAGTGTAAACCATACCTGTCTGAGAGAGATCAGAGCTTGGTATGCCCAGAAAAAGAAGGCTGGCAGTACGAAAGTAGCGGGGATGGAAGATTTCGGAGCAGAAAGTATCTCTGATGAGTCGGAACCAACGACTAACCAAGGGGAGGAGGATAATAATGCATCGGCTTTGTCAACTCAGCCTGCCTCTCTTGATGCTTCTCCTCTCCCAACTTTGAAGAAAGCTTCTCCTCAATTGCAGTCTCCTCCGAATAAGATTTTGCATAAGCGGAAGAGACTGAGGCGCCTCAATGACTTGCCTATCAATCCATAGGACACCCCATCCGGAGCCTGTACTGCAGCACCCAGTTTGGTTTTCGAGACCCTCGTGGAGGAACCTGAGGAAGATGAAGACGACTCGTCTTTAACCCTCCGCTCCCTTAAGAAGCGTCGAAGTCAAAGACCTGTTTTTCACAGCGATCCTACTCCCGCTACTCAAGAGGATCCTGCGACTCTCATCCACCAGGTCGCTGTTGAAGTAGGGGCTTCTTCTACTGTACAAGAGGATCCTGCAGCCCCTGTTCATCAAGCTATTGCAGATGATAAAGTACAAATCATTGGGGAGATCCGTATATCAGGTTACCCAAAAGTAGCACCTCCTTCGAAAGATCAAGATGAATGGGGTGATGACGACGATGTCAGCAGTGGCAATCTGCATTCTTCTACCCCTCCATCAGACCATGGGAAGTACGTTTATTTGAGCGAAGACGTTCGGACCGAAGTATATGGACCTGAGGTATTCGGACCTGAGGTGTACGGACCTGGAGAATCCAGTGTTCAACTTTTAGGTTCTCATCTTTCCTTTTATTTTTCTTTAAAAGTTCTGTTATTATTAAATGATACTGTGACATTCAGCTGTCAACTTTCTCTTTTGCCAGCTCCAGTTTTGACTCCTGATCTAGAGTGCATGGGCGCGAAGGTAACTCCGCCAGATGACACCATCGCGGGAGCTGACGCTGATGAGGTGACCGAGATTACCACTTCTGTTGTTGATGCTACGGAGATAATAATTCCCGAGACTACTATGTCCATGGTCTCGGCCGTAGCTGCTTCGGCCGATATTTTGGTTCAGGATGTTGCAGCTAGTAGCTCTGCTGAAGCCTCCAGAGGTCCCATTCCTCTTGATGTTGGCATTGTTGCCTCTGTGCAACAGAGTACGGTTCAAGCCGTCTCTGCTCCAACCAGTGTTGATCCCTCTCATGCAGAGGTTGATGTCTTTGAAGTTGATTTATTGAAGGATACGGTGAAAACTTTCCTCCACTTCCTTGATCGTTGTATTGATAAGATATTGAAGGGGGCTTCTTTTGCTTCGCTTGCCAGTGTTCTCAATATTTATTTGACTGGTATTGTCAGCAATGGCGGAGAAGAGAAAGCTGCTCCTTTTAGGCTTATGTTAGCTCAACTTTAAAAGCATGCCGAATTCTTATCGAATGCCAGAAGTGCCGACAAATCTGAGGCAGTTGAAGCCATTTTTCAGAAGCTGAAAGAGGAACAACTTATGTTCTAGAAGGAGACCCAGGAGAAGGCCAACGCTTGCAAAGCCTCCTTGGAGAAGGGCCAATCAGACAGTCAATCCTTAGCCCTGTAGGTGGAGGTTGCTGCTTCAATTGTCAAGGACCATGATCAGGCTATTGTCAGGACCCAAGAGTCCATCGCCAGAATTCAAGCTTTCTTGGTTAAAATCACCAAGGAACGTGATGAGTCAATAAGGAATCTCACTAACTTATCCCTTCAGCGGGACAATACCATCGAGGTCTTCAGGCGATACAGGCTGAATTAGATATGCTAGAGGCTGCTGTAGTGCAGAATGTCATTGCCAGTGACAAGGAATTGCGTCATCAAGCCACTGTCCAAGCTTACGAGGTCATTCAGCAAGATATTGACGATGTTGAGGAGAAAATTAAAGTTCTCTTGAATCATTGAACTGTAAAAGCTTATTATTTCTTTTTGTGATTCTCTGTTGCTCTTTCTTTTTGTAGTGACTCCCCTGACATTTATTGTGCATGGTATGACTCCTTGCTTACGTAGAGAACTTGATTTTGTATTTCTAAGGTATGACTTTGCATTTCGTTTTTGAAGATTTGCAACAAACTCGCCATCTTATGTCTGAAATTTGCGAGTCTCCATAAAACTCTGGTATCTGTGTATCTGTCACATGACTTTCATGAGTCTTTATCAGATTTGTAACTTTTCATTCGAAAGTTCACGGATTAAAAAAATTCATACTAAATTCGCGATCTTGACTCCCGAGGATTGCGAGTTTAAGTTCGCGATGTTGTGCCCGGAAGTTCGCGGGATAACCCAAAACTCCTCAGAATTTGTAGAGGCTTCTGCGAGCCTTAGGATGAAGCCGTCGGGCATGGAATCCCAAGAGTTTTACGTCTTTATTAATGACGAGATCTCCGGGCCGCAAGATCTAAACGTCCCATGCAATAGTAATAAATTCTGTTGAGATCTGAACCGAAAATCTTAACCGAAGATTTCGGCTTTATCTTTTCCCAACCAGACTGTCTATATAAGACGCATGGCTTCTTCTATGGAAGATCATTCTAACGAGAGAAAATTTCTTCTCCCTCATTTTCTCTTCCTTTCTTTTGTAGTTGATTTATTTGTGCAGCCATATTTTTTTTTTCTCCAACCGAAGTGATGGATAGGAGTTGGCATGTTACAAGACCTCCAGACTACATCAATCTAGCGGGGTGTTCCACCGAAAAGGTTTTTTTGACCGTAGTCATTTTCTTTAATTAAGGTAAACTTTTTCGTCTGATTAATATCATCGTCTTTCTTCTCTTCTTTCTTTTTAACAAGAATTTAACTTGGCTGCAGGAGATAACCGTAGTCATTCTCCTTAACAATGACCCAGACCCGATGGGCTCGTAATTACTTCCAATACCTTTAGGGTCTTGGAAGGTCTCATGCATTTTTCATGAGCGAAAAGATTTCAGGTCTGTGCCATTGTTTTCTTCTTTCCTAACATCCCACAAGGTTGGGATGCTAATGACCAGGGCCTTGAATTTGTGCAACCCCTCACGTTATACGTTTGGGGGTGTGCATTTGGTGTGTCCAGTTTTGAACTAATCAAGTCACTGGCATTATCACTGGAGGAACCAACCAGGAGGTCCCTGATTATAGTCGGAAAGAAGAAACAAGTCTGTACTCTTAAGCCATCATTGAAGAGGAGGCTATAAGAGCAAATTGGAAGTAGAGGCTACGGGAGCAAACTTTTTTATCTGAGCCATGCTGAAAGAGAAGGCTACAGAAGCAAGTTTGTCATTCTAGAAGAAGAGCCTGCAGGAGCAAACTTTTTTATCCGAGCCATGCTGAAAGAGACGATTACAGAAGCAAGTTTGTCATTTCAGAAGAAGAGCCTGCAGGAGCAGGCTACTGCCTTTTAAGCCGTCCTTGGAAGAGGAGGCTACAGAAGCAAACTCTTTTTTTTTTACTTCAGTGATTTGTATTCATTCTTGTTGAAATGCTGGAGAATTCTCTGTAATTTTGATCTGATAATAAATAAAGAAACTCTTTCTTTTTACATAAGTAAGAGTGACTGATGGATGATTTTGATGATGATTACCAGAGGTAACTGTTAACTTGATAATTTTAAAATCAATCAAAATTTTCCAAGCACCCAAAATTGTTGTGAATGAAAAAACTTTTTACTGACCAGATTGAAACTCGCACTGTATAGTATAAAGAGTTTGATTCGCCAGAGGTATTTTTTAACTTGGCAAGTTTGAAAGAAAGAAATTTGATTCGCCAGAGGTATTTTTAACTTGGTAAATTTGGAAAGAAATTTTGATTCGCTAGAGGTATTTTTTAACTTGGCAAATTTGAAAGAATAAAATTTGATTCGCCAGAGGTATTTTTTTAACTTGGCAAATTTGAAAAAAGAAAATTTGATTCGCCAGAGGTATTTTTTAACTTGGAAAATATGGAAGAAAAAAGTGTGATTCGCGACTTATAGATCTTTAGTCCGGAACCACGAATTATTATTAATAAACTTCCAATTACAGACAAGCTTTTGTTCATCATTTGCATTGAACTACCTAAATCACATTACAACTGGTGTTCCGCAATTTTACTAAGAATAATACTTCTTTAGAAATTTGCCATTGATTGGCATCATGATCTTATCACCATTCGGTTTTGCCAACCGATATGCCCTGTTGGAGTAAGCTGTATCAATGACAAAAGATCCCTCCCACTTCGACTGGAACTTTCCTCTAGGCTTTTTGCCAGTTATGATCGGTCTTCTGACTGACAGGACCAGATCACCCTTCTTGAAAGTTCTTCGTTTGGCATTTTTGTTAAAAGTTCTGGAGATCCGCGCCTAGTATAGTTCAATACTCTGTTGAGCTTCCAAGTGCTTATTATCCAAAACTTCTAATTCTTGGAGTCTTTGCCGATGTCTTTCTTCTTGCGTCATTCTACTTGTTAACGCGACTCGCAATGATGGAATTTGAATTTCCAATGGCAAGACTGCTTCTGACCCATATACCAAGGAAAATGGCGTGGCATTAGTGGGGGTTCGGACTGTGGTGCAATATGCCCACAGACATTCTCCGAGCTTTTCATCCCAATCCCTTTGACTAGATGACACAAACTTTTTAAGAAGTTTTACAATGGTCTTATTGAAAACTTCTACTAGACCATTGGCTGCAGGGTAATATGGTGATGAAGCTACATCTTCGATCCTGTACTTATTGCAGAATCTGGAATATACTAGGCTCACGAACTGAGGCCCGTTATCATGAATGATTCTTTTGGGCACTCCAAAGCAATAAATCACATGGTGTTTGATGAATTTGACAACATCTGATGACTTTACTTCGGTCAGGGAAATGGCCTCAGTCCATTTTGAAAAATAATCCGTTATAGCTAAAATGAACCGGTGTCCTCTCGTTGATGGCGAAGAAATTGGCCCGACAATGTCCATACCCCATTGCTCAAATGGCCATACATAGCTGTTGGGTGGAGATATTCTGGAGCTTGATATATAAAGTCTGCATGTATTTGGTAGGTCCTGCACTTCTTGGCATAGTTAACCGCTTATGTCATCATTTTAGACCAGTAATAACCCATCTTTCAGATTCTATCCTAGAGTTTTGTCCCGGGCTGGTGTGCTCCGCAGATACTAGCATGAGCTTCTTCAAGTACTTTTCGAGCTTCGCGGTTAAAGAGACAACGAAGTAAAATTCCATCGTAAGATTTCCTGTACAGTCTCTGGAGCTCTGCATTAGAATAGAACTAGAAAGCCCTTCTTTGGATTGCCTTGACTTCTTTTGGATCTTCAGGTAAAATACTGTAAAGGACATAATCTATATAAGGGAAGCATCAATCCCTCGGTTCTAGACTTGATTCGAAAACATCGGCTTCGTCTTCCTATGGTTCCTTCATTTCCTGTTTGAGTTCGTCCTTTGGACAGAACAATTCCCTGCTCCCTACCATAATTTGCTTTCTAGCATACTTGGGCAAGGCTAATGTGGCAGCTAAGGAAGCTAGTGAATCTGCATAGCTATTTCGGTGGTGCTTTACATGGCTGACATAGAATCCATCGGCTATTTTAATCACCGCATGATAATACGGCAAAAGGTCTTCATGTTTGATCTCATATTCCCCTTTCACTTGATTTACAATAAGTTGAGAATCTCCATATGCCTCCAAATATTTGACCCCTAGTTGTTTAGCTATTTTTAAGCAATTAGCAGGGCGTTATACTCCGCGACATTGTTGGAGCACGAACTTGTTAATGAGTAGGCTCGCGGGATGATGTGGTTGTGAGGAGAGACGAAAACAAGTCCTACCCCCACAGTCATTCTTCTCTCGGATCCCATTCGGGAGTCACCATAGAAAAGAAGTTGCCATACACTTTTCGTGACTGTGTTTGCCTCTGGAGACTCTTGCGAGCCGTCTTCTTTTGGAGTCTGGCTCCATTCTTCCAACTCTCCAGGGATTTGTTCGTATAATTTCGAGGATGTCGGGATTGAATGTTTGGCTAAGGAGTCGGCCACAGCCTATCCTTTAATAGACTTTTGCGGGACAAAGTACATATCATACTGTGATAACAAAATAGCCCAGTTGGATAGCCTCGAATTCAACGATTTGGGTTTAGTCATTAGTATCTCAGGGGGTTAACTCTTGATACAACGTAGATGTTTTGTCCAACTAAATAGTGTCACTTTTTCTACACTGCGAACACTAAAGCTAAACATTCCTTCTCCACTGGGTTATATCGGTGTTCCGCCCTGATCATCATTCTGCTAAGGTAATAAATAGTTTGTTCATGACCCAATTCATTCTTCTGTGCTAACAAACCTACCAAGGAGTAGTCCATAGCCCTTACGTATAGCAAGAAAGGTACTCCCGAGACTGGGGCTACGAGCACTGGTGGTTTCATAAGGTATTGTTTGACTTCTTCAAAAGCCTTTTGGCATGCGTCATCCGAAACAAATGACACTTGTTTCCTCATCAACCTGGTAAATGGCTGACATTTACCGGACAAATTTGATATAAACCTACGGATGTACACCAGCCTACCTTGCAGTCCCCTTAACTCTTTGAGATTACGGGAAGGTGGCATATTTTGGAAAGCCTTAACCTTGTCTGGATCGAGATAAATACCTTTTGACGTTACGACAAAGCCAAGTAATTTTCCACTGGAAACCCCCAGAAAAGACTTAGTTGGGTTCATCTTGAGCTGGTGTTTCCTCATGAGGTCGAATACCGTCTTCAAATCTTTCAAGTGATCGCCCTTATCCTTACTTTTAATTGCTAGATCATCTACGTAGCATTCCACTGTCTTCTGGAGATGCTCTTGGAATATCACGTTCATGGCACATTGATACGTGGCACCCGTATTCTTTAGGCCCAAGGGCATAACTGTATAACAGTATACTCCGAGTGGTGTTCTGAAAGACGTATGCTTCTCATCATCAGGGTACATATTTATTTGATTATACCCTGAGAAACCATCCATGAACATCATACGCTCGTATCCACAAGTATTATCTATCATAACATCTGTGATGGGTAACGGGAATTCGTCTTTAGGGCAGGCTTCATTCAAATCCCTGAAGTCAGTGCAAATCTGGATTTTTCCATTCTTCTTGGTCACTGGAATTATATTTGCGACCCAATCAGGGTGCTGTTCCTCGCGAATAAAGCCTGACTAAATCAACTTTTTGATTTCGACTTCAATGGTCTCCATGATCTCTGGGCGAAATCTTCGTTGCTATTGCTTTATTGGTTTAGCATTTGGCCAGATGTTTATCTTATGAATCACGACACATGGGTCTAACTCTGGCATCTCCTCATAACTCCAGGCAAAAATATCGATGTCCTCGTGAATGGGGGATATTAATCCTTCTCTCTCTTCCGAGGATAGGTTTTCACTTATAAATATGGGTTTAGGATTCTTCTCATCCCCCATATTTATATGGATTACCTTATCTTCGGTTGGAGACTCATTCTGCTCAAACGGAATCTCCCACTTCGCATTAAGATGCTTGGCCCAGGGGTCATCTTTTTTTGACGGAGCTTCCTTTAAGTCTTTATCTTCTTGGATCGCGGAGGCCATGTTCGCGGACACCTCGCAGAAAATCATGCCAATACTGACATTTGAATTCCAACATGATGATTCTGACGAATGATCGAACTGCTTTTCCTCGGTTTTCTCTCCAAAGGAACCTTCGCGAGTGGTGACGTATCCTAACCCTTGCCGATTTTTTGATAATAATATGATATTTTCCCTTCTAGGACAAAGAGTTGAAGAATTGTTCATCTTCCTTTTCCAAAATTCAACCCCTGCCTTTGGCCAGATTATATCCCATTTTCTTTATTAATCTATGAGAATTTTCATTGTAATAGAAGAAATCGAGATTTCCCTGTTCTTCCTCAGAATCTAAGCATTTCTTTTTGTTCTTGTGACTTGCCCTTCCAAATACTATGACTTTCTGGGTTCCGTCCTTGGGAGGAACCTCAAAAATGACGTTGTTAGCACTTTCAACGTCATCACTTAATTCGTGTAAGGATGATCGAATAGGTGCTTGGGAGGATATCAGAGAACATATCTCATTCAAACAATTGCTGAATGCATTAGTGCTAGTGCTTGAGGGCTCAGAATCAATACCAGAAGAATAAGCAAACTCTAAATTTTCATTTATCACCCATTCACCATCAGAGTGAACGGTGTTATTTACATCAAGGCCTTCAAGGCTTATCACAATGGGCTCACCGTCCCAAATTACATCCTCGGATTTCGAATCTTCGGATCCTGATTCTGTGTCAGTTTCCTCGCTACTATCAGAGTCGTCTGGAACAGGCTGATATGAAACATCGAACGCATCTTGATACAGCAATGCGTCAGTAAAGTAGTTTTCAACTCCTTTAAAGAGTTATTTTTCTACGACCAGCGTTCTTGCACCCCCGTCTTTGTCCACGTACTTCATACATTGATGTAACGTGGATGGGACAATGAAGTTGCTATGGATCCAGGGTCTTCCTAATAGCAGGTTGTATGATGTGTCTGCATCTATCACGTAGCACGTGACTTCCATCTTCAGGTCGCCGATTGAGCACTTAAGCTTTATCTTACCCAACGGTCTACTACCGTTAGTATTGAATCCTAAGATAGTAGTGTTGGTCACTGCTAATCTGTTCATCGGAACTCCAAGATATCGTAGCATCCTCCGTGGCATGATGCTCAAGGCCAAGCCTGTATCAACTTGAATGCTATTAATCTCTGTAGATCCTATGTATCCTTTGTAATATAAAGGGCGGTGATGCTTATTACTCCTGACTTGTATGTCTTCCGGAGAGAAAGTGATATAGGGGACATTCTTACTAGAGACCTGGTGACACGTCATGCAAAGAGATTCTTCCTTCTCAATCATCTCTGGTATCTGTGCCAAGAATACCTCCGAATCTTACAGGGCTTCTCTTAAAGCTTCTCTAGTAGATTTAGAAAGTTTCAAGAGCTCGTACAAGGTTATTCTCGCGGGAATATTGGTTAACTGCGTTAAGATGTCGAACTGAAACGACTTCTGTAAATATTCCACAGGCTCTTTTCCCTTCTTCTTCAGAACTTTATCAAACTTAAACTCTTTTTGTTTGGCCTTCTCTAGAGATGGTCGAGGTTCTGCGGCCTGACCATAGTTCTTCAAATAGTCTTTTCCCGAATGGGTCCCCGAGGGAGGGGGATCCGTGTCAGCCACCGGAGAGTCTCCAATTTCTTCTTCCGAATCTGTTAGAGTAGGAATGCCTCCGTCATCTTAGAAAATTACGAAGACAACATTGGAAGTAAAGATCTTCCCTTTCGCCTTCTTCCAGATGAGTTGGAAGTCAATTGTTCATCGTTAAGGAGATCTGGATTCACCCACATTATCTCCTCCCTATCAGTTTCGAAGGGGGATAATCCTTTCTCCTACTGTTGATGCGGATCAAAATTCATGACCTGCATCGTGCCTCTACGAATGGGTTGAATTCTGTCTTGAATTGTTGACTATATCCAGTCAGGTACTTTATCGAACTTGACAGCACCATGTTCGCAGTCACCTTTTCTGGTGTTTTTGGAGCTTGATGACATTGGCATCTACTAAGGCTTGAATTTTATCCTTAAGGATGTAACAATTTTGGGTAGGGTGGATAATAATCCTATGGTAGACACAGTAATTAGGATCATTAACTCTCCCTGCTTCTTCCGGACGTTTAGATTCTGGCAGGTTCAGCATCTTCTTACCCATGAGGAGGTTGAAAATGGTTTTCGTATGCTCATCCTTGAAGGAATATTGTTTTTGAGGCATATGTATCTAAGGAGGGAGCTTCGGAGAAGACTTTACGGATTGCGGAGTATCAGCCACCATTGTCTCTTTCTCCTTATATCCTCGGATCGTGACCTATGATTGTTATCGTTATTTCGCTTATGATTCTCCTCGCCTCCTTCTTCGAGCCTTTGCGCGGTCTCCTTAGCCTCCTCAGCTTGTATGGTAAGATCCTTCCAAGTCGAGGACTTCATTGCTCCCATCCTGGCTAGAAGCTTAGTTGACAAATTATGTCGACAGGTTTCTACTAAGGTCTTTTTTGGCATCCCATGTGGGCATCTGAAAGAATCATTCTAGAACCTTTTAATGAAGTCCCGGACCGACTCCCCTTTCTTCTGCTTAGTAGCTAAAAGCGCCGGTATTGACACCTTCATATCGTCTTCATATAATCTAGTCAAGAAGGCTTTTTCCATATCGTTCCATGAATTTATGGTTCCCTGTTCTAGCCTCTGGAACCACTCAAATTCTAGTCCTGTCAAGATACTAACAAATACTCACGTAATGATGGGGTCGTTTCCGGCTAAATGTCCGATTTGTGACTTAAAATAGTAAAGGTGATGATTTGGCGATCTTTTACCATCAAAAGATTTGAGTTTCAATGGCTTGTACCTTTCTGGGAATGGCATGCTTTCCCATTCCACGGGATATGGCCTTACAACGCCCAGCTCCTGCAAATCACTTTTATGCATGAGAGCATTCAATTGATTTTGGAAACTTTCCACCCAGACAGCATTCGCGTTCCCTTCCTGATGCACAGAGCGGTCGTCATCATCCTCATGATGTTCTGCTTCTTCCTTATTGTGAAGAATATGACCTTCTTCTGCCTTCTTTCCCTTGTCAGTTTTTGGGTCATAGGGTGGTGTCTGCGAAGATGTATCCTTCAGCCTAGTCTTCTCCAGTTCCAGCAGAACATGTCTTTAAATTCGCTGATAGCGTTCTGCTATTATTGGATATGTTTGTCTTGTTCATCCATCTTCTGCATGAACTCTTCTGGGGTACTGTTTTGAGCCATGTATGCGGAGGCGGAGTCTTCCAGGAGCGAATCAGACGTTTGCGACTCAGCCATAACAGACTTGATCGTGTTTTCTTCATTGGAGGAGATTCCCACCATTTGTCTATAGTTCATTGGGATTGCCATCCCACTTTTGAGTCGAGTATTTTAGAAAACTCCCGCTCTTCATTGAGTATGTCCTTCAGATCCGAAGAGAGCTTTGAGTCGGAAGCACCTCCTTCGAAGACTTTCTTTGTCTTCTTTTTCTTCTTCTTTTCCCCGACACTTATCATATTGGATGACGCCTCGGGGTTTTCGGACTCAGAAAACTCGAGCCTATTTCGTCGTCTCCTCTTCGCCGGTTGGGATGAGGATGTTGATGGAGCCGATAGTCGATGGAACACCGACGTTCTAGTATGGGTTCAATAATGACAATGAGATAGTACTGCATTGATCAGTCGTTCGTAATGGCAATGAGATGTGTGGGATTCATCCCTCTTTCTGTTTAGAAGTTCTCGAAAATCTCTTGCATTGGAATTCTTGGTGACGGCGTCACTAGTGAAAGATAGCCTTGGGACTGGCATCTCTCTTTCGTCGAAGGCTCTTGGAGCAGGTCTCACTCTTGCTGGGACAGTGAGTGAGATACTCTTAGCCTTATAGATAGGCGCAAGTCTTCCTCGAACTAGAGGTTCGCGGGCTTCTTCAATGTGTGATCATGCTTCCCCCTAGAACACAAGGGACGCGGATGTATGCTCCGCGTTTGTAGTCATAGATAACTTTGGTGGATTTACTCCGTTTTCTGTACGAAATGCGAGTAAATCCTTCCGCGTCTTGATCTTCTACAACCTCGCATTTTGGCCTCCATACTTGTACAGTAGGCCTCGCGATCATGAGTTGGCAGTTTTCTTTTGCTGCATGGTCCTGCGAAGGGCACGAGCTTTGCTTGTTCTTAGATTCCTTCTCGTTGTACGAATGAGAGGAACCTTCTTTTCCGCATCATAGACTTGCGGAGTAGGTAGTGGTCGTTTCCCTTTGTTGAAGTGGGGACCTTGATCCACTTTGCTTGAGAGATCAGGAGTCTTAGCCGAAACTGGCTTAGAGCCCAATATTGGTGAAGAAGAGGATTTCGGACCAGTTTAGTCTACTGACTCCCTCGGTTGAGTTATTGCCCTTAGAGCCTCCTTGGAAATTGACCCCTTAGAGACTTTACGGCATCCCCATAGGGAAGTAGGGTTCTTAGAGCCTGAAGAAAGGAATTCTTTATACCTTTCTTGGTTAACATGAATGGTGAGCGAGTTGACCAGGCTGCCAACTGGAATGTTGTCAGATTGAGCTACTACCAGATCACCGGAGGTGATGGCAGTCCCCAGCGGAGTCGCCAATATTTTGTTTGCCATAAAAATTATAAATGATGCTCTATTGAGATTTTTCAATAAAGAATTATAATCCATCGGTTTTCCGTTTACAGAAGATGAGGAAAATGGATTTCCTCTTTGTTTAAAACTGGGTTCTGAGATAGTTGTGGAGGACGATCCTGCTCTCCGTTGACACTTCGCACAAACTCTTTCAGAAGGTTCTGGAGTCTTGATCACAAGGGGTAATTCAAGAAGAAGATGATCGATCCCTTCTCTTTCGTTCTCCCACCATTTATAGGGGTTCTAGGGCAACGTCTCCATCTCATTCGTTCGACCGTTAGCCCCACTACTCGATAAGTCCCGTCATACTCGTAAGGTAGTTACTCCCATGATCGAATTAATGCCGCTGCATTTGTTTGGCAGTTAGCTCCACGATCCGAAGTGGCAACTCTCTTATTCGGGTCGAGTGACTTTGTATTAAATCTCTCCCCGAAAACTATGGGTAGTATCGCGATCTCAATTTTAGATTCGCGAACATATTCTGTCGTCACTGGGTCGTGAACCTCGATCTTTAGATTTGCGAATCTACTGAGTTGTGGATCTCCAACCCTAAATTCGCTGATCTGCTTTGTTTTTTCCAGAATTTTTTGCCGACACCTGTACTTAACTTAGACACTGCTATCCTCTTAAGAAATTCTTCAATCACAGTGTTAATGATTTTATGTGGCTACTAAGGAAGTGTATTGGGATGATTTTAGATGGGGGGACTTCCTCGGGTTTGGACGCCCAATGTTGACCAGTTATCTGGACAATATTGAAAGGATTGGAGGGCGTGACTGAGCAGCTCCTTATCGAGCCCACCTAGAAGCTTTAGAAGATCAGGTACAAATGCTAAACACAGTCCGCCAGGCGGATAAGGAAGCGATTACCGAGATTGAAGTGGCGAGGCTTCGAGTAGAGTTAACAGTTCACCAGGTGCAATTAAGGCGCCAAGAGGAAGACTGGTCTCGGGAGTTAGTGGAACTTCGAGCCAATCAAGAGTCAGTCCTCAGAGGGCTAGAAATGGTGGACTTTGAGATCAACGAGAGTCAGGCGACCATTCTCAGAGCTCGGGAGACTATTGCCAAGGCTCAAGCTATTTTAGAAGCTAGTGAGTTCAGGCTGGGGGAGTCTGTAATGAAGCGCGAAGAGTTGATCCTACAACAGGGACAACTCGAACAAGAGGGCATGGTGAGAAACCGCTCAATTGAAGAAGCCTGTCAGCGGTTGACTCAGCAACTTGCTATTAATGATGATGACTTGCGTCGGCGAGCTCAACGTTCTGTAGAAGAAACCCGTCTTCGAGTTATTGACGAGGCGGAGAATAAACTGAAACTTCTGTGAGAACCTTAACTCGCTTACTTATTTTTCTTTTTCTTTTTTTATTGTAATAAAGGAACCCAAATATTTTGAATTCTTTTATTCTTTTGTAACTTTACACATTCTTTCAATTTATGAATAAAGACCACTCTTTGATTCCTTTATCTGTTGGCTTCAAAATTTTCCTCGCGTAGGTAATTTCAAAATTTTGGCTCCAAAATAGTCCAAGGCCCACTCGCGTAACTTAGATTATTGATGTCAGGATGATTGGGTTAGGATCGCTGATTTCGGCAGAAACGCTTGTGAGACTCGGCCTTGATACAGCTCAATCTGTTGTTGAGCCCGAATACACTTTTCATCTAGCATTTCTAGTTCCTGCAGTCTTTGTCGGTGTCGTTCTTCCGTCGTCATTTTTGCGGTTAACGCTACTCTTAATGACGGTATCTTGATCTCCAGAGGTAAGACGGTCTCGCTCCCATATACCAAGGAGAAAGAGGTAGTTTTAGTAGGGTTGTGAATGGTGATGCGATATGCCCACAAATACTCTCCTAACTTCTTATCCCAATCACGCTTGTTGGAAGAAACAAATTTCTGAAGAAGCTTAATAATTGTTTTATTGAAGGCTTCGGCCAAACCATTAGCCGCGGGATTATATGGCATTGAAGCAATATTTTTTATTCTGAACTTATCGCAGAATCGTGAAAACCCCTGACTGATGAATTATAGCTCGTTGTCATGAATGATCCTTCGAGGGCGCCAAAGCGATAGATAACGTGATGCTTGATGAACTTAATTACATCCGCTGTCTTAATTTCTCATGAGTATAGCTTCGGCCCATTTTGAAAAATAGTCGGTTATCGAAGTATAAACCGATATCCTCTGGATGATGGGGGAGTTATTGGCCCCACAATATCCATCCCCCATGCTTCAAAAGGCTAACTGACAACAATAGTATGTAGGTATTCTTGAGGTTGATGAATGAAGTCAGCGTGCACCTGGCATGCATGGCATCGTTTAGCGTATGCCATTGCATCAGTAATCATTTTTGGCCAGTAATATTCTAACCTTCTTATATGATCCCCAAGTTTCGGGCCGGGTTTATGGGCTCCACATATTCCATCATGCATTTCTTTAAGCACTTTATTGGCCTCTGTTTTTGAGATGCAGTGTAGTAAGAGACCGTCACTTGACTTTCTGTACAAAGTCTGAAGTGCGGGGTCATAATAGAATCTTTGAGCCTTCCTCTTTATTGAGGCGGCTTCTTTAGAATCTTCTAGCAACATCCCATATAAAGCGTAATCCACGAACGAAAATGGCCAATCACGGGGTTCTAGAGTTAGGCCTACTTGGCACACTTCTTTGGTTTGGAGGATCGTATCAGGGTGGAAAAGTTCTCTATTTTCAATAGTGATACTTTTAGCTGATCCTGGCGAGATTGCCAATGTTGCGGCTAATGCTACAAGAGCGTCTGTATAGACATTCTCATGTCGAGGTATATGATTAATATAAAACTGATCGAAATAATTTGCCAACTCAATGGCTAGTTGATGATAGGGAATGAGGGTTTCATGTTTGACTTCATACTCGCCCGTCATCTGATTGACGATGAGTTTAGAGTCTCCATATGCCTCTAAATAATTCACCCCCAGTTGCAAAGCCATTTTTAGGCCAATAATGAGTGCATTATATTCCGCTACATTATTTGTGCAAGGCTCGGTCAATGAGTAACTATTAGAAAGTATGTGTTTATACGGTGATATAAGTACCACCCCCACTCCTGCTGCAGATCGTCTTGTGGCACCATCAAAGAATATCTGCCATGGTTGTTTTTTATTAACCATGTTGACTTCTGACGGCTGTTCTGAGATATCCTCTGATGGTTTAGAATTGATCTAGATCGGATGGTCTGCGAGAAAGTCAGCAATCGCTTGCCTTTTCATGGCTTTCTGGAGAACAAAGTGGATATCATATGGTGATAGTAGCAATGCCATTTTGCTAATCTACCATTTAAAGACCTCGGCTTTGTCATAAGGATTTTTAGAGGGTTGACTAGGGATATGACATTGATTGTTTGCCCTGAAAGATAGTGTCGTATTTTCTGGATAGCGAACACTAGGGCTAAACATTCTTTTTCAATTGGGGTATATCGATGCTCGGCTCCCATCATTGTACGACTTAAATAATAAAGAGCATGCTCATGACCACGCTCATTATATTGAGTGAGTAACGCTCATAATGCGTGATCCATGACCCTTACATATATAAGGAATGGTTTTCTAGGGACAGGTGTCATGAGGACAGGAGATTTCGTAAGATATTCCTTAAGGTCATCAAATACTTGTTGACATGCTTCGTCCCAAATAAAGGAAACCCCCTTTTTCATTTGTTTAGCAAACGGTTAGCATCGTCCTGATAAATTAGAGATGAAGCGATGAATATAAGTCAACTTTCCTTGTAACCCTCTCAGCTCTTTAAGATTCCGGGGAGGCGGCATTTCTTTTATTGCTTTTACTTTATCGGGATTGAGAAAAATCCCGTCTGAAGTAACTACAAATCCGAGGAATTTTCCACTGGATACCCCCATGAAAGATTTAGCAGGAATCATTTTCAGGTGATGTTTTTGCATGAGATTGAAGACTGTTTTCAAATCCTAAAGATGGTCCTCTTTATTTTTGCTCTTGACCGCCAAATCATCTACATAACATTCCATGGTTTTGTGCAGATATTCTTTGAATATAACACTCATTGTGCGTTGATAAGTGGCTCCGACATTCTTCAATCCGAAGGGCATCACTGTTTAACAGTATACTCCCAATGATGTTTTGAAGGCCGTGTGCTTTCATCATCTGGGTGCATTTTAATCTGATTATAACCCGAGAAGCCATCCCTAAAAGACATCATCTCGTAACCGCAGGTATTATTAATCATCACATCAGTAATTGGGAGGGAAAATTCGTCCTTAGGGCATGCGACATTTAGATCCTAAAAATCAATACATATCCGGATCTTGTTGTTCTTCTTGCGAACTGGCACTATATTGGCCACCCAGTCAGGATGTTGTTCTTCTCGAATAAATCTTGATGTTATGAGCTTATTAACCTCGGCAACTATAACCTCCATTAATTCTGGTTGGAAATGCCTTTGCTGTTGTTTGACTGGCTTGGCGTCTTCTCTAATATTTAATCGGTCTGTAGCAATCTGGGGATCGAGCCCGGGCATATACTCGTAGCTCCATGCGAGCACATCTATATATTCCTTAATAAGGGATATGAGTTCTTCCTTTTCTATGGGAGTTGGTGTGTTACTTATAAAAATGGGTTTTGGATTCTCTTTCATTCCCATAGTAACTTGTACTAATTTATCTTCTGTGGGTGGGTCGTGCTGTTCAAAACGGACATCCCAAAGAGTATCTATATTTTAGCCCAGGACTCATCTTGAATATGAATTGGCTCCTCGTCGCTTTCTTGTGCGGCTGAAACCATATTCGTAGTTAGAGATTGAAACCAAGAATCAGTACTTAGATCGGAATCGTGATCTAATGGATAAAGATCTCCGTCGGTTAAAGAGTTTTCTTTGAGTTTATTTGGCAGTGTGGAAGGAGTGGATACGTACCCCAACCCCCTTCGAGTTTTATGATAGTAGTCTGAGCTTTTTCCTCTTGGTCTAAATGAGGGTAAAAGATTTCGTTGCCCTTTTCCAAAGTTTAGTCCCGGCTTCTGGGTAAAATTATAACCCATTTTCTCCACTATCTGTCAGGATTTATGTTCATATAGGTGAAATTGAGATAATGTTTGTTCCTCACTTTCACTACATTGCCTTTGGTTAGGTGACGCAACCACTTTGCCGAAGACAATTGGTTTCTGAGATACCTGTCGAGGAGGTACTTCAAAAAAGTGATCTCGTCATTTTGTTATTTTGGACCGAGAGAGGAGGGATGACCTGATTGGCAAGTGATATACTGCCAGAACTTCAAGTTCGGACAGGCCATCTGCCTCGGTAGAAGTACAAGAGGGTTCAGACTCGTAGTGACAGCAGGCTTATAAACTAACTTCATATTTTCATTAATAACCCACTCATTATCGGCTACATTAGTTACATTAATATTATCAAAGTCTATATTAAAATTCATACCAGGGTTTATCTCATAATCGCCCCCATCATCCTCTCCTGGGGATTCATATTCGGTATCCGCCTCATTGCCGCTGTCCCCGGGTTCTTCAGATTCTTCGAGGATCTCATAGGAGACCTCATGGGCCAGCTTATATCGCATGGCATCAGTGAAGTAAGTCTCTAACCCTTTAAACGGTTGCCTATCTGCAATTAATGTCTGGACTTCTCCGTTCTCATCACAGTATTTCATGCATTGGAGAGTCGATGGGGCTATTATATAGGCATGAATCCATGGTCGCCCCAACAGGATATTATAGGACGTGTTTGCGTCAATGACATAGCACGTAACTTCTGTCCTCAAATCTCCGATCTGACATCGGAGTCGGATCTTCCTGAGGGGACAACTATCATTGGCATTTAACCCATATATCGTGGTGTTTCATTGGTGTAAGGTGATGGGGTGAAATTCCCAACAACTGCATTAGTCTTCTTGGAATGACACTTAGTGCAGACCCCGGATCGATTTGAATGCGGTCTACTTTTATAGATCCAACATATCCGGTGAAATATAAACGTCTATTGTGCTTTATATTTCTCACCTGCATGTCTTCTAGGGAGAAAGTTATCTGCGAGACTTGCCTCCTCACTTGATGATAGCGGGGGCAGGAATCTCATTCCTCATTGGCTGGCTCAACAATCTATACCAGGAAATATTCAGAATTTGCCAAGGCCTCTCTTAATAATTCTCAAATCGACTTTGATAATCGTAGTAACTCGTAGAGCATAATTCGAGCTGAGATATTAGCCAACTGGGCTATGATGTCAAATTTGAATGAGGCGTCTTTGATTTCTTCATCTTTCTTTGGACTTTTCTGGAAACGAAGTCCTTTTTACTTTGCAGGCTTTACAGATTTCCCATATATATCTTTAGAGCCTACTCTTGTATAGTCTTTGAGATAAGCTCTGCCGGATCGAGTGCCAGAAGGACCTGCCTCATCTTGGTGAGTGGCCATAATTTCGTCCTCCTCTTCAGTGTCCGTCAGTGCATTCATAATTATGTACTCTTCTTTAATTCTTGCGGAAATAATATTACTAGTCCGCTTCCTTTTTTGGGTATTTGATGCGGTCCATTGTTCATCCTGTAGGAGTTCAGGATGAACCCACATGAATTTCCCTCTTTGTGTCGTCACAGGGGTAAGCCCTTTCTGTGCCATCTCATGCGGGTCATTGTTCGCAGCAGAAATTCTTTGCTTTCCTTCCATTGAATTAACTTAAATTACAACGAAAGTGAACAAGAAAAAGAAAAAACAAACGAGAGGATTTTATATCTCAATCGCTCTCTTTTACAAAATAGTGTGGGATCTGTGGCGATGGGATCTGTCAAGCAGCTCCTTTGGACGATCTGACGTCGAAATCTTCTCTCTTGAAGATGACGGCCGACTGTAGACGATCTTCTCTAGTCTTTCACGAACTCAAGGCTCTATGCATAACTTGAATTCTCCAAGATGCCGAAAAGAAGAAAAGAAAACCAAAAAGACCCCTAGGGCTTCCCCAACAGGGTATTTATAGCCTTAGGATGATTTGAGAGTTTCTATCTAAATAGAATTTGTTCTCATCAAGGATTCCAATCAAATATCTTAGTTTTGATTTAAATCTCTTGATTTTTAGTTCTGATCGGAATTAATTTGGGTACTTGAAGAAGCCCAAATTTTAATCTCAATCAATTTGAAATTCTGGTTATCTGCTCACGCGGAGCTAATCATATCAAAACGCGGAGGTATTGAACCAGAACGCGGAACTGACGCGGAGCTATTGAATAGTTCCGTGTTTTGCTCAAACGCGGGGCTAAAGTAGCCAAACGTGGGGCTGCGGAGTTAGCTCCGCGTTCAGTTGTGGAAAACTCTATTTACTTAGAAATTTTCACCGCCAACAGAACCCCCCTAAAGTTTTCAAAATGGTTTAGAACTTAGCAAATTTTGAAATACTTTGGATCTTTAAACTGAAAACGCAGAGTTAAAATACCAAGTTTATCTCGCGTTTTGTTCTCTTGCGCGGAGCTAAATAGCTTTGCGTTTCAGTGAGTAATTGCTTATTAACTACTCAGTAATTACTTAGTAATTGCTCAGTAATTACTCCTGCTCTGACTTTCGCGCCGAATACCAAGAGGCGGATCATTTAAATAGAGTCTCAAGCTCTTCTTCTTCTTCATTTCATCCGAAGAATTTCAAAACCTTAGAGCTCAGGCGATTCAGGCGAATCAGTTTGAAGGGATGATCTTCAACCGAACTTTCTTCGACTTTCCAAAGATTTTTTATCACTAGCATGTCATCTAAGAAGAGTACGGCATCGCACGCCTCCTCACCATCGGCGACCGGCACTAGTAGTGGGCGGCCGAGGCAGTGGCCACAATGGCGAACCAGTCCTTGTTGCACCAATCAGAGGCAGAAATTTTCAACTTTTAGACTCCTTAGATCAATTTTGGAGTGTTTTGGCTCGGTTTTAACCGACCAACCATTTTTGAACCGGCGAGATCGCCATTCTTCGGCCGTAAGGCTTGGGACGAAAGGAGAAGACAGAGAAGAACTCTGGTCTTTTTCTTACGCGAAGTTATCACGTCATCCTCGCGTTTGAAACACGGGGCTATTTTAACTAGCAGTCGCGTTTTAATCGCGAGGCTATTTTGACTAGCAGTCGCGTTTCAATCGCGAGGCTATTTTGACTAGCAATCGCGTTTCAATCGCTAGGCTATTTTGACTAGCAGTCGTGTTTCATTCGCGAGGCTATTTTGACTAGCAGTCGCATTTCAATTGCGAGGCTATTTTGACTAGCAGTCGCGTTTCATTCGCGAGACTATTTCCTCAACTGCGCGCGGAGTTTATCCTTAGCTCCGCGTTTTCATACTTAGAAGATTTTTCGAGTTTTTGTAAAAAAAATTCTAACTCTTGATTCTTCTTTTGCAGTGAAGTACTTGGATCAGATCCTTTTTGAAGAGGAGTGCATGTGGCTCTTCCGATCTTCATCAGCAAAAGTAACTCTAAAGAAGCCAGAAGCATATGCTTTACAACATAGTTGCAGGTTTTAAGCCCTAGCTCCAAAAGATAAACTTTTGAAGGAGTTACAAGAACTCTGCGGCAGCTCATTAAGTTTTCTTGAGGACCATTTCTGTTAGATGACAATCTCTGTTGCTTTCCAAAGCAATAGAGATGATCATCTAAGGGCTTGTAGCATGTCGAATCCAACTTGTGCATCTTCATTAGGATTCTTGTAGCCGTATCTTCAGATAATCCACTAAGAATTTTAAACAGATCATAGTTGAGATTTGCAAAGGATATCTTTTGCATGTGAACTAGGAAATTTCAACACTCCATGGAGACTTATTGTCGGGTTATTGAAGCTTTTGGGAGAGCTATAACTCCCTCTTCTTCTGTAACCTTTTGCTTCATGAATAAAGATAATTCTTTTTCTCTTTATCTGCTGGCTTCAAGAATTTTGCTTACTCAACAAATAAATAACTCATTATTTTAGTAAAACAATCTAAGACTCATTTGCGTAACTTAGACTTGTTAGTACCTGAAATGATCGGATAAGGATCATTTAAGTTAGACAGAGGCGCTTAATCGCACATGCCTTAGTTTTAATGGAGGCAATTCAAGGCTCTGATGCGTAACTTGAACTGCACATGCCAAGATAATCAAGTGATGATTATCAGATTTCGGCATAGGCGCCTAATTGCGCATGCCTAAGTCCGAACTTCATAGAAACGCGTAGCTAAAATACCAAGTTAGTTTCGCGTTCTGCATAGTTACGCGGAGCTAATAGCTTCGCATTTTAGATGACCATGCGAAGCTAAATAGCTTCGCGTTTTGGGGAGTAACTGATCAATCAGTCGTTCCGATTTTTGCGCCGAATACCAAGAGGCAGTTTTCTTCATTTAAATGGAGTTTTAAACTCTTTCTTCCTTACTCCATTTGAAGAGATTTCAAGAACTCAGGCGACTAGAGCTCAGGCGATTCAGGCGACCAGGCGACCCGATCGATTTCTCCAAGTTCTTTGTCGATTTCTCTCCGTTTTCTTCAAGATCAATGGCACCCAAGACTCGCGCTTCCTCTCGCGCATCCTCGCCGTCGGCGGCCGGCGCGAGCAGCGGCGAGCCAGTCCACGCCTCGCCTATCGGAGGTAAGAACCTCACTTTTGGGGCTTTCTAGAACACTTTTAGAGTGATTTGGCTCGGTTTTCACCGGCCAATCATCTCTTTTTATCGGTGAGATCGCCGTACTCCTGCCAAATGGCTTGGAAAAGAAGGAACAGATCTCTGATCTTCCTCCACGCGAACCTATCACGTTATCTCCGTGTTTTAAACGCGAAGTTATTTTTGCTAACTATCACGTTCGGACGCGAGGTTAGAGTTTTGGCTTCGCGTTCGTAAACACGAAGTTATTTTATCATTCTCGCATTTTGCCAAAACGCGAGGCTATCTTCTTAACTTCGCGCGGAGTTATCCCTAGCTCGGCATTTTCATACTTAGAAAATTTTTCTGATTTGTAGAAATTTTCCTAAATCTTAATTCCTCTTTCGCAGTTGGCTACTCAGTGGATCCAATCTCCCAAGGGCATCATTTTGGCTATGGCGGGGGTGCAGACTCAGTCACCCAGTTTCGCTTCACCATTGTTCTTGCTGCCTACAAGCCTGGTTTGAGAGAGCACAGGGAAAAGCTGATTAGATACAGCCCTGTTACCACACAGGAAATCATAACAGATACTCCTTTTGAAGCTATGAACCGGGAAGTGTTGGACAAACCAGCGTTCCTTTTTGGAGACACAATGGGGCAATCAGACCAGATCCTCTTTAAAGAAGAGTGTATGTGGCTTTACCAATTTGGCGATTTGCTAATATTTCTGCCCAGCATGGAGCGTAGCTACCCTCTAGTCTATCTTCAAAGGCTAGCCATGCACCGTGAATTAGAGTGGGGACTGAGCCAAGAATACGATTGTGTCCCTACAGGCAAATTGGGCACACACGGGACTTACCAAGATGGTCCCATAAGATGTATCACTGGGTTGCTTCCTGGAAGAATCACTAAGGAGCACCCAGTAGGAGATGTCCCAATTCGCGCACGAACTCTCCTAAGCGAGTTCATGGCGCAGTGAGGTCAATACCCAGCTAATGATTTCAGGATGCCTGGCTGGGTCTACTCTTCTGGCAATATGTGGTGGGCTTGCCTTGTCCAATACATGCTAGATTCCTATGAACCAGTTCTGAGATAAATTGGATTATACAAAACTATCAGAAATGTTCAATTCGGGATTCCTCAGAGTGCCTATCACTTTTTCGGTCTCTTGGAGATGTACAATCCTGAGACTGACACTTTCTTTACACCAGTGGGTGAGCTGGGATTTGCCCTCCATGAGATGTTTGAAGTGTCCGGGTTGTCAATGGGCGAAGTCCCTTATGAAGAGTATATCCACACCACTGAAGAGCTGAATCTGCTGAAGGTGATGGACGAGCGCATCTACACCACTTACTGGGAGATGATGTGTCATTACCGCATCTGTGCCGACATGGCAGGTGTGCGTAATCAGGGTATTGGTCACAAGAAATGGGCCGATTACCTTTTTGCCAACTTAAACTCTAAAGATAGTTCGGCAACAGTTCATGGCTATGCCCCTACTGATGTCAAGGAGATCGATCGCCGTATTGCTAATACTCGTGTTATATTTTATACGGTTGAATCCAATGAAGGTGGATTCAACCCTGGCACAGTCTTCAAGAGCTACCATTACCAAGCTCAGTTCCCCATATCCAATAGAGGTCTCATTGCTGGGTTCTTGATGCTGTGGCTAAAGAGATGCGTCTGCCGTCTTTGCCGAAGGAGGCAATTGCAATGAACGTGGTATATCCCGCAGCTCTTCTTGCATATGGCCGACCCTTCGGACTCCTTCCTGCGATGGTGTGCAACCTACAAAGGGGACTACGAGAGCTCTATAATGGTTTTATTTCTGCCGATAAGGGAAAAGGGTAAGGAAAAGGCAAGTCAAAGGAGACTGCCAAGGCGAAGACTCCAAACCCCAGGGTGGAGATGCCTTACACTTACTTGATGGCGTGGCTCGTTATGCACTGTCCCTCTTTAATGAATGCGGCCGAACACCACTCTGCTGACAAGCCTCTCCTTGTGGAGCTATATGAACGCTCTACATGGAAAAGTCATTATATGTCGTAAATCCGGAAGACGCTCCGCCATCACCAAAATTATGAGATCTTCCGATGTTTCCCGGATTTTCCTGGTGGGGAATACGGGTCGAAGTTCAAGGATACTTTGGGAGCGGATAATTTTACCGTTTTATCTTCAGGAGTGTTCTGGTGGCTCCTTAATATCCGACCCGGGCACTTGGTGTATCGTCAAGACACCAAGTGTTATGTTGAACCATACACCCCAAGCCGCTTCGCTCGCCAGTTTGGATATTCCCAACTTTATGTGGGTAATCTGAACAAGGATCTGGCTTATGAAGGGAACTTGTACGAGGGGGCCCGCGGCTGGTTCCACTTTGTAGCTGGTGGAACCGGAGCTAAATTCCTCCTGCCTCAGAAGTCGCCAGAGTTAGCTATGACTCTTAGCTTCTACACGTGGTATAGTGTCGCAAATACTGACGTGCCTAATTTTTCCATCAACCGGAGTTGTTGTAAGGAAATAGAGGCCTTTTATTTTAGCCGCAAGGGGGCTAAAAGAATAAGGGTAAGAGGAATGGACGAATTTCTTGGCACAGCGGTCGATCCATCAGATGTTGATGACTCTGATGATGATGACAATGATGGTGATGAGGATGATGCTGATGCTGGCAGTGCTCCTCAAGACTTGGTTCCCTGTCCCCGGAGTCCAACCGTTAAACGCCGTAAACCTGTAAGAGGCGAATCGGCGAAAAAGAAACAGAAATTAGCCCCGGGACCCTCTTAGTCCCTGAAGAGGCGGCAGCCAAGTTTACTTCAGATTTGTTGGCTTCAACTCTGCCTCCGGCGCCAGCTGAAGATAGTAGACCTGCTGAAGCTCCAAGAGCTACTGAGGTCCTGACTTCCCCAACAGCAGAATCTGTTGATCATTCTGCGACGCAACCCCTAGGTAGTGAAGCAGGCGCGCTCCTGGAAACAACAATGGCTCCTCCTTCAAGTCCGACCACTGGACTTGTTTCTTCTGGTGTGGCTCTTTTATTCTATCTTCTTGTTCATATTTCCTCGTTATATGTAACACTATTTGTTTGCTTTTTATAGGTGGTCAGCCCCACTCGCCGATGCATTCGACTACCAGGGGAGAGTCTGAGGAGAGGGTGGATTATTCGGGCATCACTGGCTCAGCAGGTGGAAGAAGTAGTTCTGCAAATGAATTTGACGCAGACTACTTCACGATAACTCCTCCCTCTGTTCCTTCTTCAGTTCCCCCTATCGATGAACTCGGGAGCGATGATAGGACAGAGGTGGTTGTCAAGGCTGCAGCAAGAGAAGCTACGCCATCCCCGAGTCTGCCGTCTCCGACACCAATGGTCTGCTCTGAGGAAACTTTTCCGGTAGTAGTTGGTGTGCCCTCTGCTCCTCAGCCAGCAATATTAACGTCTTCTACCATTATGGCTGTTGAGACGTTGGTGGCTCCTCCAGCCCCAATTCCTCCGTTAGCGGGAGATGAAGAAAATTTTAAGTTCTCATTCGAAGCCACTTCTGCCACGGGAGGAACTTCGGGTGAAGACACACCATTGTCTACCCCTGCTGGTGGCACTGCCCGAGTGATCTGTGCTAATGATGCTTCTCCTCGGGTTCCTAGTTCTGCCAAGTCCATGTTGGCTTTACTGGCCCCTCATGTCATGAATCTAGTATAAGGACGGGCTTCTTCTTCCTCGACCCCAACAGACGCTACTCCTCCTCAGGCGATATCTTCCTTAGTACTGCCTGCTTTAAACACAGACACTGTGGACTCTCTTGAAGAATTCTTCAACTACGGTGTAAATGACTTTTTGTGGCTACTGAGGAGGTGTATCGGAATGATCCTGGATGGAAGAGATTTCTTCAATCTTGGACGTCCAATATTGTCCAGCTATCTAGATAATATTGAAAGGATTGGGGGACGTGACCGAGCAGCTCCCTATCGGACCCGCCTTGAAGCTTTAGAAGAACAGGTGAATACGCTAAACACAATTTGCCAAGCGGATGTGGAAGCGATTACTGAGATCGAGTCGGCGCGGTTTCGGGCAGAGTTGGTGGCTCGTCAAGAGGAATTGAGGCGCCAAGAAGAAGTCTGGTCTCGGGAGTTGGCAGAGCTACGAGCCAGTCAAGAATCAATCCTCAGGGGGTTAGATATAGTGGACTTCGAGATTGAGGGAAGTCAGGCCGCCATGCTTAGGGCCAGAGAGATCATTGCTAAGGCTCGAGCTATTCTGGAAGCCAGCGAGTCTTGGTTAGGAGAATCCGTAAAGAAACGGAAAAATCTGATTCTTCAACAAGGACAGCTCGAACAGGAGGGCCAAATAAGAAGCCGTACTATTGAAGAATCTCGCCAGCGGTTGGCCCAGTAACTGGCAATAAACGATGACGATTTATGCCGGCAGGCCAAACACTCCGTGGAGGAAACTCGTCATCGAGTGATTGACGAGACGACAAATAAATTGAGGCTTCTAGGAGATCCATAACTTTCTTTCTATTATTTTATTCTTCATTATTTTTGTAATAAGAACTTGTAATAAAAGAGGGAACTTTACTGATTTTTGTAACTTCATCCTTATGAATAAAGATAATCTTTTGATTCTTTTACCTGTTTGGCTACAAAATTTGTTTGCTCAACAGATAACTTGTCATCAAAATGATTTCGTTGTTTAGGTAAAACAGTCCAAGGCTCATCTGCGTAACTTGAACAAATGGGGGCGGTTCAAGGCTCTCATGCGTAACTTGAACTGCACACACCAAGATGACCGGGTCAGGATCATCAGATTTTGGCAGAGGCGCCAAATTGCGCATGCCTAGTTTTTAAGAAAAGAAGTCCAAGTGCTCATCTGCGTAACTTGAACAAATGGGGGCGGTTCAAGGCTTCTCATGCCTAACTTAAACTGCACACACCAAGATGATCGGGTCAGGATCATCAGATTTCGGCAGAGGTGCCAAATTGCGCATGCCTAGTTTTTAAGAAAAGAAGTCCAAGTGCTCATCTGCGTAACTTGAACAAATGGGGGCGGTTCAAGGCTCTCATGCGTAACTTGAACTGCACACACCAAGATGACCGGGTCAGGATCATCAGATTTCGGCAGAGGTGCCAAATTGCGCATGCCTAGTTTTTAAGGAAAGAAGTCCAAGTGCTCATCTGCATAACTTAAACAAATGGAGGCGGTTCAAGGCTCTCATGCGTAACTTGAACTGCACACACCAAGATGACTGGGTCAGGATCATCAGATTTCGACAGAGGCGCCAAATTGCACATGCCTAGTTTTTAGGAAAAGAAGTCCAAGTGCTCATCTGCGTAACTTGAACAAATGGGGGCCGTTCAAGACTCTCATGCGTAACTTGAACTGTACACACCAAGATGACCGGGTCAGGATCATCAGATTTCGGCAGAGGCGCCAAATTGCGCATGCCTAGTTTTAAAGAAAAGAAGTCCAAGTGCTCATCTGCGTAACTTGAACAAGTGGATGGTTATACTCCTAGTGATCTGGACCAGATGTGACAGTTACTCTGTCATCATTCTGGTTTAGTTTAGGCATAGTATTTCTTCATAAATTTACCGTTGATCGGCATCATTATTCTATCACCATTCTGATTCATTAAGCGATAGGCTCCACTAGAGTATACCGTCCCCACAACAAACGGTCCTTCCCACTTGGGTTCAAATTTACCCTTAGTTTTGTGGGTTAGAACCAATGGCCTTTTAATAGCCAGAACCAAGTCTCCTTATTTAGAGGTCCTTGGTTTAACGTTCTTATTGAACGTTTTCGAGATTTGGGCTTAATACAACTTAATTTGTTACTGAGCCCTGAGACGTTTTTCATCTAACGCCTCTAGTTCTTACAATCTTTGTTGATGGCGCTCTTCTGTCGTCATCTTTGTGGCTAAGGCCACTCTCAAAAATGGTATCTGGATTTCAAGAGGCAAGACGGCCTCACTTCCGTAAACCAAGGAGAACGGGGTAACTTTTGTCGGAGTGCGAATGGTTGTGCGATAAACCTACAGACACTCTCCCAGCTTTTCATCCCAGTCCCTTTTGTAAGAGGAGACAAACTTCCGAAGGAGTTTAATGATTGTCTTGTTGAAAGCTTCGACTAACCTATTTGCCGCGGGGTTATATGGCGTTGAAGCAATATCTTTGATTCTGAATTTATCGCAGAATCTTGAGAATCCCTGGCTGATGAATTGCGGTCCATTATCATGAATGATCCTTCGGGGGACGCCAAAATGATAAATGACATGATGCTTGATGAATTAATCACATCTGTCGTTTTTACCTCTCTCATGAGCACGGCTTCGGCCCATCTTGAAAAATAATCGGTTATTGTAAGAATAAACCGATGTCCTCTGGATGACGGGGGAGTTATTGGCTCCACAATATCCATTCCACATGCCTCAAACGGCCAACTAGCAACGGTATTGTGCAAGTATTCTGGGGGTTGATGAATAAAATTGGCATGTACTTAGCATGCATGGCATCGTCTGGCGTATGTCATTGCCTCTGTAATCATGTTCGGCCAGTAATATCCCAGCCTTCTTCTGTGGTCTCCGAGTTTTGGACCGGGCTGATGAGCTCCACATACTCCATCATGTGTTTCCTTTAGCATTTCATCTGCTTCTGCTTTTGATATGCAGCATAATAGCAGACCATCATTTGATTTTCTATATAAAGTCTGAAGTGTACGATCAAAGTAGAATCTCGGGACTTTCCTCTTTATCGAGACGGCCTCCTTTGGATCCTCTGGTAGTATCCCATGTAGGGCGTAATCTACAATTGGAAATCGCCAATCTCGGGACTCCAGTATTAGAGCTGTCTGGCACACCTCTTCGGTTTGGGACACCGTGTCTGGGTGGAGGAGTTCTCTGCTACCAATAGTGATGCTTTTAGCTTCACCTGGCAGGATTGCCAATATTGCAGCTAATGCAGCAAGAGCATCTGCATAAACGTTCTCTTTCCGAGATATATGATATATATAAAATTGTTAAAAATATCCTGTTAACTCAGTAGCTAGCTGATGATAGGGGATAAGGGCTTCATGTCTGACTTCATACTCACCTGTCATCTAATTGACGATGAGCTTAGAGTCTCCATATGCCTCTAGATGGTTCACCCCCAACTACAGAGCCATTTTTAAGTCGATAATGAGCGCATTATATTCAGCCATATTATTCGTGCACGGTTCTGTCAATGAGTAACCGTTAGGCAATATATGTTTATGTAGGGATATTAGCACAACCACCACTCCAGCAGCAGATCGTCTGGCAGCACCATCAAAAAATATTTGCCATGGTTGTTCTTTGCTAACTGTGTTGACCTCTGACGTCTGTTTGCATTTGGACCAAATTGGATGGTCTGTAAGGAAATCGGCGATCGCCTGTCCCTTCATGGCTTTTTGAGAGACGAAGTGTATATCATATGGCGATAGTAAAATGCCCATTTTGCCAATCGGCCGTTTAAGGATCCTGGTTTTGTCATCAGGATTTTCAAGGGATTGACTCGTGAGATGACATGTATCGTTTGTACTGAAAGATAGTGTCGCATTTTCTGAACAGCGAACACTAGGGCTAAACATTCTTTTTCAATCGGGGTATACCGACGCTCGGCTCTGATCATTGTCCTGCTTAAGTAATAGAGGGCGCGTTCATGGCCGTGCTCATTATACTGAACAAGTAATGCTCCTAACGCATTATCCATGGCCCTTACATATATAAGAAATGGCTGTCCAGGGGTCGGTGCCATAAGAACAGGAGGTTTAGTGAGATATTCTTTGAGATCGTTAAACGCCCGTTGACATGCCTCATCCCATACGAAAGAAACCCCCTTTTTCATGAGTCTGGAGAACGACTGGCATCGCCCTGATAGATTGGAGATGAAGCGTCGGATATAGGCTAACTTTCCTTACAACCCCCTTAATTCCTTAAGATTGCGGGGCGGTGGCATTTCACTAATCGCTTTCACCTTTTCGGGGTCAAGGAAAATTTCTTTTGAGGTTATTATGAACCCAAGGAATTTTCTGCTGGACACCCCCATAAAAGACTTAGTGGGATTCATCTTCAAGTGATGTTTTCGCATAAGATCGAAGACCACTTTTAAATCATGAAGATGATCTTCTTTGTTCTTGCTTTTGACTGCTAAGTCATCCACATAGCACTCCACTGTTTTGCGCAGGTATTCTTTGAATATGACGTTCATTGCAAGTTGGTAGGTGGCACCGGCGTTCTTCAATCCGAAAGGCATCACCGTATAACAGTATACCCCCAGCGGCGTTCTGAAAGCCGTGTGCTTTTCATCATCTGGGTGCATTTTAATCTGGTTATAGCCTGAGAAGCCATCCATAAAGGACATCCTCTCATAACCGCAAGTATTATCAATCATTACATCGGTGATGGGGAGTGGAAATTCATCCTTAGGACATGCAGCGTTCAGATCTCTAAAATCGATGCATATCCGAATTTGGCCATTCTTCTTACGAACCGGCACTATGTTAGCCACCAAATCAGGATGTTGCTCTTCACGGATGAATCCGGATTTTATAAGCTTGTTGACCTCGGCAACTATTGCCTCCATCGATTTCTGTCGAAAACGCCTTTGTTGTTGTTTAACTGGTTTGGCATCTTCTTTAATATTTAACCGGTGCGTGGCAATTTGAGGGTCAAGTCTGGGCATGTTTTCATAACTCCATGCGAACACGTCTATATACTCTTTGATAAGAGATATAAGTTCCTCCTTTTCCAAGGGAGTTAGCGTGTCGCCTATGAAGATGGGTTTCGAATTTTCTTCTGTTCCCATATTAACTTGTACCAATTTGTCTTCTGTGGGCGGGTCAGGCTGTTCAAAGCGAACATCCTAGAGAGTGTCCATATGCTTTGCCCAGGAATCATCTTGAACATCAATTGGTTCCTCGTCGCTTTCTGGTGCGGCTGAAACCATATTGGCTGTCAAGGATTGAAACCAGGCGCCGGTACTTTGATCCGAGTCATGGTCAAGTGGGTTTAAATCCTTATTGGACGAAGATCTTTCTTCATATTCGCATGGTGGTGAGGGAGGAGTCGATACATAGCCCAACCCCCTACGAGTCTTTTGATAATAGTCTGGGCTCTTTCCTCTCGGTCTAAATGAGGGTATAAGATTCTGTCGCCCTTTTTCAAAGTTTAATCCCGGTTTCTGGGTGAAACTATAACCCATCTTCTCCATCATTTGCCGGGATGTCTGTTCATACAAGTGAAATTGAGGTGATGTTTGTTCATCACTTTCACTGTTTTGTCTTTGTCGAGGTGACGTAATTACTTTGCCGAGCAGGATCGGCTTTTGGGATCCTTGTCGAGGAGGTACTTCAAAGAAGTGACCTTGTCTCTTAGTTATTCTTGATTGAGAGAGGAGGGATGACCTGAGGGGCAAATGGTATGCCGCCAGAACTTCAAGTTCGGACAGGCCATCCACTTCAGTGGAAGTACAAGAGGGTTCAGACTCAGTAGCTACAGCATGTTCGTAGACTAACTTTATGTTTTCATTAATAACCCATTCACTCTCTATTACATTAGCTATATTATTATCAAGACTCAAACTAAAATCTAAGTGAGGGTTGATTTTATAATCACCCCCATCGTCTTCTTCAGGAAGCTCGTGCTCAGTATCTGCCTCGTTGCCGCTTTCGTCAGGCTTTTGAGGCTTACTAAGATTGTCATTGGAGACTTCGTGGGCTGGCTTGTAGAGTAAAGTATCTGTGAAGTAATTTTCCAGCCCTTTAAATGGTTGCTTATCTGCAACAAGTGTCCGAACTTCTCCTTCTTCATCGCAATATTTCATGCATTGGTGGAGAGTCGACGTGACTATCATGTAAGCGTGGATCTAAGGCCGTCCCAGTAAAATATTGTAGGAGGTATTTGCTTCAATAACGTAGCAGGTAACCTCCATCCTTAAATCTCCAATTTGGCACCGCAATCGGATTTTGCCAAGAGGACAGCTGTTGTTAGTATTGAACCCGTAGATAGTAGTGTTTATAGGCGTCAAACGATGAGGGGATATTCCCAATAGTTGCATTAGCCTTCTGGGAATAACACTTAGTGCAGACCCCAGATCGATTTGAATGCGTTCCACCTTAGTGGATCCGACATATCCGGTGAAATATAAAGGCCTATTATGCTTTATATTCCTTACCTGCATGTCCTCCGGAGAGAAGGTAATCTGCGGGACCTACCTCCTTACCTGATGACAGCTGGGGCAAAGGTCCTGTTCTTTGTCAGCCGGCTCGATGATCTGAGCTAAGAATGACTCAGAGTCTGCCAGGGCCTCTCTTAATACTTCACGTGTTAATTTTGATAATCTCAACAATTCGTAAAGCGTTACTCGTACTGGAATATTAGCCAGCTGAGCTATTATATCGAATTTGAAGGAAGTCTCCTTGGCTTCTTTGTTTCTAACAGGATTCTTCTGGAAACGAAGTCCCTTTTGTTTTGTGGGCTTCGCGAGTTCCGCATATATATCTTTCGGATCTACTCTGGAGTAGTTCTTGAGATATGTTTTTCCAGATCGAGTACCGGAAGGGCCTGCCCCATCTTGATGAGTGGCCATTGTTTCGGGCTCTTCTTCAGAATCTGTGAAGGCTCCCGAAACTATATATTCTTCCTTTATCTCTGCAGAAATGGCATTAACAGTCCGCTTTTTCCCTTGACCCCCTGTGGTAGTCCACTGCTCATCCTGTAGTAAATCAGGGTGGACCCACATAACTTTCCCTTTTTGGGTTGTTATGGGGACAAGTCCTTCTTGAGCCTTATTGTGCGGGTCATGGTTTTTCGTAACCAGCTTCCCCTTTGGAATTGGGGTCACCCCTGCGGGGAACTCATGGGTTCCAACCACTATGGTTGTCATATTGGCAGTGACCTTCTTTTGTTCATCTTTAAGCGTCAGAACTCCAGCCTCTATCAGTGCTTGGATTCTGTTCTTTAGAGGGTAACAATCCCTAGTAGGGTGTCTAACATTCCGGTGGTAGAGGTAATAATTGGGGTCGTTGGTTTTACCAGCGTCATCCGGCTTCCTATTCTCCGAAAGTTTCAACATTCCCTTCCTCAGGAGCAGGTGGAAGAGTGTAGGCGTCTGTTCTGCCTTGAAAGTGTAGGTCCTCTCCTGTTGAGGCCTACTTTGCCTTGGGCCCTTTTGATTTTGGGGTTTTGGGCTCGGAGGATTTATCTTTTGTGGAGCTGCCTCTGATGCCATTGCTGCTTTACCTTTATTTTTATTGTTATTTTGAACATACGGTCTACTACTTCCAGTACTTCTTGATCCACGAGACTCTTGAACTCGACGAATCAAATCTTCAGCTTGCTCTCCCTGTTTGAGCAAATCCCTCCATTTCTTAGACTCTACAGCCCCCATTTTTAGGAGCACGTTAGTCTTGAGATTATGTGGACATGTCTCGACTAGAGTTTCCTGGACCATTCCGTGTTTACAATGCACGGACTTCTCCCGGAACCTTTCTATGAAGTCTTTCACTGTTTCTTGTTCCCCTTGTTTAGTTGCAAGGAGGGAATAAACCGTAATTTCGGTATCATCCTTAAAAAACGTGAGAGAAATAATTTCTCAATATCAAACCAAGTATTAATAGTACCTGAGGGCAGCTGCATAAACCAAGTAAATGTAGGCCCTCGCAAGGTACTTGCGAATACCTTTGTCATTATCGGGTCATTACCCATCAAATGTCCTGCTTGGGACAAGAAGTAATAAATGTGTTGACTGGGAGATCCCTTCCAGTCATATGGCTCTAATTTGAGCGGCTTATACTTCTGAGGGTATGGTACCATATCCCATTCAGGTGGGTATGGTCTTGAGACCCCTGACTCTTTCAACTCCTTTTTATGCATCAGTGCTTCGAGTTGACTTTGCAATTTTTCTATTTTCTCTCCATGTGGATCATAAAAAAAAAATCTATCATCGTCCTCGTGCATTTAGTGGGCTTTCTCTTCTTTTTCTTCTTCGTTCATTTTATTGAACAGAGTTTCTTTGCCCTTCTTGGCATTATCCTCAACAAATTTTGAGAGCATCATTTTAAGATCTTCAATCGTCTTTTATTGCTCTCGAATCATTCTTTCTTGAGCTTCAAATCTCTGATTGATGTTGTCGAATTTATCCACCATATGTGATGCTGATTTTTGTAGCCGAGATGACGCAGAGGAACGAGGTGAAGCTATAGCTGAGTTATCGCTGTCATCGTCATAAGAACCTCTTATAAGCCTCTTATAGTTTCGAGGTGGGACGGCCCCTGATTTAAGTCGAGTGATATGATGAGATTCTTCATCATTCAATTCTGAATCATCATCCGTCTCTACAACCTTCTTCCCTTTTCCCACCATATTGGAGGTTATAGCTCTCCATTCTTTTAAAGAAGCGGATTTTGTCTTCTTAATAGGGTTCTTGTCCGACTCGGTTAATCGGTCGAACACCGATACCCTGCTCTTGCTGCAGCCACAGTTGTCCATTACAGCGGATACCGCTGTCATAAGCTGCTGACAGTGACAGACAGGTTCAGCTTGAACTTATTTTATGCCTCTCTTCTTGGATAGATACTCCCCGAGGTCAGTGACCTTAGCCATGGAGTCGTGGGACCCATCCAACTTTTGAGAGGGTCTAAAAACCCACTGAAACTTCTTAGGATCACCAGAACGCGACGATCAGCCCTAATTCTGTAGTCGGGTTGATCTACGCGGAGCTTAGAAAGAGCTTCGCGTTTTGGAACGTGGGGCTGAAAATTAGCTTCGCGTTTTGCTACGCTAGCCTCGCTTTTTACGCTGGCTTGGCGTTTCTTCAGAAGTTTCCCTTCTGGAATTTTAGCCCCGCACGGAAGAAAATTCCTGCATGCTGGCTTATTCTTGTGATTAACACAAGTCATAATTTCGCGTCTAGCGCGATTTCTACGATTGACGACAATCTGCCAATCATCTTCGCGATTTACGCGGAGGTGAGGCATCTTGCGTTTCTCGCAAATACTACTAGCTTCGCGTTTCTCGCTAAGCTCAGTATTAGTCTCGCGTGGAGAATCACACGCTGGCTGTAAGGAATTTTTATCCTCGCGTTCCTCGTAAGTATTAAAAATCTTGCGTTTCTCGCAAGTCGTACTGGCTCCGCGTTTATCGCTAAGCCCAGTAGTAGCCTCGCATGGAAAATCACATGCTGGCTTTAAGAAATTTTTATCCTCACATTTCTCGCGAGTGTCAAAAGTCTTGCGGTTCTGGCAAGTGCTACTGGCTTCGCGTTTATCGCTAAGCCTAGTAGTAGCCTCGCATGGAAAATCACATGCTGGCTTTAAAGAGATTTTATATTCGCGTTTCTCGCGAGTGTCAGAAATTTTGTGACTAACTCAAATCTTACTGGCTTCGCATTTCTCGCTAAGCTCAGTAATAGCCTCACGCGGATTATCACACGCTGGTTTTTCCTTGCGATTAACGCAAGTTGTTGCTTCGCGTTTAACGCGATAATGACTGGTCTCGCAATTAGCGCGAGCCAATTTGCGAGGGACTATAGCCTCGCGTTCTTTAGCCTCGCGTCCAAGGCGGGCTTTGAGGGCTTTTCGCCTCGCTCTCCGATTTCTATTTCGGAGTTGGGTTCTGGTCAATCCAGTTCTCAGGTCTTCTTCGGCAGTAGGGAGGTCATTCTCTACTAGGATTTCCTGTCCGAACACTGGCTCTATGGCCGCGGTCTCCAAGGATCCCCGTTCCTCGGTGGATACCTTTTTACCCGTTGCTCGGGTATTGGAGCACACGCGACGATAGTGTCGTGTGTCGTTCAGGTTACCTGATGATTCAGAGGAGAGGTACTCCTCGTACTTCTGCTGGTCAATTTCAACGACCAGCATGTCTATATCGGATCCGATCATATCGACGTCCCATTGCGCCACAATCTCTTCTTTAGTGAAAGAGACGGCTCCCACTATAGTCACCAGTTTGTTCGCAGCAGAAATTCTTTACTTTCCTTCCATTGAATTACTTAAATTACAACGAAAGTGAACAAGAAAAAGAAAGAACAAACGAGAGAATTTTATATCTCAGTCGCTCTCTTTTACAAAATAGTGTGGGATCTGTGGCGATGGGATCTGTCAAGCAGCTCCTTTGGACGATCTGACGTCGAAATCTTCTCTCTTGAAGATGACGGCCGACTATAGACGATTTTCTCTAGTCTTTCACGAACTCAAGGCTCTATGCGTAACTTGAATTCTCCAAGATGCCGAAAAGAAGAAAAGAAGACCGAAAAAAACCCCTAGGGCTTCCCCAACAAGGTATTTATAGCCTTAGGATGATTTGAGAGTTTCTATCTAAATAGAATTTATTCTCATCAAGGATTCCAATCAAATATCTTAGTTTTGATTTAAATCTCTTGATTTTTAGTTCTGATCAGACTTAATTTGGGTATTTGGATAAGCCCAAAGCTTAATCTCAATCAATTTGAGATTCTGGTTATCTGCTCATGCGGAGCTAATCACATCAAAACGCGGAGCTATTGAACCAGAACGCGGAACTGACGTGGAGCTATTGAATAGTTCCGCGTTTTGTTCAAATGCGAGGCTAAAATAGCCAAATGCGGGGCTGCGGAGTTAGCTCCGCGTTCAGTTGTGGAAAACTCTATTTACTTAGAAATTTTCACCGCCAACAGTCATGATTCCTCACGACAAGTTTTCTTGATGGTACCGGAGTTACTCCTACAGGGAACTCATGAGTTTCTACAACCAGGGTCACCATATTGGCAGTAACTTTTTTCTACTCCTCTTTTAGCATCAGAACTCCGGTCTCTATCAATACCTAAATTTTGTTCTTAAGAGGGTAACAAATCTTGGTCGGGTGTCCGACATTCTGGTGGCATAAGCAGTAATTAGGGTCATTAGTTTTCCCTACATCTTCTGGCTTTCAGTTTTTCGGAAGCTTCAACATTCCCTTCCTGAGGAGAAGGTGGAATAGGTGGGTATCTGTTCTGCTTTGAAAGTATAAGTCCTTTCTTATCGAAGCCTATTTTGACCTGCGCCTATTTTGACCTGCGCCTTTTTGGTTTTGAGGCCTCGGACTTGGAGGATTTGTTTGCTTTGGAGCGGTATCAGATGCCATTACAGCCTTTCCCTTATTCTTATTATTATTTTGTGGGTGCGGTCTGTTATTTTCAAGATTTCTCATTCCACGAGATTCTTCAACTCGGCGAATCAAGTCTTCTGCTTGCTCTTCTTGTTTGAGCAAATTCTTCCAAGTCCTAGATTCTACGGCTCCCATCTTTAGGAGCACGTTAGTTTTAAGGTTGTGCCTGCAAGTCTCCACTAGAGTTTCCTGGGCCATCCCGTGTTCGCAATGTACGGACTTTTTCCAGAATCTTTCTATAAAATCTTTCACCGTTTTCTGTTCCCCTTGCTTGGTTGCAAGGAGAGAATGAACCAATATTTTGGTGTCATCTTTAAAGAAGCGTGCAAGAAAGTGCTTTTCAACATCATACCAGATATTGATAGTAATTGGGGGCAACTGCATAAACCATGTAAAAGCAAGCCCTCGCAAAGTACTTATAAATATCTTAGTCATTACTTGATCATTACTCATCAAATGCCCTGCTTGAGAATAATATATATGTTGACTGAGGGATCTTTTCCCGTCTTATGGCTCTAACTTGAGGGGTTTGTATTTTTCTGGGTATGGTGCGAAATCCTACTCAAGCGAGTACGGTCTCGAAACTCCCAATTCTTTCAATTCCTTCTTGTGCATTAGGGCATCAAGTTGGCTCTGCAATTTTTTGATTTTTCTTCATGAGGATCATAGAAAAGAATATTTACCATCATCCTCATGTGTTGAATAAGCTTTTCCCTCTTTAGTTTTTTCATTCGTCTTGAATGGTATCTCCTCATCTTTGGCGGTTTTTCCAAGAAAGAAGTTTTAGCTTTATTTTCGACTATTTTTTGGGTGTTCTCGACTACATTTAAGAGTATCATTTTGAAATCCTCGATCGTTTTTTGTTGATCTCGGATCATCTGTTCTTGGGTCTCCAATCTATGATTAATGTCGTCAGATTTATCCACTATATGTGATGCTTATTTTTGTAGTCGGGAAAATGCAGAAGAGCGATGTGAGGCTATGGCTGAGTTGTCGCTATTGTTCTCACATAAACCTTTTACGAGTTTCTTGTAATTTTAAGGAGCGATAGCACCTGATTTAAACCAAGTGAAATGATGAGGCTCTTCATCACTTGATTCTGAATCATCCTCTTTATCTACAACTTTTTTACCCTTGTCAACCATATTGGAGGTCACTGCTTTCCATTCTTTTTCTTTAATCTCTCGGAGAGCGCTTTTTATCCTCTTTGCAAGGTTTTTGTCTGACTCGGTTAATTGGTCAAATACCAACATCTTTTTCTTGTTGCAACAACAATTGTTCAGTACAGCAAATATTGTTGTCATAAGCTACTCACAGTGACAAATAGGGTCCGGTTAGACTTGATTTATACTCCTCTTCTTTGTGAAGTACTCTCTGAGGTCAGTGGCCTTAGATATAGAATCGTGGGGCCCACCTTTTTTTGAGAGGGTCCAGAGACCCACTGAAGTTTCTCAGAGTCATTGATATCAAGTTTTTGTCCACTAATGCGATTATCAGCTCTGATTTCATATTCAGGTTGTTTTATATGGAGCTGAATGTTAGCTTCGCGTTTTGAAGCATTCACGCGAAGCTGGAATATAACTTCGCGTTTTACGCTAGCCTTACGTTTTACGCTGGCTTGGTATTTCTGCAGAAATTTAACTTCTAGTATTTTAGCCTCGTGTGGAGAGTTATCATCACACGCTGGCTTATTTTTGCGATTTACACAAGTTATATTTTCGCGTTTAACCGATTTTTGCAATTAACGCAAGTCTCATTAGCTTTGCGATTAATGCTAAGCTTAGTATTCTGTTTATTTTCGAGGTTGATAACCTCGCGTGGGGAACCACACACAGAGTTTTTTCTTGATTAACGCAATTCTGGTGACTAACCTCGCGATTTACACGATGGTGAGAAGCTTTGCGATTAACGCAAATTTTAGTGGCTTCGCAATTTATGCTAAGCTTAGTTTTAGCCTCGTGTGGAGGGTCTCCGTCACATACTGGCTCTATCCTGGAGTTATCCTCGCGTTTTACGCGTGTTAAGTTAATTTTTCTAGTTTTAAGTCCAGAATCAGTAGCCTCGCGTGGAAAATCACACGATGGCTTAGTCATAAGTTCGCGTTTAACGCGATATTAATTGGTTTTGTGATTGACGCAAGCCAGTTTGCAAAGTGCAGTTGTAACCTCGCGTTCTAGCACTTCCTCAGCCTCGCGCTTAACGCGGGCTTTGAGAACTCTCCTCCTTGCTCTCCAATTTCGATTGCGGAGTTGGGTTTTGGTCAAACCAGTTTCCAGGGCCTTTTTTGGCAGTAGAGAGGTCATTCTCTGTTAGGATTTTCTGCTCAAATGACGACTCCATAGCCGCAAGCTCCAAGGGTCCCCGTTTAATGGTGGATTTTCGATTACCCGATTTACGGGTATTGGAGCTCATTGGCGATAACACCGCGTTTCAGTCGGAGTACCTGATCCAAAAGAAAGATACTCCCCATACTTCTGCTAGTCGATCTTCACGACAAACATATCAACAACGGATCCGATCTTTTCCACGTTAGATTGTGCCATGATCTCTTTTTCACTAAAAGAGACGCTTCCCACTGTGGTCGCCAGTTGTTCGTCACAAATTCTTCCTTTTTTCCATTGAATAACTTAATTATAATGAAAGATGAACAAAAGAAAATAAACAAGAGGATTTATAATCTATCGCTTTCTTTTAAAATGAATTGTGGGCTCTATGTGGCGATGAGATCTATCAAGTAGCTCTTTTTGATGATTTGAAGTGAAAATCTTCTACTCGATGAAGAAGATGGCCGACCCTGAATCTTTCTCTGCTTGTCTTTGAGAATTCAAAACTCTCATGCGTAACTCGAATTCTCTAAAGATACAAAAAACTCCGAAAAGATCTCATTAGGCTTCCTCAAGAGGGTATTTATAATCTTGAGTCAATATAAGAATTTCCAATCAAATAGAATTGGAAGGTAGTTGTATTCAGTAAGGATTCTAATCAAATATGTTAGTCTTGATTTAAATATCTTAAATATGAATTCTGATTGGACTCAATTTGGGTATTGGATAAGCCCAAATCTCAATCACAATCAAATTAAAATTCTAGTAAAATCTGCTCACGTGGAATTAACGCGGAGTTAAAATATTCTGCACGCGGAGCTATTGGCTTAGCTCCGAGTGTTACTCAACGCGAACCTAAATAGCCAAATGCGGAACTAGCTCCGCAGTTCCGCGTTATATGTGAAAAATTCCTTTTTTACTAAGAATTTTTACTACCATAGGTAACGTCGGAAAGTTATCCAACATTTATGTTAAAAAAAAAAAAAAAAGTTCATCATTAAAATTAATTGGTTAGGACTGTGGTACGCACAAGCCTATTTTTCAGGATTGAACGGCTGTCATCTCTTAATGCCTGACCACTCACCGCCATCCCTTAAAATTAATCCCACCCCCACCTCCTCTTACGTGTCAATTATTAATTAAATACCAAATTGTAGCTCATTCCCAGGAGAGTAATAAGTATCAATTAGTACGTACAATTAGAGACGTTGACCATTGATGAGAGAGAGACAGAGACAGCAGCTCTCTCAATGTTGGTGTCCCCAAGGCAGTGTTTCCATTGACTTTGAATGCGACTGCATGCATGCATGCAACCCAATGCATCCTCATTCATTTCTTTCATGCAATGCATTTATGTACTCTCGTGTACTCGTCTGCTTCTCTCACTATTTAACCAAATTATTCACAAGCTTAGGATGCAGTGCAATATCTAATACTACCAGTGTATCTTGGTTGGTTCTGGTGTATGCTTACCAACAGCACACTATCTTATCTCCTCACTGACGGAATAGTTCTTCCAACTCTTCCTGTCCTCAGCTCAACACTTAGAAAGAAAGTTGCAGAGTTGGATAAAGGGAATGTGCAAGGAAATGGCAAGGATGTTGTTTTTCCTCTGGCTGCTTCTATGCCTCTCCGGGACCAATTCAAGGAAGTTGATGGTTAGGGCCCCTTCTGGCGAGGTAGCTCCAGCTCCCTCGACTCTCGTCTCGGCGCCGGTGAGATTTAATCTTTCTACCATGACCATTTGGTTTTTTGATAATTAAGCTCATCTTTTGAGTCCATCTTTTCAAGCCTTGTGGATTTCTTTTTACCTAGTTTATCCACAAGGTTTGTGGCTAAATTATCAAAAAGGTTGTAAATTATCCACAAGGTTTTTTGATATTTAATGCAGTGGCAGGGACTCTGTACTGTTTCATTAGCTATAAAGCCTTGTGGATTTCTTTTTACCTAGTTTGCATAGTTTCATCTGAGTATTAACCAAAGTCCCTGCCATTACATTAAAATGCGATGAGAATTGATTGTTATTGTTTTATATTCTACCATACTCCTGCTAGTTTAATATCTTTTTTTGCGAAAACATGAGTTTTACTTAGCGATATTCAATATTTTTAGAAATCTGCAATTAAATATGCAGACCAGTGGGATTTTACATACCATTTTAAAGTTGCTATCGCTGTATCAGAACTTTGAAGTTGTAACGAGGGTTGAAGGTAGATTTCGGCCCAAAAACAACACTCAACCTGCAAAGGCGTATTAGAAAATAAAAAACAATAAGCTTCAATCCTCACTGTAACTTTGAACTTTCAGTACAACGGTAGGGATTTCAAAACATACGCAAATAAGTTTGCCATTTTTTGTTGTTGGTTTTGATTCCTGTTTGAACAGATACCCAGTCTTTGTTGTACCAGAAAGTGTAAGATGAACATTTTAGGAAGATTAGGAGTATCACTTCAAGTGCATTTTGCATTGTAAAGGTAGTTGTATTCGGGCATTTTTCAACCACAATAATGATCTTTCAATATTCTATCAGAATTATTTTTTTTCCATTTTTATTGTGCCTAAAAAAATTAAGGAAGGCATGTACATGTTACTGCTACCGCTATAAGATAGTGTCTCCTTCTCGTTTCTGCTTCTGTTACAGAAGCTCCTGCATTCAAAGTGATGACTGAACTTGTGCTGTGGCGATCAACAGGACTCGAGAACGGCACAAATTAATGGATATCATGATGTGAAGCAGCAAGTGGAGGAGGAGAATTGGATGGAAGCGCACACGGATTATATCTACACACAGGACATCAAAAATCCGTAGCCAGTTCACTTCGTCAACCTCAGTAGCAGTTTTTTTTCCCTTGGGTTAACAAAAATAGGTACTATTAGCTAGTATGGATGGCCTTCAGCTGTGTTAATTAGTGGCTTGAATCATGTATCGCCTCGTACCGTGGGTTGTCGATCACCATTTACTTTCCTCGGACTATATAATGTGGGAGATCTGTAAATGTGCAGCTATTATTTGTATTAATCTGCTCTATATTGAAACTCATCTCTCTTTAGATATGATAGTCAGCGATCCAACCTTAGAAGAACCAAGTTTACCTGATAGGCAAGAGATTTAGTGTGCACTCTTTTGCATTTTGATAGTTAGATTATGTTTTGTGATCAAATTCTTTATTTGGCTTGTTTGAATAACTCTATAAAACTTCAAGCAGTATCTTATCTGCTTTTTGCACTCAGTTCACTTGTCAGGTCATCAAATTTCCGTGTAAGTTCTAGACTTCTTTAGAACAAAGTCGGGACAATGAAACGGTTTTGTGTTTTACTTCAGGGTTTTTTTTTTTTTTTTGGGATCTTATTCCGCCTTGTTAGCCTTATTTCATATTAGTTCCTTAAATATTGAAATGATATCTCTGCATTATCGTTGAATCATTGGTCCCAGTTAGTCTTTTTTTTTAGCCTGAGTAATCCCTCTGCTTATCTCTAAATAGAGCTGACGAAATATAGCTACAAGACTACAAATCTGGAATATATAAAGCGTGTAACTAAAACTAATGTCAAAAACATGCATTCTTTCGGTATTAGTTGTTGTGGCTGTTGTCGTCAGTGTGATGTCCGGTGTTGGCGTGATCCAAGATTTGAAATTGATAGTCATTTTTTTTTTTTTTTTGAATTTGAATTTGAACTTGAAGTTGGGCCGGCTAGCTCTATATATATCAGCTTCCTTGTATGTAGGATGGTGGCGACTGCTTTGTCATGTCAATCGCCAATGCCAGCTGCTTATCATGTCAATTGCCAATGCCGGCGAGTGCTCGCTGCCACTCCCCCTGGGGGCCAGTGCGAATATTGATTACCCTTCACAGCTACACATCAATCGCTTCCCTACCAACACGGCTGATGGATGGTGTTTTGACTCGGGTGATCAGCGCACGATGACAATATAGCCTTCAGCAAAGAAGACACGATCATGTTGCCTTCCTTCTTTGCTGCATGATATCCTGAAGAAGCAATAGGGCTCACCCCTGCCTCCAGATATGTACACGTCTTGGTCCCAACAATGCAATCGGCACATTGGAAAAGGGGAAGACAATATATTTTTTTTTTTTGAGTGAAAGTGGCGGGATTTAACTCTCCGTGTTCCATTAATGATATGTTATAGAACTAGTATAGAAATAAAATCAAAAGAAGCAACATGGTCCAGGGCTTATGCCCGTCCAACATTATAGTCCCGGTCAGACAAAAAATAAAAGAAAAAGTATATCATTGGCCATATGGCCATCATCTCACATAGTCGTCTTGTTTCTTCTAATTCATACCCCTCTCCTCAATGTCTATGCGCTCCTGTGCTAGGTTAGCATCCTGGATATAGTCATCCTCCTAATCTGTGATATAAACTCTCTCTCTGTCGAACAACTGACCTATCGAAAGTGATATATCAGAGTAAGTTTTGCATATATAGTCATCAACTGCGAGGGCAGAATTATTAAATATCCTATTATTCCTTTCTCTCTACAAGTTCCAACACACTACTTCAATGACTATGTTTCTTAGGTGTTTATTGTGAGAGTCTTTTCTAATCCAGTGCGAAATATCCTCCCTATGATTTTTGTGCATTTGTAGTTCGACCAAGGTAACACATCTGGTCCAGATATAGGAAGAGAAGGGGCATGTAATAAGTAAATGTTTTATGTCCTCCCCATCACTCCTACAGAGGGCACAAATGCTCAGTCCTTGCCACCATCTTCTCTGTAGATTTTCCTAGATCAAGATGACCTTCTTTTTTACTAGCCATAAAAGATATTTACTTTCAACGGGAATTTCAATATCTAGATAGATTTACAATTGGCCAGATGACTCCCCCATCAATTAGATTGCTATAAGCTGAGCGAACAGAGAAAACTGCATCAGCAGACCATCTCCATGTGATTCGTCCCGCTCTTGGTGTCTAAGTGAAACAATTATGAGTATTGGGTGTGGATTGTTTAGCTCAACAATTGTACCAAGGATCTTTCAAATAATGGCCTACATCTTCCTCTGTTCTAGTAATTCCTGACTAGGGTCTCTTTGTTAAACGATACTTCAAATATATTCGGGTACAGGACACGAAGCGGGATTTCTGTACACCATCTGTCTAGTCAGAAGGCAGTCTCTTGACCTCTCCCAATTTTGTATCTGACCCTGTGACTAAACATTGGAAACACAGACTTGACATTTCTCCAGAACATGGATAAGTTGCAATTGTTCCTCGGTTTAGTAGCCCATAACCCCCAACGCGGCCCGTATTTAGACCAAATTAGTTTTAGCAGCGTCTCTTCAATGTGAGTCAGTAGATTCCACCACCACTTGGATATTAGAGCAATATTCATTGTTCGTAGATCATTTACCCACAGACCCCTTTGTTCTTTTGGTTTACACACATATCCCCAAGAAACGAGATGGTACCCCTTGCAAGGATGGGATAAGCCCTTCTGAACTTTATCAATTATGTCTCTAACCCAACTAGGCAGGATAAACAATGACATAACATATGTGGGTAGTGTTGATAGAATACTATTGTCTAGGGATAGACTTCTGGACTTCCATCCATCGAGTCTCTTTTATACTTTATCAATCAATGTGGACCATTCCTTCTTTCTTGTCTTCCCGTACCCGATCGGTAAGTCTAAGTAGGTCACTGATAGAAATTCATTCTTACAATCTAGGAAGGCTAGAATAAACTCTGATGTCAGGGTTATCTCAGATAGCATAATCATGGAGCTTTTGTGATAGATGATTCGTAATCCAAACCAAAATTCAAAATATTTTAAAACCCCTTTCAGCATTATTGTCCAGCTAATATCATAATTTCCAAATATCAACGTGTCGTCCGCATACAGTAAGTTGGTGTACTTCACAGTGCTGCTGCGGGAAGGCCCTCAATCTTTCCTTATTCTCTTGCATTTGAGAGTATCCTGTTGAGGCCATCTACTACCAGTACAAAGAGGAGTAGCGAGAGTGGGTCCTTCTGCTACTGCAGCCCTCTCCTACACATAATTTCTTTACCCCCCTCTCCATCTAGGAGGACTTGTAGTTTAGCTGACACTAGCCAACTGTATATCCACTTAATCTACCTTTATCCAAATCATCTTAGTTTTAAGCACTCTAGTAAATATTCTCAGTTCACCGTATCATAAGTCCTTTCAAAGTCCAATTTTAGAAGATACCCGTGATGTTTTGTATGTTTGCATTGATAGATCACTTCTCTAGTGGTGACAATACCTTTTAAGATGCTTCTTCTCTTAACGAAACATGTTTGGTATCCTCCAGTCAACCTCTCCATGTAGGGTCAGAGTCTATTTGTAAGTACTTTCGATATAATTTTCAGAGAGCTATTCAGAAGTGCAATAAGTCTGTAATCCTTGACTTTTTTAAAACCGTCCTTCTTGAGAATGAGTACTATCTAAGAATAATTGGTTCTCTCTAGCCTGGCCTGTCCAATATGCATTTCTTGAAGGAAACTGATAATATCATCCTTCACTACTATCCAGAAAGTCCTGAAGAACAGTATCGGATAACCGTCTGGGCCGGGGGCTCTTTCAGATCTCAGGTCCCACACTGCTCTTTTTATTTCCTCCTCTGAAAAATCAGTCTCCAATGTACTTAGTTCGAGCAAGTCCTCCACGGACGATCAGAGAATGTCAGTCTTTCAGACCGACTTTTTCCAAACACCTCTTTAAAATGGCCATCAATGCATGTCCTGATTTTTTTTTCTTTGTCACAGACCTAGTTGTCCCCTACTATCAAAGAATCTATCGAGTTCATACGCTTCTTCATGTTGGCAACTTTGTAGAAGAACGCAGTATTAATATCCCCCTCCTTGATTCATGTTATCCTCGATTGTTGTCGCCACTTAATCTCTTCTGTAAAGTTCTCGTATCTGATCTCTTCAAAGTCTCAGGACCTACATTTGGGTGTCCATAAGAGTAGTTTCTTCTTGAATTTTTTCTAGGGCATCGATTTCCTCCATTAGCTCCTCCTTTTGGCTTTGTTGGACAAAATATCTTCTTTCCTATCTAGTCTGTGATTTCCTCAATCTCCATAGTTTAGAACTGACCCTTTTCGCCGCATCTACGGATGGTGTGTACTCCCCCAACTTTACTTAACTAACTGATGCACCTCCTCATGCTCTAACCATCATTTTTCAAACTTGAAGGGTTTCTTCCTCCTGTTCACAGTTCTTTGTTCCGAGCAAAGGACTATCGGCATACGGTCTAATGTTGGTCTATGTAAGGACTTGACAGAGTATAGTGCAAATCTGTCCTCCCAATCGTTGGAAACCAACACTCTGTCAAGCTTTGCCAGGCTTGGATCTAGCTACATGTTTGTCCAGGTGAATCTTATGTCCCCTAAGGCCCAAATCACATATCAGGCTATTAAATTCCTGCCTACCTCTATGATTGTAGTCCTCATCCTTCCTCTCCTCTGCAAAACAGACAACGTTGAAGTCACCACCTAGGACCCATGGCACTTGTCTCCAATTTCTAATTCTTCTTAATCCTTCCTAGAAGGTCGTTCGCTCTTCGGCAATATTTGGAACATAGACACGCTGTAACCATTTGTGTTTACTGATATGATCTTCTTCTAACGACCACTGATAGGACAGACCTGTCTACAAGAGACTCTAGTAGATCGAAAGAATATTTATAAACCCCTATGATGACACCTCCTGATGCTCCCCTAACCTCTTGATTTACAAATTTAAATTGTCAATTTGATACCAGCTGCAGCAACAGTGTATCACTTGGTGCGGACAATTTGGTCTCTTCTAGGCAAATTATTTCGCTCCAGTCCTCCTGCATGTCTCTGACACTATTCTGCGCTTGGATGGTTCTCCCAAGCCCCTAACGTTTCATAATAAAATATTGATAACTAGAGACCTAACAAACCTCTCCAATACTGGGGAGTCATCTTAACTCTCTTCTACCTCTGGTGATCCCAGGTCTATAGCCTCTGGACCCCCGGACCCTCTCATCACGGACAACCGATGGCTCCTAGAGCTGTGAGTGTCCCCTACGTCTATATCGCAGGTGTGTGCTATTTCAAGAAGCAATTCCTCAGGTAGTAATTAGAAAATATCTAGGGCGACTGAGCCGTATTTGGATCAAACTCTGATATGATATCCTTTCTATTTTACCGCCATAGATGCAACCTCTCTATTCTGGTAGTCAGTCCCATCCTATTTCTGCTCCAATCTTCTACTTCTACTTGGTGTGGCTGAAGACAGGATATGTTGTGTCGCTCTGCCATCGGTCTGTATCGGCTCAGACTGTGGCTGTAGTGAGTCGTTCTTCTCCTTTGTCTCACCCTTGTTTTCCCCTGTGATTGGTCTGGTTGTTGTTCTCCTTCTACAGACTCATTTTGGTCTTGAGTGACCTTCACCGACATGGAGCTTCGTCTTCTCTCTCTTATCTTCTTAAGGAGCCTCACTCCATGAGAGCTACTTTCACCTCTAACAATCCTCTCCATCATTCTGGTCGTTGTCTCCTTTAGAATATTGCGATTCAGACCAGGCATGATGGAAAGCAGGCCCAATTGTTTGATTGATTTAGAGGCTTCATCTTTATTATCCAGTCCTATATCCATATTTTTTTGCAAAAAAAACCTATCAGGTCACCAGTATTTTCGGGTTCCACCCTACTTGTTTCTCCTGTTGGCCCCTCCACCTGACTAGGCCCCACTTCAAAAGTCGGTGGGTTTTTGGGTTTAAGAAAACTTTCCCCACAATTATTTATCTTTTCCTCTCCTGGAGATTTGAGCGCTCTGCCCACTCTCTCATCATCCGCCTCGTTTGACTCTTAGCCTCCCTGCGCTGAGTGCTCTGAGCACTTTGCTCGAGAGACAGGGCAACTCCCACCTACCTTTTCTCCCAAATTAGCATTCGGCAGGCAGTTCGGAGGAAAAAGCTTGTGTCTCCCTTTCCTGTCTTACCGCTACCTCCCCCAACCGAACTGAAAGTGGCCTCTTCCCCTTTCCGTTCGTGGTCGGTCATGGTTCTGACACTGTTCTAACCCTCTGTCTGCACCCCGAGAGCGCATACCCCCTTCTCCTCGCTTCTGTGCCATGTGAGGTGTTGGCAAGCGCCGCCAGCGGTGACCATGGGGTGGGATCCCTGGGGTTGCAGGTCCTGCACAGTGGGACCCTTCCCTTTGTGATCTCCACTGCGGCCATCAACCGAGTTGATCGGCACCTGACCGGTGATAGATGTCTTCGGTAGCGGGTCTCTTGGGATGATCATCTTGCACTGGACATCGATCTTGAGCTGACTGCCGACCACTGCATGGAACTCCTTCGGGATTGATTGTTCATTATCACATCCGATCTTGACATTGGCTGCTTCCAGGTTTGTCTTCGTCACTATACTTTCATCCACATCTATCAGGTGAGCAAACTTTGTCACCAGTTTGGCAAGATCTGCTCTGTGCCAATGGTGCAAAGGTAGTCTCCTGATCGATAGCCAAGCCACCACCGGGAATATTTGAAATAGGTCATCCTCTTGGCCCGTCCACCGGAAGACCGTGAAGCTAGATTCATGCTGTCTACAGGAACCAAAGTCCTGCTCGCCGCGTGGGTGAGCCCCCTCTTGTTTGGGATTTTGGTAAGGAAATATTTGTCATTGTCAAGCAGGTCCCATCTGTGATTGGTAAATTGTGCTGAAATCGCAGAGAGTCCCTCAATGATGTTAGTGACTGAGGGGCTCTCATGACCGGGGTAGATGACCCCGATTGTTCGACTGAGCTTGTTCCTTTCCTGCATGGCAATATCAGAGGCATGTATGTAGACCAATGGCTTTGGTTTTGGCTTGTCCTCAACGGGCTTCCAGTCCTCACGAAATCCTTTTCTGCCGTTGTTGGTCGATGCTGTAGAAGTTTTTTGTGTCTCTGTTCTGTTGACTTTGTTGTGAATGGCTGGCTTGAGTTGCCTATCAGGTCTAGTATTTGGTGACCGGAGTCTCACCGGAATCATCGGGCACTTAGCAATTTTATGGCATATGGCCTTGCAGTATCTGCACCTTACAAACAAGCATTCATCCTTGTAGTGGTCATTCAAACCGCAAATCCAACATCCTCCCTCAGATGGAGATTTCCTCTGGCCCGGAGAGGAAAATTTCCTCTTCCGGCCGGTCATTGCTGCACGCTCTCACTTGATGGTGCTTTTCGATCTATATTCCTTCCATTCTCCTTCTCCTATGTTTCCAATCGTGCAACTAGATAGCAGCACTCTAACCTCTGCTCCTGTGAAGGTTGTCGCTGGGTTGATGTGGGTGGAATCAACCGAGATAGGCTTAGTGGTTGGCTTCTCAGCCTCACTTGGCCTTGGCAATCCTCTAGCCACATCCGACCAGCTCCTTCTACGATGCTTTGGGTTTTTCTCATCATCACTGCTAACCTGTTCCTTAGCCTTGTTCTTACCAAGCCAAGCCCGTCCGAAGCCCATTTTGATAACGCTTTGGGGTTGAAAGACAGAATATTTTTGGATAAATAAATCAGAACACTTAAAACTTAAAACAGTCCGATTACGGATGGTACAAAAAACACTGCAAAACACCTATCTATATATGTATACTGGGTGTTTTAAGAACACTTCAAAACACTCCAAAAACTCAAAAAAGAACACTCCAAAACACTCCAAAAACTCAAAAAAAAAAAAAAAATATTTTTATGAATACTTCATAATACATCCTTCCAAAACATACCAAACCAGGGTATCGTTTCTGGCTCAATGGATGGGAAATTCTATTTGCATCCGGTATTTTACTCTTGATGCACGGTTTTGAAATTTATAAATAATTACAAGTTTGCCATTATTTTTTTAGACTAAATTACCCTTATAAGTTACAAACTAAAACTTTTTAAAATTTAAAACTACGAATCATCGTATTTCTCTTCTATTTTTTCTCTAAACCCTAAATATTTTTTTTTGATATTTAATAAAAATACATTTCCGACAAAATCATCAATTTGATTTCTTTACCCTTAAAATTCTTTTTTTTACATTAACGTTCCTGAAAATATTAAAAGAATTTTAAATTCTTTGATTTCACCGTGACAAGTGAAATTTGGATTTGGAATTTAGATTTGAGTTTTCTTATAAAAATGAAAAATTCCAATATGAAATTGGTGTGAGAGAACAAATCTAAGATACAATTTGAATTTTTTTTTTTAGGTTTTATACATATTTGTTTGAAATTTATCGTTAATTAGTTTTTTTTTGGAAGACTTCGCTTACTGGTCGGATTTTAATATCCGACCAGCACGTTTCTTGGTCGGGTATTAATACCCGATCAAAATATTTGAGGTGGGGTATTTTGGAAAATAATTTGGATGCAAAGAGTAAAATAATAGTATTTCAAAATAGGAACTTGGTGTAAAGAGTATCTAGAGCGCCAAGAGTAAAATGCAGTGCGCAAATAGAATTTCCCTCAATGGACAGTGCTCCACCTACCAGTTGGATAAACTCAAATTTAGGAGATTGGACTTTTGGGAAGTTTTGGCCTGTATATGGAGCTTTTGGCGGAAGCCATTGTCTAGCAGCAGCTTCCCTCTCTCGTCAGTTGACTAGAGAGGAGAGAAAAGAGACGGGAGGAGAGGAGGAACCAAGTTGGTTGTGGTAAATTCTATTTACACACGAAAATTTACTTTTCACGTACGGTTTTAAAACTTGTAAATAATTATAAGTTTACCATTTATTTTTTTGACTAAGTTGCCCTTTTAAATAACAAATTAAGACTTTTTAAAATTTAGAACTACAACTCATCGTCTTCGTCTTCTATTTTTTCTCTAGAACCTTTAAAAAAATTTTTAGTGGAATTTAATTTAAAAAAATACATCTCCCGCACACCCATTGATTTGATTTCTTAACCTCTTAAATTTTTTAAATTAATGTTCCTAAAAAGATCTGTAGAAATTTTAAATTCCTCAAATTCACTAAAATTAGGGTTTGAAGTTTTAGTTTGAGGTTTTTTTATTCAAATGGAAAATTTCAATATGCAATTGGTGTTGAAAGACAAATTTAAGGTACAATTTATTCATAGTTTTTTTATATGTATTTGTTTGCAATTTATTATTATTTATGATTTTTCTGTGAGAGAGTCGTCGGCTGCTGGTCGAGTTTTAATACCCGACCAAGCGATTCTTTGGTCGGGTATTAATACCGACTAATATATTTTAGTTTGGGAATTAATATCCGATTCGAAAAATTTGGGATCGGACGACATAAGGAGATAGAGAGAAGGAGGAGGGTTAAATTTGGAAAAATATTTGGGTGCATAAAGTAAATTGGTGATATTTCAAAATGAAAGTTTGGTATAAAGACCACTGAGAACGTCAAAAGTAAATTGCAGTGTGTAAATAGAATTTCCCGTTAGTTGTCGCAAATTTGATTACAACGCCATAGTCAAGACATTTTCACAAAGTTTGAATTAGGCCATTCTGAATCAAGTTCGGCCCAACCCTTAAGGCCACGGAAACAAAACAGTTTGGGCTATTTGTGTCTTCATTCTAGACCTCACTGTGTATTAGTCTAGTATCTGGCCTGAGAAACAAATTGATCGATTGGGCCTGAAACAAGTTCATTAAATTCTTAATAATTGTGTGTTTTTTTTTTATTTATAATGATATTAGATAATACTTGGTAGGGAAATTAGATTTCTCGTTTTAAATTATCTATTTAGTATAAATATCTTAGAAGAATCCTTTTTTTTTTTTTTTATGGAAAAAACCACTTATTTCTATGGGGCATTAACTTGTCCATTGTTTATATTCAGTACTTTGTGCTAATCAATTTAGTATTATTACTAATTTTATTGATTTTGGGATTATCTAGATCTCGGATGCTTTGTTTGGGTAGTCATCCCATACATTTAGATTATTCTTGGATATTTTTATAGTGCTTCCTAAAGTTTTGATAATTAGATTTCAATTAAGACGTAGTCTTCAATTTTTTTCTATTTTGTGCATCCTTTGCGAATGATTTCCTATACAAATGGGGTAACCTGTTTTCGAATTTACAAACTATTTTTGGTGTGGCAAATTCCTAAGTAAGGCAACTTTGAGCTAAATCATGGCTAATAGATGGAAATAGTCCTGCAAAGAACAACCCTGTAATAGTAGTGAAGTCTCCTAAGGCTGTGACAATAAATGTCATAGACAACTTTTCAACTGTTATCAAGTTAAAACAGCCAGTTAAGATAAGCTAATTTGCATTGTACACCATGAGATATGGTATGATCACATATATGTGATATAAGAATAAGACTGATGGATGTAGGGATGATAACGGATGTATTTATGAGTCAAATTTTGGTCCGTCATGATCAAAATTTTAAATTAAACATGAAAATTTTATTCATCTAATTTAAAATTTTATATAGAAAAATTTAAAAATTAGTCCATAATAGATGCGTAAATTGCCATTCTAGAGGTATGTGAGGTTTAGCAAAGAAAAATGAAAACCCCTATACTTGAAAATTTAACCCGTACGCTTGCAAAGTTGCAAGCCTCTACCGTCCACTCATTCGATCTCGCGCAAAGCTAACCAACTAAGCCATTCCACTCCACACGACAGATGGATAAATTAATAAAATATGCACCAAATTTTATCAAAACACAACCACCACCCAAAACCCACAAAAAAACATGCAGTCCTTCTCTCTCCCCTTCTCTCACTCTCTCCCCACCACAATCATCCTTAAGCAACGAACGGCCACCACCAACTGCGCCACCACCAACTCCTTCTCCATCTCCGATGCCGACCTCGCCTCCCGCGGCTTCAACCTCCACCGCACCGCGTCAAACCTCAACCTGGACTCCCTCAACGCCATCTTCTCCCGCGTCGGGTTCCCCCGCCGCGAGCCAGCGCGCATCCGCCTGGCCTTGGAGCACACCCAAGACGTCATATGGATCGAAGACGAGCGGAGCGGTGAGCCGGTGGCCTTCGCACGGGCCACTGGCGACGGGGTGTTCAATGCGGTGGTGTGGGATGTTGTGGTGGACCCTTCGTTCCAAGGGATTGGGTTGGGCAAGGCTGTGATGGAGAGGCTGGTGCAGGATCTGCTTGCTAAGGGAGTGACGAATATTGGGCTGTATTCGGAGCCGAGGGTCATTGGGTTCTACAGGCCGCTTGGTTTTGCTGCGGACCCTGATGGGATTAAGGCCATGGTGTACTCAACCAAGAAGAACAAGAGAAGATCATAGGCTAATTAATTGCCATTGGAGTTTAATTAGATAGGCTGCAAGCAACAACAATGCTAAGTCTGGATTTTCTCTATATACGCTCAAATTGTCATCTCACTGGCTACAGTAACAAATTAGTTCAGCCAAAAAGAAATAAAAAAGTTTTCATTTTTTTTCAAATTTCAGTTCAAGTGTTGGAAGTGCTGATGAGATACACAAGAACAGTGTCTAAATAGACTAGAATGGTTAATACTGAACAAGTAGTTCTGCTACAAACCAATCTTCAGTATATTATAGATGCCTTAGCAAAGGTCTGCTGAGAACAATTCCATTTTTAAATAAAATAAACAACATTATGCAAACGAAAATTCAGATGAAATAACACTTCAACTAAAAGAACACCCAACCCATAGAACAAATTTATGAATGCTTGTAGTAATCTGTGTGCTTCAAGAACATAATTGAGATCAGTCATCAGACTCCGTGGACCTGTCTTGCTATATTATCTTATAATCCGGTGAAGGAATTACAGTCGGCAGAGAATGAACTTCGAATATATACCAGAGAATCTGAGGCCACAAATTGATGATATGCAACGGACTAATACGATGGATACGGCGAATATGCTAATTTAATAAAGGTACAGTAAGAATCTTAGAAAGATGTCAATATAAGTATAGAGCTCTGAACGACTTCTGTAAAGACATCGACATCAGCTAAAATGTAGTTTGGATGCAAAAGTTATCATCATGCAAACTTGGAAAAAAGCAATAATAAGAATTGATGGAGCTTGCACAGCAATATCAATTTCATCTAAGTTTGGAAGCTGATACAGACAGAACTAAAAAAATATACCTAAGAAAAAGTAATGGAGTTTTGAGTTATATTTCTAATGACACTTGCATCATCTATGAAACATTTCAGCATCAAAATTTACAGTCATTTTAATAAAATGTTACCGGACTTTTAAAGGGTTGTCGACAATGAATTCAGCAATCCTCATTAAAATACCCCTATCACAATGTGTAGTTATTGAAAAGATTATTGAAGTAGCCTTCGACAGCAGGACAGAGCACATATATTCCAGGAGATCTTTAGTAATTATTTTTTATGAGAGTTAAGATGGAAAGTGATGAGAAATTCTATTTGCACGCGACAATTTATTGTTGATGCATAGATTTGAAACTTGCAAATAGTTACTAGTTTGTCTTGACTAAGTTACCCTTTTAAATCTTAAATTTCTAAACTTCATAAAAATTTAAAATACTATCATTATATTCATTTTCTGTTCTCTCTCTAAAATCCAAAGAAAATAATTTTTATGCTATTTAAATCTTTAAAAATATATCTCTCACAAACTCATCGATGTTCTAACTCTCTAAAAATTTTACATTTGTATTCCTAAAAAATTTATGAAGAATTTTAAAATTTTCGAATTTACTATGACAAGTAAAATTATGGTTCAGAGTTTGAGTCTTTTTAAGCAATTAGGAAAATTCAACATACAATTGGTATAGAAGGACAAATTTCAGTACAGTTTAAAATTATTCTTAGTTTTTGATATTTTTTGTTTGCAATTAATTGTTACTAATTATTTTTGTTGGTGCAATGGTTGGTCACTGGTCGGGTATTAACACCCGACCAAATTTAATTTGGTTGGGTATTAATACCTAACCACGAATATTTAGCTTGGATATGAATATCTGACTAAAATAAAATAGATGAAAATTATTAAACTCTATGAATATCTGACTCAAAAAAAATTATTGAAACTTGTTATGGGGGTGCCGGAGATTGGGTGGGCACTGGAGCTGGGGGCTACTGGGGATCGATGGAGTCGGGATCGACGGAAGTGGTTTGATGGAGGCGGAGTGACAAAGGAGAAGGCCCATTAAGGAAAGCAATTACTCGGGCGATGTAGGCGGGGGTTAGCCACAGAGTAAAGGGCTGGGACTAGAAGCAGAGGATGGTGCTAGAGGCAGTCAGTGGCAAGGGAGTTAGGGGTGGCAACAGAGGTGGGCGAACAACAAAGCAAGCTCAGAGAAAAATTTAGAAATTTTAAGGTTCGGTCGCGATAGAGGAAAGGATAAGCGAGAGGGAGGAAAAGTTAAATTTGGAAAAAAATTTGGACGTAGAGAGTAAATTAGTGATAGTTCAAAATGTATGGTTCGTGTAAAGAGTAATCTGAGCGTCAACAGTAATTTGTCATGAGTAAATAGAATTTCCCGAAAATAATTTCTTTTGGATCCTTGATTTAACTTCAACGGATATGACATCAAAAAAGTTTTAGTATTTTTGTAGAGAGTGTAAATCCTATTTATATGTTTTTCATTTTCAACGAAGTACAGAGGAAGAAAAAGAGAAAAGAGAGCTTTTAAGAATTAAAAAAAAAAAGAAGAAGAGATATTTTATTGAAAAGGAGTTTTTATTTGTGGTTTAGGAAGATCAACATCCATCAAAATCTCCAACCTATAGAGAGTACTTGATTTATAGTTGTAGTAATTTCTACTCTTTTTACTTTAATTTCAATATTAGTAGATGTAAGTGAGTGGTCAGTCATTACTAAATTTGAGATAATTTGATTGTAAACTGTTGTCTGTGGCTATCTAGCAGATGCTTAGATCTTAGACTATTAGTCAGTCACGGTTGTCTAGTGAATGTGATCAAAACATTGTAATTGACTTAAAATTGTAGTGTAGTTCTTTCATGTTTTTTCCCATTTGAATTTTCCATGTAAAAATTTCTATGTTAATTTTTATGATGATTTGAGATTTATTTTTGCATGATTGATTAAATTGTTCTTATAATTAATGGTTGATATTTGTCGCATAATACACACTTTCACAGTACCTTGCCTGCATTTTCAGTATGAAACCGCATATCAATCATTTTTGCAATTTGTGCAAGTAATGTGCAACAATGGTAAATTTGTAAACAAAATACAAAACCATTGATTTTAAGAACAATTAATGGTAAACTTGTAAACAAAGTGCGACAATGGTAAATTTGTAAAAATCAAAAGGTTGAGAGTAGGGATGGTAATAAATGCATCCATGAGTTAATTTTTTCTGCCCGCCTAACACAAATTTTTGAATTAAAAATAAAAATTTTATTTTTCTAATTTAAAATTTTATATAGAACGGGCCAAAAATTAACCTATGGATGCGTCCATTATCATCCTTAGTTGAGAGCCAAAAGCAAACCTAAAATACTTGGTCCGAGTTTAGGTACAAGGTTTAGTTTAACAAAACCAGAGTTTTTGATAGTTTCAACATAACACTCTATTTTAAAACTATACCTCATTTAGACACCGAAATGGAGTCTTAAAGCTTCAATTTTGTAAGTTTAAGACCATGTAAACTCAATTTCAACTTCAAAATCAAAACTCCATTTTGACCAAATTCTTACAAAATTTCATGCCTTTTTATTTTGAAACTGACTACGCAAATTAGACCCTATTTAAGTGAAACGATCCAGTTTTATGAAACTAGAGCTTATATATATAAGAACTCAAGGGTTTAAAAAACCTAAGTGAAATTAAGAGTTTTCACAACCCAAATTAGGCCTTAAAAGGCAAAACTGACACTCCTTGCAAACATTAAAACAAACTCCGAATCCAACTAAACCAACGTATTTCAAACTTATGGCCAAGTATCGAAAGGATACCAATTTTTAGATAGTACCAAAAACAGAAGATACTCCTACTTTGTTACTCTTCGTCTGACTCGGTCTCAACACTTTGGATCCACTCAACCAGTTGGGCGGAGCCCAACTTTACCCTAGGGGGCAGCCAGCCCCCTGAGTTTTTTCTAAAGCCTAATATCCTTTTATTTAAATAAATAAATAAATAAATAAGATCGTCCCCTAAATCCTCAATTTTATAACGCTGCACCTCCTAAAATTTTTTAGTTTTCAATTATAAAAATTGTGTTTAACAGAGATTAATGGTTTAGTTACTATTTTAAGATAATATCTCGTTTTCTTTAAACATAGCATACAAACTGGCTGGTTGAAATGAAGGAGGGCAACGGAAGTTTTATGCCACTGTAACATTCTGTTAAGATTGAAGGGAAAATTTTATAGGACTGCTATTAGGCCAACTTTATTATATGGGACGGAATGTTGGGCTATAAGAAACGTAATTCTCAGAAAATAAGTGTAGCAGAGATGCGCATGCTCCGCTAGATATGCGGCAATACTAGGAGAGATAAAGTGATAAATAAAGATATTCATGCTAAAATTGGTGTAGCTCCCATCGATGAGAAGATGCGAGAAAATCACTTACGATGGTTTGGTCATGTGCAACGTAGGTTTACAAATGCAGCAGTTCGACAAGGGGAATTTATTAATGTAGGACAAGTTAAAAAAACGAAGAGAAGACCGAAGAAAATATCGATAGAGGTGATACGAAAAGATATGGATTCTAGAAGTTTAAATGAAGAGATATTACTTGATAGAAATGAATGGAGAAGGACTATCAAAGTGATCGATCCGGCGTGATTCTTTTTTTTGGTTCATGTAGCCTATTCCAAATATTTGGGATGAAAGGCTTATTCCAAATATTTGGGATGAAAGGCTTAGTTGTAATTGTTGTATCTCGTTTTCTTTAAACACCAAAAATTATAACAAAATGATTGTATTAAGATGATATTTGTATTATAATATTTTAAATTTGCATCAAAGTTATAAAATAGAAGTAGAGTCATAAGACAAAAAGATCTACATGTTCTTCGAAACCTGTGAACACATATTAACTCCAGCCAGACCCTATGGAGAGTTTCTAACTCCAACCAGACCTTTCTTGTACCACTGTACTTTGAATTTTCTTCAAGCAGATCGACACCATAGATAGCCTTCTCCACTAGAGCAACTTATTTCGTTGTATCAATGCCTGATTTCTAAACTAATGCCTCAATGGCTTGAAGCTGAAACATCTGTGATTTCTATGTTCTGGATCTGGACAATAAGGACCTCCTCAGGAGGGAAGATGTACCTCAAACACATGGTTGCAAAAAAAAAAACTAAACCATAAATTTAAACTATTAGGTATTAGCCCTAATTTTATATCTAAACTCATCTACAGTGATGAAAAATAACATATTTGTTGGCAGTGAAAATTTCTAAGTAAATAGGATTTTCCACAATAGAACGCGGAGCTAACTCCGCAGCTCCGCGTTTAGCTATTTTAGCCTCGCGTTTGAACAAAACGCCGAGCTAATCGATAGCTCTGCGTTCTGACGCTCTAGCTCTGCGTTCTGACGCTCTAGCTCTGCGTTCTGACGCGTTAACTCGTCGTGAGCAGAGAACCAGAATCTTAAATTAATTGAGATTAAGATTTAGGCTTATCCAAGTACCCAAATTAAGTCCGATCAGAACTCTAAAATCAAGAGATTTAAATCAAAACTAAGATATTTGATTGGAATCATTGATGAGAACAAATTCTATTTAGATAGAAACTCTCAAATCATCCCAAGGCTATAAATACCCCTTTGAGGAAGCCCGAGGGATCTTTTTCTGGAGTTTTGGAGAAGTTCGAGTTACGCATAGAGCCTTGAACGAATCAAGACCAGAGAAGATCAGTTCTACAGTCGGCCGCCATCTTTAAGAGAAGAGTTCGTCGTCAGATCGTCCAAAAGAGCTACTTCGATAGATCCCATAGCCACACAGATCCCACGTTTATTTTGTAAAAGAGAGCGATTGAGATATAAAATCCTCTCGTTTGTTCTTTCTTTTTCTTATTCACTTTCGTTGTAATTTAAGTTAATTCAATGGAAGGAAAGCAAAGAAATTCTGCTGCGAACAAACTGGCGACCACAGTGAGAGGCGTCTCTTTCACCGACGAAGAGATCGTGGCGCAATCTAACGTCGATAGGATCGGATCCGACGTAGATATGCTGGTCGTAAAAATCGACCAGCAGAAGTATGAGGAGTATCTCTCCTCTGAATCAGGTAATCTGAACGAAACGCGACACTATCGTCGCGTGCGCTCCAATACCCGAGGAACGGGTAAAAAGGTATCTACCAAGGAACGGAGATCCTTGGAGACCGCGGCCATAGAGTAGTTGTTTGGGCAGGAAATCCTACCAGAGGATGGCCTCTCTACTGCCGAAGAAGGCATGGGAACTGGATTGACCAGAACCCAACTCCGAAATAGAAATCAGAGAGCTAGGCGAAAGGCCCTCAAAGCCCGTATTGAACGCGAGGCTAACTTCATTGAACGCGAGGCTATGATCCCTTGCAAATTGGCTGGTGTTAATCACAAGACCAGTCAGTATCGCGTTAAATGCGAAGATACAACTTGCGTTAATCGTAAGGACAAGCCAGCGTGTGATTCTCCACGCAAGGCTATTACTGGGCTTAGTGATAAACGCGAGCCAGTAAGATTTGCATTAATCGCAAAATTTCTGACACTCGCGATAAACGCGAGGATAAAATTTCCTTAAAGCCAGCGTGTGATTCTCCACGCGAGGCTATTACTGGACTTAGCAATAAACGCGAAGCCAGTTCAACTTGCGATAAACGCAAGATTTTTGACACTAGCAATAAACGCGAGGATAAAATTTCTTTAAAACCAGCGTGTGATTCTCCATGCGAGGCTATTACTGGACTTAGCGATAAACGCAAAACAAGTTCAACTTGCGATAAACACAAGATTTTTGACACTCGTGATAAACGCGAGGATAAAATTTCCTTATAGCCAGCGTGTGATTCTCCACGCGAGGCTAATACTGAACTTAGCGATAAACGCGAAGCCAGTATTACTTGCGATAAACGCAAGATTCCTTAGCTCCGCGAAAATCGCGAAGATGATTGGCAGATTGTCGTTAATCGTAAAAATCGCGCTAGACGCGAAGTTGTGACATGCGTTAATCGCAAGAGTAAGCCAGCGTGCAAGAATTTTCTTCCACGCGGGGCTAAGGTTCCAGAAGATAAACTTCTGAAGGAACGCCAAGCCAGCGTAAAACGCGAGGCTAGCGTAGCAAAACGCGGGGCTATTTCTCAGCTCCGCGTTCCAAAATGCGAAGCTATCTCTCAGCTCCGCAAAAATCAACCTGAATATAGAATCAGGATTGATCATCACTCCAGTGGATCAGTTTTGTACTCCAGAGATCCCAAGAAATTTCAGTGGGCCCCTAGACCCTCTCAGCAGAAGAGTGGGCCCCACAACTCCATGACTAAAGTCATCGACCTCAGGGAGTACTTAACCAAGAAGAGAAGTATAGAACAAATTTAACCTGAACCAACTTGTCACTGCCAGCAGCTTATGACAGTGGTATCCGCTGTAATCGATAATTGCTGCTGCAGCAAGAACAGGGTATCGGTGTTTGACCGATTAAATAAGTCAGACAGAAACCCTGCTAAGAAAACAAAGGCTACTCCCCGAGAAGAATGGAGAGTTGTAACTTCCAACATGGTCGGCAAGGGTAAGAAAGTCATTGAAAGAGATGATAACTCAGAATCAAGTGATGAAGAACCTCATCACTTTACCCAACTAAAATCAGGAGCTGTCCCGCCTCGAAACTATAAGAAACTTGTAAAAGATTCTTATGACGACATCGATAACTTGGCTATAGCTTCACCTTGTTCCTCTACATCATCTCAGCTACAAAAGTCAGCATCATGGCGGATAAATCTGACGACATCGATCAAAGATTTGAAGCCCAAGAAAAGATGATTCGGGAGCAACAAAAGACAATTGAAGATCTTAAAATGATGCTCTCGAAAGTGGTCGAAAATACTCAGAAGATTGTTGAGGATAACGCTAAGAAGGAAAAAGAAACCTCGTTCAACAAACTGAACGAGGAAGATAAAGAAGAAAAAACTCGCTCAACACATGAGAACGAGGACAAGTATTCTTTTCATGACCCACATGAAGAGAAAATAGAGAAGTTACAAAGTCAACTCGAAGTATTAATGCACAAGAAAGAGTTGAAAGAATTAGGGGTCTCGAGACCATATCCGCCTGAATGGGATATGATACCATACCCTCAGAAATATAAACCGCTCAAATTGGAGCCGTATGATGGGAAAGGAACTCCCAGTCAACATATTTACTACTTTTTGTCCCAAGCAGGGCATTTAATGGGCAATGACCCAGTAATGACCAAGGTATTCGCAAGTACCATGCGAGGGCCTGCCTTCACTTGGTTTATACAGCTGCCCCCAAGTACTATTAATACCTGGTTTGATGTCGAGAAATTATTTCTCTCACGTTTCTTTGAGGATGATACCGAAATTACAGTTCATTCCCTCCTTGCAACTAAACAAGAGGAACAAGAAACAGTAACAGACTTCATAGAAAGGTTTCGGGAGAAGTCCGTGCATTGCAAACACAGAATGGTCCAGGAAACTCTGGTAGAGACATGTCGACATAATCTTAATACTAATGTGCTCCTAAAAATGGGGGCCGTAGAGTCTAAGACATGGAGGGATTTGCTCAAACAAGGAGAGCAAGACGAAGACTTGATCCGTCGAGTTGAAGAGTCCCGTGGATCGAGAAATACCAAAAATAATAGGCCATACACCCAAAATAATAATAAGAATAAAGGAAAAGCGGCAATGGTATCAGAGGCAGCTCCACAGAAGACAAATCTTTCGAACCCAAAGCACCAAAATCAGAAGGGCGCAAGACAAAATAGGCCCCAGCAAGAGAGGACCTATACCTTCAAGGCAGAGCAGACGCCTACACTCTTCCACCTGCTTCTTAGGAAGTGAATGTTGAAACTTCCGGATAATAGGAAACCGGAGGACGCTGGTAAAACCAATGACCCCAACTATTGTCTCTACCACCGGAATGTTGGACACCCTACTAGGGATTGTTACCCTCTAAAGAACAGAATCCAAGCATTGATAGAAGCTGGGGTTCTGACACTTAAAGAGGAACAGAAGAAAGTCACTGCCAATATCGCAACCCTAGTGGTTGGAACCCATGAGTTCCCCGCGGGGGTGACCCAATACCAAAGGGGAAGTTGGTTACGAAAAACCATGACCCGCATAATAAAGCACAAGAAGGACTTGTCCCCGTAACAACTCAAAAGGGGGAAGTCATGTAGGTCCACCCTGATTTACTACAGGATGAACAATGGACTACCGCAGGGGGTCAAAAGAAAAAGCGGACTAGCAATGCTATTTCCGCGAAAATAAAAAATGAATACATAATTGCAGGGGTACTTACAGACTTTGAAGAGGAGCCCGAAGCTATGGCCACTCATCAAGATGGGGCGGGCCCTTCCGGCACTCGATCGGGTAAAACATATCTTAAAAACTACACCAGAGTAGACCCGAAAGGTATATACGGAGAACTCGCAAAACCTGCAAAGCAGAAAGGCCTTCATTTCCAGAAAAATCCTGAAAAAGATGAAGGAGTCAAGGACGCTACTTTCAAATTTGACATAATAGCTCAGCTGGCTAATATTCCAGCTCGAGTCACGCTGTACGAGTTGTTACGTTTATCGAAATCAACTCGCGAGGCGTTGAGAGAAGCCCTGGCAGACTCTGAGTCATTCCTAACTCAGATTGTCGAGCCGGCTAATTAAGAACGGGACTCTTGCCCCCGCTGTCACCAAGTGAGGAGGCAAGTCCCACGGATTACTTTCTCTCCAGAGGATATGCATGTAAGAAATATAAAGCACAACAGGCCTTTATATTTCACCGGGTATGTCGGATCCACGAAGGTGGATCACATCCAGATTGATCCAGGGTCTGCACTAAGCGTCATTCTCAGAAGGTTGATGCAGCTATTGGGGATTTCTCCCCATCGCCTGACACCAACTAATACTACAATATATGGGTTTAATGCCAATGATAGCTGTCCCCTTGGAAAGATCTAACTCCGATGTCAAATCGGGGATTTGAGAACGGAGGTCACATGCTACGTTATTGACGCAGACACTTCCTACAACATTCTACTGGGACGCCCTTGGATCCACGTACATATGATAGTCCCGTCAACTCTCCACCAGTGTATGAAATACTGTGATGAATAAGAAGAAGTCCGGACTTTAGTTGCAGATAGGCAACTTTTTAAAGGGCTGGAAAACTATTTCACGGATGCAATGCTCTACAAGATAGCCCACGAAGTCTCCAACGACAATCAGTAAGCCTCAAAAGTTTGACGAAAGCGGCAACGAGGCGGATACTGAGTACGAGCCTCCTGAAGATAACGATGGGGGTGATTATGAAATCAATCCTCACATAGATTTTAATTTGAATTTTGACAATAATGTAGATGTAGTAGATGATGAGTGGATTATCAATGAAAATATAAAGTTAGTCTACGAGCCTGCTGTAGCTACAGAGTCTGAACCTTCTTGTACTTCCACCAAAGTGGATGGCCTGTCCGAACTTGAAGTTTTGGCTACATACCATTTACCACTCAAGTCATCCCTCCTTTCTCAATCAAAAATAACTAAGAGACAAGGTCACTTCTTTGAAGTGCCTCCTCGACAGGGGTCTCAAAGGCCGATCATGTTCGGCAAAATAATTACGTCACCTCGACAAAGACAAACTAGTGAAAGTGATGAACAATAATCACCTCAATTTCACTTATATAAACAGAAATCCCGACAAATGATGGAAAAGATGGGTTATAATTTTATGCAGAAACCGGGATTAAACTTTGAAAAAGGGCAACGAAATCTCATACCTTCATTTAGACCGAGAGGAAAGAGCCCAGACTATTATCAAAAGACTCGCAGGGGGTTGGGCTATGTGTCTACTCCTTCCTCATCACCTCGCAAATACGAAGAAAGCTCTTCAGCCAATGAGGAATTACATCCACTTGACCATGACTCGGATCAAACTACCGGCGCTTGGTTTCAATCTTTAACGGTAAATATGGTTTCAGCCGCACCAGAAAGCGACGAGGAACCAATTGACGTTCAAGATGATTCCTGAGCTAAACACATGGACACTCTTTGGGATGTCCGCTTTGAACAGCGTAACCCGCCCAGAGAAGATAAATTGATACAAGTCAACATGGGAACGGACGAGATCCCGAAACCCATCTTCATAAGCGACATGCTAACTCCCTTAGAAAAGGAGGAACTTATATCTCTTATCAAAGAGTATATAGATGTGTTCGTATGGAGCTATGAATACATGCCCGGTCTTGATCCTTAGATTGCCACACACCGGCTAAATATAAAAGAAGATGCCAAGCCAGTAAAGCAACAGCAAAGGCGTTTTCGACCGGAGTTGATGGAGGCAATACTTGCTGAGGTCAACAAGCTTATAAAATCCGGATTCATCCGTGAAGAGCAACATCCTGATTGGGTGGCTAACATAGTACCGGTTCGTAAGAAGAACGGCAAAATCAGGATATGCATCGACTTTCGTGATCTAAATGCTGCATGCCCTAAGGATGAATTTCCACTCCCAATCACCGATGTGATGATTGATAACACCCGCGGTTATGAGAGGATGTCCTTTATGGATGGCTTCTCAGGCTATAACCAGATTAAAATGCACCCGGATGATGAAAAGCATACAGTTTTCAGAATGCCGCTGGGGGTATATTGTTATACGGTAATACCTTACGGATTAAAGAACGCCGGTGCCACTTACCAACGAGCGATGAGAGTTATATTCAAAGAACACCTGCGCAAAATGGTGGAGTGCTATGTGGATGACTTAGCGGTCAAAAGCAAGAACAAAGAAGATCATCTGCATGATTTAAGGACAGTCTTCGACCTTATACGAAAACATCACTTGAAGATAAATCCCGCTAAGTCTTTCATGGGGGTGTCCAGCGAGAAATTCCTTGGATTCGTAGTCACCTCAAAAGAAATTTTTCTTGATCCTGAGAAAGTAAAAGCGATCAGCGAGATGCCGCCTCCCCACAATCTTAAAGAGTTAAGAGGATTATAAGGAAAGCTCGCCTATATTCGGCACTTTATTTCTAACCTATCTGGACGATGCCAGCCGTTCTCCAGACTCATGAAAAAGGGAGTTTATTTTGTATGGGATGAGGCATGTCAACAGGCATTTGACGATTTCAAATAATATCTCACGAAACCTCCTGTTCTTATGGCATCGGTCCCTGGGCAGCCATTCCTTAGATATGTAAGGGCCATGGATGATGCTTTAGGAGCATTACTTGCTCAATATAATGAGCACGGCCATGAACACGCCCTTTACTACTTAAGCAGAACAATGATCGGGGCTGAGCGTCGGTATACCCCGATCGAAAAAGAATGTTTAGCCCTAGTGTTCGTTGTTCAGAAAATGCGACACTATCTTTCAGGGCAAACAATTCATGTCATATCACGAGTTAACCCCTTGAAAATCCTGATGACAAAACCGGGATCCTCAAACGGCCGACTGGCAAAATGGGCATTATTGCTATCGCCATATGATATACACTTCGTCCCTCAAAAAGCCATGAAGGGACAGGCAATCGCCGATTTCCTTGCAGACCATCCGATTTGGTCTAACTCTAAACAGACGTCAGAGGTGAACACAACTAGTAAAGAACAACCATGACAAATATTCTTTGATGGTGCTGCTAGACGGTCCGCTGCTGGAGTGGGGGTTGTGCTGATATCCCTACATAAACACATACTGCCCAACGGTTACTCATTAACAGAACCGTGCACGAATAATGTGGCGGAATACAACGCACTCATTATCGGTTTAAAAATGGCTCTGCAACTGGGGGTGAACTATCTAGAGGCATATGGAGACTCTAAGCTCATCGTCAACCAAATGACGGGTGAGTATGAAGTCATACATGAAACCCTCATCCCTTATCATCAGCTAGCCATTGAGCTAGCAGGATATTTTGAATGGTTTTATATCTATCATATATCTCGGAATGAGAATGTCTATGCAGATGCTCTTGCTGCACTAGCTGCAACATCCGAATGAGGCTAAAAGCATCACTATTGGTAGCAGAGAACTCCTCCACTCAGATACGGTATTCCAAACCAAAGAGGTGTGCCAGACAGGCTTAATTCTGGAACCCCGTGATTGGCGATTTTCATTTATAGATTACGCCCTGTATGGGATACTACCAGAGGATCCAAAGGAAGCTGCCTCGATAAAGAGGAAGGCCCCGAGATTTTACTTTGATCGTACACTTCAAACTTTATACAGAAAGTCAAATGATGGTCTGCTGCTACGCTGCATATCAAAAGCAGAAGCAGAAGAAGTGCTGAGAGAAACACATGATGGAGTGTGTGGGGCTCATCAGCCCGGTCCAAAACTCGGAGACTGCATAAGAAGGCTAGGATACTACTGGCCGAAGATGATTACAGAGGCAATGGCATACGCTAAACGGTGCCATGCATGTCAGGTACATGCTAACTTTATCCATCAACTCCCAGAATACTTGAACAATACTGTTGCTAGTTGGCCATTTAAGGCATGGGGGTTGGATATTGCGGGGCCAATAACTCCCCCGTCATCCAGAGGACATCGGTTTATCCTTGCAATAACCGATTATTTTTCAAGATGGGCCGAAGCCGTGCCCATGAGAGAGGTGAAAACGACAGATATGATTAAGTTCATTAAGCATCATGTTATTTACCGTTTTGACATCCCCCGAAGGATCATTCATGATAATGGACCACAATTCATCAGCCAGGGATTCTCAAGATTCTGTGATAAGTTCAGAATCAAAGATATTGCTTCAACGCCATATAACCCCGCGGCAAATGGATTGACCGAAGCTTTCAACAAGACAATCATTAAACTCCTTCGAAAGTTTGTCTCTTCCAACAAACGAGACTGGGATGAAAAGCTAGGAGAGTGCTTGTGGGTTTATCGCACCACCGTTCGCACCCCAACAAAATCTACCCCGTTCTCCTTGGTTTATGGAAGTGAGGCCATCTTGCCTCTCGAAATCCAGATACCATCGTTAAGAGTGGCCTTAGCCACAAAGATGACGACAGAAGAGCGCCATCAATAAAAATTGCAAGAACTAGAGGCGTTAGATGAAAAACGTCTCAGGGCTCAACAACAAATTGAGTTGTATCAAGCCCGAATCTCGCAAACGTTCAATAAGAACATTAAACCAAGGACCTTTAAATAAGGAGACTTGGTCCTGGTTATTAAAAGGCCAATGATTCTTACCCTTAGTCTAACCCAAGTGGGAAGGACCGTTTATTGTGTAGACGGTATACTCTAGTGGAGTCTATCGCTTAATGAACCAGAACGGCGATAGGATGATGATGCCGATCAACGGAAAATTTCTGAAGAAATACTATACCTGAAATAAACCAGAATGATGACAAAGTAACTGTCACATCTGGTTCAGATCCCTAAGAGTATAACCATCCACCAGTTCAAGTTACGCACATGAGCACTTGGACTAGGCATGCGCAATTAAGCGCCTCTGTCGGAATCTGGTGATCCTGACCCGATCATCTTGGTATGTGCAGTTCAAGTTACGCATGAGAGCCTTGAACCGCCTCCAACCAAACTCTAGGCATGTGCAATTAGGCGCCTCTGCCGGAATCTGGTGATCCTGACCCGATCATCTTGGTATGTGCAGTTCAAGTTACGCATGAGAGCCTTGAACCGCCTCCAATCAAACTCTAGGCATGCACAATTAGGCGCCTCTGCCGGAATATGGTGATCCTGACCCGATCATCTCAGTATGTGCAGTTCAAGTTACGCATGAGAGCCTTGAACCGCCTCCAACCAAACTCTAGGCATGTGCAATTAGGTGCCTCTGCCGGAATCTGGTGATCCTGACCCGATCATCTTGGTATGTGAAGTTCAAGTTATGCATTAGAGCCTTGAACCGCCTCCAACCAAACTCTAGGCATGTGCAATAGGGGCCTCTGCCGGAATCTGGTGATCCTGACCCGATCATCTTGGTATGTGCAGTTCAAGTTACGCATGAGAGCCTTGAACCGCCTCCAACCAAACTCTAGGCATGTGCAATTAAGCGCCTCTGCCAATCTGGTGATTCTGACTTGATCATCTTGGTATGTACAGTTCAAGTTACGCATGAGAGTCTTGAACCGCCTCCAACCAAACTCTAGGCATGTGCAATTAGGCGGCTCTGCCGAAATCTAGTGATCCTGACCCGATCACTTCGGTATTAACAGTCTAAGTTACGCAGATGAGCCTTGGACTATTTTACCTAAACAAATGAACTATTTTGATGACAAGTTATTTGTTGTGCAAGTAGATTTTCTAGCCAACAGATAAAAGAATCAAAAGATTCCCTTTATTCATCAATCAAAAAGAATGAAATTACAAAAGAATTCAAAGAATCAGTAAAACTCTCTCTTCTATTACAAGTTCTTATTACAAAAAGAATAAAAGAATAGAATGAAAGAAAGTTATGGATCTCCTATAAGCCTCAACTTATTCATCGTCTCGTCAATTACTCGATGACGAGTCTCCTCCACGGAGTGTTGAGCCTGCCGGCGTAAATCATCATCATTTATTGCCAGTTGCTGGGCCAACCGTTGACGAGATTCTTCAATAGTACGGCTCCTTATTATGCCTTCTTGTTCGAGCTGTCCTTATTGAAGGATCAGCTCTTCCCGTTTCTTAACGGATTTCCCTAACCGAGACTCGTTGGCTTCTAGAATAACTCAAGCTTAGCAATAGTCTCTCTGGCTCTAAGGATGGTGGCCTGACTCCCCTCAATCTCGAAGTCCACTATCTCTAACCCCCTGAGGATTGATTCCTGACTGGCTCGTAGTTCTGCCAACTCCCGAGACCAGACTTCCTCTTGGCGCCTCAGTTCTTCTTGACAAGCCACCAACTCTGCCCATAGCGCGCCGACTCGATCTCAATGATCGCTTCCACATCCGCTTGGCGAACCGTGTTTAGCGTGTTCACCTGATCTTCCAAAGCTTCAAGGCGGGCCCGGTACGGAGCTGCTCGGTCACATCCCCAATCCTTTCAATATTATCCAGATAGCTGGACAACATTGGACGTCCAAGATTAAAGAAATCTCTTCCGTCTAGGATCATTCCAATACACCTCCTTAGTAGCCGCAAAAAGTCATTAACACTGTGGTTGAAGAATTCTTCGAGAGGGTCCACAGTGTCTGTGTTTAAAGCAGGCAGCGCTAAGGAAGATATTGCCAGGGGAATAGTGGCATCCGTTGGAGTAGAGGAAGAAGAAACCCGTCCCTGTACCAGACTCATTACATGCGGGCCCAGTAAAGCCAATAAAGACTTGGCAGAACTGGGAACCCGAGGTGAATTATCACTAGTACAAATCACTCGAGCAGCGCCACCAGCAGGGGTAGACGATGGAGTATTTTCACCCGAAACTCCTCCTGTGACAGAAGTGGCTTCGAACGAGAACTTCAAAATCTCTTCATCTCTTGTTGGCGGATGACTTGGGGTTGGAGGAGTCACCAATGTCTCAACAGCCATTATTGTCGACGATGTTAAAATCGCTGGCTGAGGAGTAGAGGGCACACCAACTGCTACTGGAAAAGTTTCCTCGGAGCAAACCATTGGTGTCAGAGATGGTAGACTTGGGGATGGGGAGCCTCTCTTGTTACGGCCGCAACGACAACCTCTGTCCTATCATCACTCCCTAGTTTATCAATAGTAGGAGTCGACGAAGGAACTGAGCATGGGGCCGGCGTGAAATAGTCCACACCAAACTCCTCCGCCGAACTACCGAGACCACCTACCGAGCCGATGGTGCCAGAGTAGTCGACCAGCTCCTCAGACTCCACCCTGGTAGTTGAGTGCATGGGAGAGTGGAGTTGACTACCTGCATTTCAGAAAGCAAACAAAGAGTATTACATATAATAATGAAATGAATAATGAAAAGAAGATATAATATAAAAACCATACCAGGAGATACAAGTCCAGTGGTCGGACTTGAAGGAGGAGCTGTTGCTATTTCCAGAAGCGCACCCGTTTCGCTACCCAGAGGTTGCGTCACGGAATGTTCGACAGATTCTGTGGTTGGGGGAGTCGGGGGCTCAGTGGCACCTGGAGCTTCAGCAAGTCTACTCTCCTCTGACGGCGCCGGAGGCTGAGTTGTGGCCAGCAAGTCTGAAGCAAACTTGACCGCCGCATCTTGAGAGACTAATATGGTCCCCGGGGCTAATTTATACTTTTTCTTCGCCGGTTCGCCTCTTACAGCGGCGTTTGAAGGCTGGACTCTGGGAGCAGGGAACCAAGTCTTGAGGAGCACCACCAGCATCGCCATCATCGTCATTACCATCATCGTCATCTTCGTCAGAGTTGCCAACATCTGACGGATCGGCCGTGGCACCAAGGAATTCATCCATCCCTTTTACCCTCACTCTTTTAGCCACTTTGCAGCTAGAGTAGAAGGCCTCTATCTCCTTGCAGCAGCTGTGGTTGATAGAGAAATGAGGCACATCAGCATTGGCAATGCTGTACTAAGTACAGCAGCTTAATACCATGCTTACCTCTGGCGATTTCAGGGGTAGCATAAATTCTGCTCCGGTTCCTCCAGCAACAAAATGGAACCAGCCCCGTGCCCCTGCGTATAGATTCCCCTCGTACGCCAACCCTTTATTTGGATTTCCTACATAAAGCTGCGTATATCCAAATTGACGAGCAAATCTACTCGGGATATACGGCTCTATGTAGCACATGGTGTCTTGCCTATACACCAAGTGTCCGGGGCGAATGTTCAACAACCACTAGAAGGCCCCTGAAGATAAGTTGGTGAACTTGTTTGCTCCCAAAATATCTTTAAACTTAGATCCATACTCTCCCCCAGGGAAGTCTGGGAAGCAGCGAAAGATCTCGTAGTTTTGATGATGACGGAGTGTCCTGCGGATTTGAGACATAGAATTGCTCTTCCAGACAGAGCGCTCGTACTTCTCTACGAAAAATGGCTTGTCAATTGGGTTGTAATCCGCAACACTCATCAAAAACGGGCAGTGCATGACTAGCCACGCCATTAAGTATGTATAGGGCATCTCTGCCCTTGGGTTCGGTGTCTTCACCGTAGCAGCTTCTTTGGCCGCCTTACCCTTTCCAGCTTTGCCTTTGTTCTTCTCTGCTGGCATAAAGCTGTTGCAGAGGGCCCGGAGTCCGCTTTGGAGGTTGGCAACCATTGCTGGTAATAGCCCGAATGGTCGCTCGTAAGCCAATAAAACGGCAGGATAGACGACATTCTTTGCGATGGCCTCCTTGGGTAGTGAAGGAACAACGCATCTCTTTAACCAAAGCATCAGGAATCCCGCAAGCAGACCTCTATCTGAAATCGGGAATTGTGCTTGGTAGTGGAAGCTTTGGAAAATAGTATCAGGATTGAATCCTCCTTCATTGGAGTCAGTTGTATAAGTTGTAGCTTCCAGTTTGGAGATACGCTCCTTTATCTCTTCAACACTTACGGGTGGGCGTCCCCGAACCGTTGGGAGACTCTCCTTCAAATTAATAAGGAGGTAGTCAGCCCACTTCTTATAGCCAACTCCCTGGTTCCTCACCCGGCCAAGTCGGCGCAAATGTGATAGTAGCACATCATTTCCCAATAGGTTTGGTAGATGTGCTCACCCCCCGCTTCTAGCATCTTCAATTCTTCGGCGGTGGGGATATATTCCTCATAAGGGACTTCGCCCATTGATAACCCCGACACTTCGAACATCTCGTGGAGAGCGAATCCCAGCTCACCCACTGGTGTAAAAAAGGTGCCGGTTTCAGGGCTATACATCTCCAGCAGGCTGAACAAGTGGTACGAACTTTGGGGCAAGCCGAACTGGACGTTTCTAATGGCTTTGTATAAGCCAATTTCCTTCAGAGTCTGTTCATGGGTGTCCAGTATGTATTTGACAAGCCTGAACCACCACATGTTGCCCGAGGAATGGATCCATCCGGGCATTCTAAAATCTTTGGCAGGGTACTATCCACCCTTGGCGAAGAATTCGCTAAGAAAGTTCTTAGCACGAATGGGAACTTCACCAACAGAGTGCTCTTTGGTGACTCTGCCTGAAAGGAGCCTCGTAATACATCTGGGGGACCGTCTTGAAAAGCCTCATTCGCGCTGAACTTGCCGGTCGCAACACCGTCATACTCACGAGCTAGCTCAAATTCTAACTCGCGGTGGGAAGATAGCCTCTGGAGATACACCAAGGGGTAGCTACGCTCCATGTCAGGCAGAAACATGAGCAGATCCCCAGCTTGGTACAGCCACTTACGCTCTTCCTCAAAGAGGATCTCATCCGAGTGCTCCAGCGCATCCCCAAAGAGGAATGCGGGCTTCTCCAGTATCTCTCGGTTCATTGCTTCAAAAGGAGCGTCAGTGATAATCTCCCTCGTAGTCGCAGGGCTGTATCTTATCAATTTCTCCCTTCGCTCTCTAAGACCTGGCTTGAAGGCGGGAAGATCAGTGGTGAAACAGAACTGAGTTGCTGAATCTGCACCACCAACAAAGCCGAAATGATGCCCTTGGGAGATTGGATCCACTGAATAGCCAACTGCAAAAGAGAAATCAAGAGTTAGAAAAGTTTCTACAAATCAGAAAATTTCTCTAAGTATGAAAACGTGGAGCTAGAGGTAACTCCGCGCGAAGCTAAGTGAAGTAACTTCGCGTTCACACACGTGAAGCTAGGGTTGATAACTTCGCGAAGCTAAAATTGTAACCTCGCGTAAAGAACGCGACAGTCAGCAAAAGTAACTTCGCGTTTCCAAAACGCGAAGATAACGCGATAGTTTTGCGTGGAGGAAGACCAGAAGTCTTCTCCTTCCTCTCCAAGCCATTCGGCCGGAGTACGGCGATTTTGCCTGTGAGAGAGATGATTGGCCGGTTAAAACCGAGCCAAATCACTCTAAGAAAGTTCTAAAAAGCCCTAAAAATGAGGTTCTTACCTCCGATAGGCGTGGCGTGGACCGGCTCGTCGCTACGGCCGCTGCCATGACCGCTGCCGCCGCTGCTTGTGCCGGCCGCCGACGGCGAGGATGCGCGAGAGGAAGCGCGAGTCTTGGGTGCCATTGCTCTTGGAGAAATTGACGGAAATTCGGTCAGAACTGGTCGGGTCGCCTGAATCACCTGATCGCCGGTCGCCTTGAGCTCTGGAGTTCTTAAAAATTCTTGAAAGAGTGAGGAAGAAGAAGAGTTGAAACTCTATTTAAATGAAAAAACCCGCCTCTTGGTATTCGGTGCAAGAATCGGAGCGATTACTGATCAGTTGCTCTCTAAAACGCGAAGCTATTAGTTTCGCATGGTGATGGGAAACGCGAAGCTATTAGCTCCGCGCAACTATGCAAAACGCGAGGATAACTTGATATTTTAGCTACGCGTTTCTATGAGAGGCTTCGACTTGGCATGTGCAATTAGGCGCCTCTGCCGAAATCTGATAATCATCACTCGATTATCTTGGTATGTGCAATTCAAGTTACGCATGAGAGCTTTGAACTGCCTCCATTAAAACTAAAGCATGTGCAATTAGGCGCCTCTGTCTAACTTAAATGATCCTTACCTGATCATCCTAGTGTAAGTAGTTAAATGCCTTCACCAAACTATCATTTAGCTCTATTTAAAGGGCTTTACCGAGGTTAATAATTGTAACCCAGTCGGTACTAACAGTCCAAGTTACGCAGATGAGACTCGGATTGCTTTACCAAAACTATGAACCATTTATTTGTTGAGCAAGCAAAATTCTTGAAGCCAACAGATAAAGAGAAAAAGAATTATTTTTATTCATATAGTAAAAAGGTTACAAAAGAAGAGGGAGTTATAGCTCTCCCAAAAGCTTCAACCTATTCATCGACTCACCAATAACCAGACGACGAGTCTCCTCCACGGAGTGTTGAGCTTGCCGACACAAGTCATCGTCATTTAATGTGATTGGTTTAACCGCTGACGAAGTGCTTTTCCAATTCAATTTACTAGTTCACATGCAAAAGATCTCCTCTACAAATGTCAACTATGATCTGTTTAAAGTTCTTAGTGGTTCATCTAAAGATACTGCTACAAGACTCCTAATGAAGATGCACGTGTTGAATTCGACATGCTACAAGCCCTTAGATGATCATCTCTATCGCTTTGGAAAGCGACAGAGATTGTCATCTAACAGAAATGGTCCTCAAGAAAACTTAATGAGTTGCCACAGAATTCTTGTAACTCCTTCAAAAGTTTACCTTTTGGAGCCAGAGCTTGAAACCTGCAACTATGTTGTAAAGCATATGCTTCTGGCTTCCTTAGAGTTACTTTTGCTGATGAAGATCGGTGCATGGCTAGCCTTTGAAGGTATATCAGGGGATAGCAACGCTCCATGCTGGATAGAAATATCAGCAAATCACCATATTGGTAGAGCCACATGCACTCCTCTTCAAAAAAGATCTGGTCCGAATACTCCACTGCAAAAGAAGAATCAAGAGTTAGAAAAAGTTTTACAAAACTCGAAAAATCTTCTAAGCATAAAAATGCAGAGCTAAAAATAATAACTCCGCTCACAGCTGAGGAGATAGCCTCACGTTTCACTCGCGAAGTTAAAATTCCTAGCATCGCGTTGAAACGCGACAACTAGTCAAAATAGCCCCGCGTTTCAAACACGAGGATGACGCGATAACTTCGCGTAGTAGAAGGCCAGAGGTCTTCTCTGTCTTCTCCTTCTTTTCCAAGCCTTACGGCCAGAAAACGGCGATCTCGCCGGTAAAAAAATGGTTGGTTGGTTAAAACCGAGCCAAAACAATCCAAAATTGTCCTAAAAAGTCCAAAAGTTGAGATTTTTACCTCCAATGGGCGCGGCATGAACTGGTTCGCCGGTGTGTCCGCTCCCTCGGCCGCTGCCGCCGCTGCTAACGATGGTCGCCGATGGTGAGGAGGCGCGCGATGTCGTACTATTCTTAGGTGACATTCTAATGATGAGAATCTATGGAAAATCGAAGAAAGTCCGGTCGAAAATCGCTCATTCACATGAGTTGCTCGGTCGCTTGAACTCTGGATTCTTGGATTCTTCGAATGAAGTAAGGAAGAAGAGTTAGAAACTCTATTTAAATGAGAAAATCCGCCTCTTGGTATTCGGCGCGAGAATCGGAGTAATTAATGAGCAGTTACTCACTGAAAAAGCGCGTGCAAGTGAACAAAACGCGAAGATGACTTGGTATTCTAACTCCGCGTTTCAGTTTAAGTATCCAAAGTATTTCAAAATTTGCTAAATTCTAGGCCATTTTGAAAACTTTGGTGGGGGTTCTGTTGACAGTGAAAATTTCTAAGTAAATAGGATTTTCCACAAGAGAACGCGGAGCTAACTCTGCAGCTCCGCGTTTGGCTATTTTAGCCTCGCGTTTGAACAAAACGCGGAGCTAATCGATAGCTCCGTGTTCTGGTGCTCTAGCTCCGCGTTCTGACGCGTTAACTCCGCATGAGCAGAGAACCAGAATCTTAAATTGATTGAGATTAAGATTTGGGCTTATCCAAGTACCCAAATTAAGTCCGATCAGAACTCTAAAATCAAGAGATTTAAATCAAAACTAAGATATTTGATTGGAATCCTTGATGAGAACAAATTCTATTTAGATAGAAACTCTCAAATCATCCCAAGGCTGTAAATACCCCTTTGAGGAAGCCCTAGGGATCTTTTTCTGGAGTTTTGGAGAAGTTCGAGTTACGCATAGAGCCTTGAACGAATCAAGACCAGAGAAGATCAGTTCTACAGTCGGCCGCCATCTTCACGAGAAGAGTTCATCGTCAAATCGTCCAAAGGAGCTACTTCGATAGATCTCATCGCCACACAGATCCCACGTTTATTTAGTAAAAGAGAGCGATTGAGATATAAAATTCTCTCGTTTGTTCTTTCTTTTTCTTGTTCACTTTCGTTGTAATTTAAGTTAATTCAATGGAAGGAAAGCAAAGAAATTCTGCTGCGAACAAACTGGCGACCACAGTGGGAGGCGTCTCTTTCACCGAAGAAGAGATCGTGGCGCAATCTGACGTCGATAGAATCGGATCCGACGTAGATATGCTGGTCGTAGAAATCGACCAGCAGAAGTATGAGGAGTATCTTTCCTCTGAATCGGATAAGCTGAACGAAATGCGACCTTACATCTTGTTAAGGAGAAACTGGCCCTCTTTAGGGAGGAAGATAGGTCTTAAAGTCTTGGGAACCAATTACACTTTAAAAGCTTAATTTGTTAGGTATTGATCCTAACATACTAGTTAAACCAACCCCCCCCCCCCTCCCTCCCCCCCCCCCCAACACACACACACACACTTTTTTTTTTATTCGAAGAAGGACTATACGCTCGCTTGAACTCCTATCATCCTCATCCTTAGTTAACTGCAACCTAATTCTTTTCTAGCTCACCTCCTTTTCAAATCCCTTTCTAAAACCCTCAAAAGGTGCATAAAACATTGCATTCATTACTCCCTTGGGGGAGTCGCTTATAGAACCCACAAATGAATCCAGTTAAGAGATAGAATTGATTTAGGATTCAACTCATTATATATATATATATATATATATATATATATATATATATATATATATATATATATATATATATATATATATATATATATATATGTGTGTGTGTGTGTGTGTGTGTGTGTGTGTGTGTGTGTGTGTGTGAGGAATCGGAAAAAACTATATTATAGGAGGGGCTCCCTCCTATGACGCTTAGGTGGACCAATAAAATGTTTGTATGTGAATTGACCATATAGGCTGTTTTAAAAAAAAAAAAAAAAAAACCTCTCTATCTAATGAATTTTTTCATAAAATCCCTCCACATACAAACATTCTATTGGTCCGCCTAAGCGACATAGGAAGGAGCCCCTCCTATGACATAGTTTTTCCCGTTCTCTCTCTCTCTATATATATATATATATAGAGAGAGAGAGAGAGAAATGGAAATGAACTGACAGCTCACGTAAGTTATCTGAACTGTAGTTAATTTTCACTATCTCTAATAATATTTTTTAAAAAACTTCTTTTGAATTATGATCTCGACCCCCCTAAGGTTTACTCGTATCCAATTTCTTAGATTTTAGTTTTGATCTGGTCCTCCATCAAGTTAATACAAAATTAACGATTTTCAATCAATACAACATTTTATATGCACTTGATGAAATGCTAAATGAACTCCAAAATTTATGAAATTTAATCCAAAAGAAGTTAAGGAGTTAGAGATAGTAATTGTAAAAAAAAAATTAAGAAAAATCATTGGATCATTATAATTTTCTACTATTTCATGTAACTTTTCCTAAACTGGCAGCTCACTTACAGTAATCCTCTCTCTCTCTCTCTCTCTCTCTCTCTCTCTCTCTCTCTCTATATATATATATATATATATATATATATATATATATATGAGTATATGCTACAAAAATAATAAATATAATTACAGAAGTAAATGGGACCCTTAAACTTTAACACATTGTAATTTGGAAAATCCATGTGATTTGTTATTTTTAATGTATGTTGAATCGGATCCTAAAATTTTGCAAGAGTTATTGCTATATTTAAACTTGAATCCATGTGATGTGTTTAATGTGATTTTAATAGCAACCTAAACTTTAGCAGAACTTATTGCTATATTTATTGCTTTCTTACTTTATTTGCTCTAAGTCATTTCTAATACCTTATTCCTTATTCCTTTGCAGTGGACCCCCTTCTAGATGTTCTTTGATCTTTGCAACTAGCCAGACTGTTGGGTTTTTGCAACACCATTTCAGCTTCATTCTTCTTATCTCCATCTTTCTTCTCCTGCTTTGGGTTCTCTTGGGGTTGTTTAGTTCAAAGATTTGGAGTTGGATTTGGGTATAATTTTAGTGTTCAGCATCAATTATTTCCAAATCTACCAAATTTCTTGTTTGTTTCAAAGATTTAGCCTATGGAAAATTGCTGACATGGACATGAATTTGGTTCCAAATGGAATCTCCACTTTTTGAGGAAAGACCATATTATATAATTTTGGTCCACTTCTTTATTTTTAAATGAGAGATAATGCATTTTTTTTAGTAGTATTTGACCTAAATCTGTATTCCTTTTCTATGGTCAATTTTCCATGAAACAAACATGGAAAGCTAAAAAAAAAAAAAAATTAACTTATCACCAAATCCTCATATTTTTCTATGAAACAAACAAGGATTTGGTGAGTATTATTCATTTTCATAAATCCATTTTGTAAATACATGAACCAAAAAAATGTCCTGCTTGGCAATATTGCGTGGCAATATCAGTAATCGAAAGCATGACCATAAACACCAGTAGCAGAATTGAGTTGTTCCTGAATGCGCTGACGAGCTGCTTCCATTGATATTAAAATAAAAAATAATTTTCTTCAACTCTCACCTCAATTTCGGAGTTTTGATACAGTAGCAGAGAACATTAATAATTGAAGTGTCAGTCTACCACTGAACATCATCATAGTCTGTCATGAGCAACTTCATCATCAAGTTGGCTGCTAGTAGATGATGAATGCTCTTCATCAGAAACAGAGTAGCCTTCTTTTTCATGGCTGCAGCAGTTTTTGACCCAGCACTTCCCTTCTTCTGTCTTCGCAATGTCCACCATGTCCATAACATTGGTTTTCAATTTTGGTGCCATTTCCACAACCCTCAATTTTTGTTTTTATCTTAGGCATATTGTACTTGTAAAAGGCATCAAGGCTTTTTGCAGCACCTATGCTCTGCAGCGTCATCTTCGTTGAGAGTTGAGAGTTGAGGCTTCTATCACTCGGAGATTTCTAATATTCAGAGACGGCAGACTAACATCAGAGGTAACCGTAACTGTATCTGTTGACTGGTATGACCTATGAAGCTACCAACAAACTGTTGAATTTCTGTTATACTTGTTGCTATCTTTTAGGCAATAAAGAAGTCAAAGTGACTGTTAGCATCTTAACAATTTCATGAGCTTGTTTTAGCTGATATACTCAACAACTTGCAGATTTTTCTGCAAATTTGTTTTCCTTATACCGTATAAAAAGATGATTTGTTACTCAATAAAATTTATCCTTCAACAATCTAAAAAATATTTTACTCTTCTTATCATTACAATTCTATCTCCTAAATATCCAACAAATCCAATGGACAACTGATGGATAGCAGCAAAAATCGGTTGCTCCCAGTTGCAATCCTCAAGTAGTGCAAGCTCCTGAAATGACTCAAGATGCATGCAGCCAACTCTCTTTAGAGTGCACAGGAGCATATTTTTGGATGTAGGACAATATTCTGCAAGCAACCCAATTGATTCCAAATAGGACCCAATTGATTCCAAATAGGAATGGTAATGAATGCATCCAAGGTCAATTTTCGGTACATGCTATACAAAATTTTGAATTAAAAATAAAAATTTTATTTTTCTAATTTAAAATTTTGTTTTAAGAAAGAAAAACTTAACCGTGGACGTGCACATTACCATCTCTAATCCCAAAGCAAAGAATACAACGGCTAAAAAATATGTCGCTTAGACATAAAACAACTGCCTTTGACCCATCCACTTAAAAAAAAGGGAACAATGCCGATAGTGAATCCTTGGTCAAAAATTACTACAAGTAGGCAAGCAGAGGGTAAAGGTTAAAGCAGCCCAAGGTGTACATTCCACTCGGACAAATAAATAGAGAGTCCAACACAACTAAGAACTAAAGGTATATGTTATCATGAGATGGAGATCAAACTTAGGCAGACTGATGGATGCACAAAGCAAACGAGCTGAGGGTAACCAGCATTAACAAGAATATAAATATCACACATTGTCAAATTCAAAATGCACCCCTACTCGAAAGAGGAGTTTTCACATCATTCATAAAAATCCTAAATTTCATTTTTTTTTTTTTTAACTGTATTTGTTAAAAAAGGGGGAAACACAAACTTTAATCATGCAACAATACAAATTTCTGACCTGTTGAATTTTCTATAAAACAAAATTTAGTTATAGTTAACAAATAACAGTCGGCAAAGGCACGAGATTATCTTATCAAATTCATGATTTCCAAGCCAAGGTAAGGATGACAGTATAAAGAACTACTCTGCTACTTCGCTCCTTCAAACCAATTGAATCATGATTATCACGATAAAGGAAACAAGTCTTCACTCTAACAGAAGAGTTTTTATTACAAGAAAGAAGCCCATAAGGAGAAGCATGGAAAAAGAATTGGTGGGACATCAATGGAGACAAAAAAATTAACATGACATAAAAAGTGTAAAAAAGAATTGCTCCCACGATCGTACACAGGCTCTACCCTTGGTTGGGGCAGCAGCTCGGGCACAGGTAGCTCGATGACCGCACCGGAGCAACTCCACCTGTATCTTTAAGCACATCATAAGGCTTTGCTAAGTAACTAGGGTCCTCGTCACCAGCCATGATCACCACCATCACCATAGGCTCCCTCTCCAGTGGAGCAAGCTTCACCGGAATATCTGAGCCTGAAGCAAGGTTATCATCGACATATGCAGACCTGCGATTCGAGCACACGAGCACAATCAACGCCGCGACTATGAGGCCCATCACCGCTGCAAGGCCGCTGAATACGTACGGGAACAGAGAACCCGCGGAGATCGGCATAGTTGCACTAAACAGTGGCCAGTATGTTAGTGTCTCTGCTTGATTCCTACATCATTAGATGATAGCATTATTTATAAAAGGCTCGTAATCAGAAGGAGGTGAGAAAATACAATCTCAGTGCTTATCTGAACATAGTGGGAGTTGACGTGGGGATTTAACAATTTGATAAAAGAAAGCGGTAGTTCATAGGAAATGCTCACTAGAGAGATTAGATTGTTTATGTTTCGTTTCTGTGGCGTACAAGTTCAGCATATTGCGGTGGGCCTGACAATGATAGAGCCATAAAGCTACAGAGGCAAAGTGTTCTACGGTAACGTCCTAAGTTTTCCTAAGATGTATGATTGTATTCTACATTTTCTTCTCAATTTCGCTGTTCTTTTCTAGAACAAGGACAGGCATTGAGAATGCTATCCGCATTGAAGTTGTTTGGTATCGGGTAAAATGACAACACCATAAAGAACTTGCCTCCTCTCCGTCACTGATCATAATGTGTATACCGTCCCTTGTCGTTTTGAAACCCACACCTTCTTTCTCTTCTAATTTTTATTCAGTTCTGTGATAAGCTCTCTCTCTCTCTTTCTCTCTCTCTCTCACACATATATATATATATATATATATATGAGAAAAATAGAAATGAACTGACAACTCACGCAAGTTATCTGAGCTGGCGGCTCACCTATAGTAATCTCATATGAGAAAAATGGAAATGAACTGACAGCTCACGTAAGTTATCTGAGCTGCAGTTAATTTCCACTATTTTCAATAATTTTTTTTAAAAATTTTCTTTTGGATTATGATCTAAACCCCCTAGGGTTCACTTATACCAAATTTCTTGGGTTTTAGTTTTGATTTGGTCCTCCATCAAGTTAACACAAAATTAACGGTTTTCAATAAATAAAACATTTTATATGCACTTGATGAAAGAATAAATGAACTCCAAAATTTATGAAATTTAATCCGAAAAAAGTTAAGGAAATAGAGATAATAATTGTTAAAAAAAAATTGAAGAAAAATCATTGAATCATTATACTTTTATCGCTAGCTCACGTAACTTTTCTTGAGCTGGCGGCTCACACTCTTGCAAATTGCAAGAGAGAGAAGAGTACAAACTCATTCCTCTTTTCATGGCTCCATCACTCCTCTTCCTTCGCACTCTCGCATGAGTACATAACACTCAATCTTTTTTCTTCTCCTCATTTTTGTCAACTTGATCACTCTCTTCGTTCTCTTCTCCTCTTCATCTTCTTCCAACAGCAACTCCTAGCTCAACTCAACTGAACCCAAACAACCCACTGATGCTCTTCTTCTTCAAAAGCAAGGCAAGGAATCACCGTCTCTCCAACCGCCAAAACAAGATAGCAAACACTTTTTACATAAAAATATAAATTTTAACTGGTAATTCATGTTCTCAACTCTCTCCAACCTGGAATATTTCACGGGCCTCCCATTTCTTGAGTGGTTCTTGATCCATACCGATTTCATGTTATTAACTCAGCAAATCTTAGTATTTTGATTATAACTTTTGATCTAGGAGTTTAAATGAGTTCATTCCTTTTTTCGTATATGTTAGAATTCATTTCCCCCAACTTTCCTTCGTATCATTTGCTAATCTTGACTTTAATCTAGTCAAGTGGTAACTTAGTACTACATAAGAATGGAACATTCAGGCATTATTGATATTGCCATGTTATATTTAACAGGGAGTTCCGCTGATTGTCCAAGTATTCAGAGTACATATGACCACTATAGGTCTTAATTTAAATTTACATGTCATTCTTTATCTCAATATACATGATATTTGTGTCTTGTCTTACATGGATATTACGTGTTTATTTATTATGTCACACAGTTTTGATACCATTTTGTTACACAATCCATGCAGGTATTTCCAATTTTCATTTATGACATGCTCCTTAATATATTCTATTATTGTTAAATTCTATCACAAGCACGATTTTATTCCTTACTAGGTCTGACCCATGAGTTATCTCTATATGTTTAGGTGTTAGAAACTTTGAGGTATACCTACTAGCTGAAAATCTTCCTTCCAAAAGCAAGTAAATGTCCATTAGATCATTCAGGATTCCTTTCCCTAGTGTAATCATTTTTTGTTTTGTATCTATAATATTTTGTTTTAACTTATATTCTTATTGTTTAGTGAATTGCCCCTCTCATAATCTGTACTAGGCTACATACTCTTGTAACTATCTATTGTAATCCTTTTAAGTTGTATTGCGATTTAATATTTATGGATTGCAGCAACGTAGACCATTTCTATTTGTGCACTCTGATTGCTTACTTCTTTGTAATTAAAAGGCTTCATATACCTGTTTTTGTAGTATCTTAATAGAAAATAAGGCCGCAACTTTTGGAATGTAGATTGGAATCGTTAAATATAGTTATCTAGTGGCCACAAATCCAAGCAAACAAAATTGGGAATTATACTTCATTTCAGCACAAGCTGCCGCTTTCGACCACCAAATCCACTAGTACAGTACTGCTACATTTGTTCATTGTCTTTTTCTCTCACGACTTCATCACCAGGTGACATCTGCAGACAGCTGCACCATAAGAACTGACATTCTTTTCTTCAGTGGTTTCCAAATGATTCCTTTTTCTTTAGGTTCCTTTCTTGTTTCTGGAGTGATTGGATCAGTTGTTCTTCGTTCTCCCAAAAAAAAAAACAAAGGATATGATATGAAATTAAAGTAGAAGGAATAAGCTTGTCAAGTAGAATACAAGAAAATTTTAGATCCATAAATAGACTAGATTAGCATAAAAATAAAAATAATAATAATAATAATGAAATAGACTAATATATAGAAAGTTCTGCATGAATTTGCTAAGACTTTCGGTAAAGAGAATGTGTTCAATAATGAAGAATAATGCAATTGAAAAGAAACTAGCAATAATAAGTATTAGTAGTGGGAATAAGCCGAAGAGTACGAGAAGAACTTGGTTGAGAGTTGGAAAAGAAGATAAAACGGCGGGAAAAGTGAAAATCAAATTCAACTTTCTAAAAAACTTTGATAATCAAGAACTACTATAGAAAATGAGAAGGCTGGGGCTTTAGCTAAATGATATTTAAAAAAAAATGAACATCCGAAGAACTCAAACCATCTAAAATTAAGCCAAAACAAAAATTTAGAGGAATGTTGCAGGACCAAGTTGGGCCATCAATTGAGTCTGATGCTCATCGGCGCTCTACTCTTGATCAGTGTCACAGGTTGGACTCAAGTAGCATGATGCCTCTGAACTTCTTACACTGTGGGCTTAGCCAAAAAGCTAGGCTTGTCGTGTCCACCATGATGACCACCATCACCTTAGCCTCCCTGTCCAGCAGAACAAGCACCGCAGGATTCTCAGTCCACTGTCTTGAGCTGCTGCTGCTGCTGCTGCCGCCTGATCAGGACTTGCAGTGGTGAGCAAGCGAGTAAGCACTGCTATGTCAATGAGCCCTCTCACGGCACCTAGGCCTATGCTGGTATTCATTGGAGATCGAAAGAGTTATTGGCCTCATCTTTTGCCTCTTCTCTCTATATGTGTGTATATGATGGTGTCGAACTTTCGCAGGAATAACAATGATAATCCGAAATTTGCATGGAAGGCATCGTAATTGCCCATAGACAAACTTCAAGTAAAGGCAGCAGCACATAGTGTGTGTTTGAAAAATGCAAATCTCTTGTACTCAGTATAACAGAGAAACCCAATCAATTGAGACCAAGGATACCACAGTTTAAGTTGGCTTGTATATTGTTCTCAATTTTCTTTCCAGTCTGGCATTTTCCCTTGTACTCAGATTTGACTCTCATTTATCCTATATATACACCTTTAGCGCAACAAGTGCAACATTTAGACTGCATTGCACAGCGAAATTCAACTTATGCGGAAACAACAGTGTATTCTTTTTCTTGTAAAATGAAAGCTAGCATCACAAAAAATATTCCCCATCTCTTCATTCAGTAAAGTAATCATGATTGATGGAACTATAAACTGAGAGAGAAATGAAGAATAGTTTTATATTCGGAGATATGAATAAATTGTACAATAGTCATCTTTTTATAGGTGAAGATGGCAAATATAAAAGGTAAAAAACAAAAGAATATACAAATTAAAACTAATTACATAAAATTCTCAATCACATAATCTACCTAATTAGAGAGATTCGTCAAATATACTAAGTTAGAAGATATTACGAGATTCTCTAATAAATTAGAGGATTTATCAAATATTAGAGGATTTGTCATATATCATGAGATATACTAATATCCCCTTCAAACTCAAGATAGTTTGGAAGACACCATCTTTAGTTTGGAAACGAGATCATGATAACGACCAGGTGGATGGTCCTTAGTAAAGATATCGGCGAGCTGATCAGTCGATGAAACCGAGAGAAAACGAAGAGTGTCTGCTTGTAAGTGATGATGCACAAAATGACAATCGATCTCAATGTGCTTGGTGCGCTCATGAAAAACATCATTGTGAACAACCTGAGTAGCACTATGATTGTCACAATAAATAGGAGTACTGGAGTTCTGAGACACGTCAATATTCTGGAGAAGCCAACGAATACAAAAAAGCTCAGAAGTAGTGTCAGTAAGAGCGCGATATTCAGATTTGGTACTAGAGCGAGCAACAATAGTCTGCTTCTTACTCCGCCAGAAAATAAGAGACTCACCCAGTAAAAAAAAATCCAGTGGTGGATCGTTGATCGGTAGGGTCATCTGCCAAATCAGCATCAGAGTAAACATGCAATTGCAAAGCAAGATAAAAAATAGAGCCCATGGAATAAGGTACTCTTCACATAGCGTAGGATGCGAAAAACTGAAGCATAATGAATAGAGCATGGGACGGCCATAAAATGGCTAACAAGATGCATGGCATAGGAAATATCTGGCCGAGTAACAGTAAGGTAGATGAGACTCCCAATAAGTTGTCGATAGAGGGTAGCATTGGAAAGGAGCTCACTGTCGGTAGCACGAAATTTAACGTTAGACTCAAGAGGGCTATCAGCAGTCTTACAATCAGTCAAAACAGAACGAGAAATAAGGTCAGAGAAATACTTGGCCTAAGTTAAATAGTAGCCATCAGATATAGAAGTAACTTCCAAACCCAAAAAATAATGAAGAGAGCCAAGATCTTTCATCTCAAAATATCGATATAAAAACTGCTTAAGCTCAAGAATAACAAAAGCGCCATTACCAGTAATAATCATATCATCAACATAAAAGAGTAAAATAGTGATACTAGTATCAATATGACGAGGAAACAAAGTAAAGTCATGTGGGTTGGAGGCAAATCCAAGTTGGCGAGTAGTAGAACTGAACTTGGCAAACCAAGCGCACGGAGCTTGCTTGAGCCCATACAAGACACGCTTAAGGCGACAAAACTTACCAGGAGGATGAAGATACCCTTGAGGGGGCTACATATAGACCTCCTCAGCTAAATTACTATGCAGGAATGCATTCTTCACATCCATCAGAAACAAAAGCCACTGACGAGCAGAGGCCACAGCCAGAAGAGAACGGATAGATATAATGCGAGCAACTGGAGCAAATGTCTCCTCATAATTAATACTATACTTCTGAGTATAGCTCTTGGCCACAAGACGAGTTTTATACTGTACTGGAGACCCATCATAATCGGTTTTAATTTTGTAGACCAATTTGTTGCTAATAATAGTCTTGCCAGGAGGCTGATCAACCAAATCCCATGTATGAATCTTGTGAAGAGTATCAAATTCTTCGGATATAGCTTGCTACCAAAGAGGGTTAGAGCTAGCCTCGTGATAAGTGTGAGGCTCATGAAGAGTGGCAAAAATATAAAAATAATGATAATCAGTGAGACGAGTAGGGAGAGTTCTTACCTTAGAGGAACGACGAATATTCAAATTGGTAGATGACTCAAGGGTAACAGACGTAGTGGATGGACCAACAGATGAAGTAGACTGAGGAGAGTCATATGCAATAATAGAGTCAACAGACGATCCTGAAGCATCAGAAATTGACGTTGAGTGACTGTCTGAAGAGCTTTCAGTATCTGCATCAGAAAGAGAGTATAGGAAAAGATCAAATACGGAGTTAGTGAAAATAGGGCTAGTGGAAGAAAGTCTAGAAGAGATATGGGAGATACTAGTGAAAGTTCTGTGTTCCAAAAACTGAACATAACGGGAGACACGAAGACATGTGGTAACAGGATCATAGCAATAAACCTTATGTTCAATGCCATAACAAAAAAATAATAGAGACGAGAACGTGGCTAGAGTTTAGTGCGCTCATGAGATGGGAGTAAGACAGAACAAGTACAGCCAAAAACTTTCAGAAGAGAGTAGTCGGGTAGCTTATCGGAGAGGAGCTCATATGGAGAGTGATTTGAAAGAGTAGGAGATGAGACTCTATTAATTGTGTAAACGACTGTAAGAGCAGCTTCACCCCCAAAAATATTCAGGAAGCGAGACAGAAATAAGTAACGAGCGGATAGTATCAAGAATGTGACGATATTTACACTCAGCATGACCATTCTGTTGTGAAGTGTAAGGATATAAACGATGAGATAAAGTACCTTCTTGTATGAGCTCGGCAACAAAGAAAGTAGATGTGTACTTCATGGCATTATCAGAACTAAAAAATTTAGTGGTCCGATCAAACTGAGTTTTTATCATCTGCTTAAATTTACGAAAAGTACTAAGTAAATCAGAACAATCATATAAGAGATAAAGTCAGGTGTATCGTGAATAATCATCAACAAATATAACAAAATAACGAGATCTTCTAATAGTAGAAATTGGAGCAGAGTCCCAAATATCTGAATGAATTAGATCAAAAAATGTAGAAGATAAAAAAATACTTTCATTAAAAGATAAAATTGTATGTTTTCCCAACTGACATGAAAGACAATCAAATATATTGTTTTTGAAGTAAGACAATCAAATAATTCAAAGTTGACTTTTCCTAAATAACCACTTGATTCTAAAGATTGAATACGTGGTAAGGAAGTATGAGTAAGACAAGAATGCCAAATGCTCGAGGAGACAGATGCTGTAATGGGTTAAGCAGAACCAGAACTTGGAAGATGCAAGGAGGAAAGTTCAAAAAGGCGGTCAACTTTACGCCCGGTCCCAATTAACTAGCTCGTCTATTGATCATGCACATTACACCCTTTATTAGAAAAAGTTAAAATAAGAGCAAATTCAATAAATTGTCCAGTAGAGAGAAGATTTAAAGTTTAATCAATAACCATATACGTATCAGGCATAGAGAGAGTAGAAGTAGAGACAGAACCAATATAACTAACAGATATATGTGAACCATCAACAATATATATAAAAGAAGGAGGTTCTAGAGAATTTTTTATTAGATACGAGAGAAGAATCAGGAGTCATGTGATTGTAACAAGCAGTGTAAAAAAGCCAAGGAGATAATTTACCTAAGGAGACTGTGAAAGCAGTAAATGTACAGGACAGAACCTGATTAATAATAGCTTCAAAATCAGCTACAGAAAGAGAGGAAGTAGATAGATTGTCCGAAGAGGATGATCTGGTAGAAGCAGCAGTAACAATCTTGGGCATTTGAGCTTTTAGAGCATCTCTTGCCTCTTTAGCCTTTCTCTTAAAACAATCAGAGTGTTGTGACCCTCTTCCTTGCAATAATAATAATAACCATTGAAGCGGCGTGGTTTAGCAGAAGTAGTAGCCCCAACAGGAGGGGCTAAAATAGAAGAGTTTGGAGTTGCAGTAGCCATGACTAAATCAGTAGAATAAACACGACGAGTGTTCTATCGTGTCTCCTTTAAAATAAGCTCTGTGAGAGCAGTCTCGAATGTAGGAAGAGGAGATCGATGGAGCAGCGAACCTCTAGTACTTTCAAAATCATCGCGAATATGCAACATGAAGTGGATGAATTGACAACGATCTCGGTAATCTGCAAAAAGTTGGCTAGACTTTTCATTCGGAAAAACAGGGTCAGCCTGAGAGAGTTGATCCCAGATACTACTAAACTGCTAGTGAAACTCAGCAATAGACTGGCCTGGCTCTTGACGCATTTGATATAACTTAGATTCCAATTAAAACTGAAGAGTAGCATCATTAGAATAGTTGTATCGATTCGCCAAAAAATCTCATGCAAGTTTGGCATTTTGAAATTTTGGCAACAGACTCTGAATAGAAGAAACTGAAGTATTAATAAACCAAGATAAGATCTTACAACAATGAGTACCTTCCCATTGCTCAAACTGCTAATCAAACTTTTCTGCACTTTCAGAGTCAATTTTTGTGGGTGTTGGTTTGGACCCATTAACAAACTTCCATAAGTAACAACCAATAAGAAAAACTAATATTTGTTGAGTCCATGCATTATAATTGGTGTCATCTAAAATAATTTCTAAAGGATGAGTAATCTCATTAGAAGAAGTCATAGAAAAATGATGATACTAATCGAATAAGAGTAACAGAAGACACGAGTGGAATGGTGTTGTGCGGATCGACAGCTCTAGAACAAAACAATGTGAGCGGGTCGATGAATCAAGGTGTAGGTCAGATATCTCAGAACAAGAAGAAATCGGACCTCACAGAGACTCTGATACGATGATGAAACTATAAACTGAGAGAGAAAATGAAGAATAACTTTATATTCTGAGGTATTAATAAACTGTACAATGGTCATCTTTTTATAGGTAAAGGTGACAAATATAAAAGATAAAAAAACAAAATAATATACAAATTGATGCTAATTACATAAAATTATCAATCACATAATCTACCTAATTAGAGAGATTAGTCAAATATACTAAATTAGGAAGATATCATAAAATTCTCTAATAAATTAGAGGATTTATTAAATATTAGAGGATTTGTCATATATCATAAGATATGCTAATATTGATGACAACAAATCCAAGAAATAAAATTGTGAAATATTTTTCGGTACACCTGTTCTAGTTTCATCTTCCCAACACCAAATCAGCAGGACATTCATTCTGATATATAATTGAAATTGTGAATATATTGATCAAATACTGTACTAGGAAGCACTGCACCACTAAAATAGATTTGGTGCAGGAAGTTTAGCTTAAATTGGTCAAATCTTTTGATAAAGAAGAAGAAAGTTCCAGAACTCATAATAATACACAACTCGAAAACTATAAACCTCTGCATAGATAGTAATAATACAAGTCCACGTAAAGAAACCTTTCGAGTTCAGTTGGCAAAGACTTCTGATGATACGGGTGGTCACAAGAGCAAGTCCTGCGTCCACAATATTGAGAATGTTAACGAGACGGCCAGAAATTATCCACCTAATTTAGAGAGGACACTTTTCACTCGAAGATAACAAATTGCAAGTCAAGGTTCATACAGGGAGGTGAAAATAAAGAAAATCAAGATACACGTTCGGTCTTTTAGAAGGGATCTTCGGTATTCAAGAACTGTTACAAAAACGACAACAAGAATATCACATTTTATAAAACATCAGCAAAATCTAGCTTCAAAATCAGAACTTGAAACTTTATCCATCTTCGACACATCAAAGTTTAGAGAATGCATTCTAGATCAGCCAACAATTCCAATTCGTTCCTTACAAATGCACACATACTTAAAGGCGCACAATCTCCAGAATCCATCTAGTAAACACAAATATGTAAAGTATGTTTACGTTAGGCTCATGTCATATCTTCTATATAACTAAGAATACAGCCTTCAAGTAAGTCAAGCCTCTAAAGAGTTCGAGAAGTGGTAGCTCACCCCAATCCTCTGTGGATTCAAGCAGTTTACGCAACCATAAGCATAATATTCCTGATTCAGGTCTCTGCTCGCAAGAAGTCATGGCGAAGGATGGTCTCCTCTCTACATGACTCATGCTGAAACAGTGCTTTTCTACCAACTATCTATTGAAAAAGACCTATTACATTCAAGCAGCCATGACCAATAACTCAAACTAAACTTCGTCTCAAATTTTCTCATATATTTCCTACCCCGTGAACAGATTTACTCTGAAAATATGGTCTCATCTTCCAGGAAAATTTGTCGTGCATCTATTCTTTATGCCTGAATAACGTACCATTTTCATGGAACAAGAACAACATTAAGAATTTCTCACGAACAAAAGAACAACAAGATTAAGAATGCATTCCACGTTCAAGCTACATGAGAACCCTTTTCAGGTAAAATGACAACATCAGAAAAAGACCCCGCCTCCCTCCCATTCCCCTTCACTTATTGAGTTGACAACTATCGACCACTAATCCAACAACACGCCTGTTTGAGTTTCCGCTTTCAACCACCGAGCCACCACCACAAGAGTAGCTATCTGATGACATCGGCAGATAGCTACTCAAGGGAAACACATTTTTCTCGTACAAGATCTTTCCATTTGATTACTTGAGAACCAAGTATATCAAAATAAAACAGAGGAACATGTTCATCAGGTAAAATAATGAAGGGCTGTTATCAATACAAAAGACCTTTTAGATGTAGGAAATTCTGCTTGAATTAGCTGAAAGTTTAGGTGGAGAAGAAGTGTTACAAACAAAGAACTACAATTAAAAAACAAGCAATATAAATTTGTTCTTCTCATAGAAAGAATCTGTAAGGCATAAGCCCCAAACCATTTTCAAAACAATCTACAACAATGAGGTAATTTTTTTTTTTTTGAAAACTCCAATGTTGAGGTATGTTAACAATTATATAATTTCAAACGTAATCACACTCTCCAGGGAAAAGAAAGAAAAAAAAAAAAAAGTAAGAACTAAAGCATACGGATACTATTTAGAAGAATACTAGCCATGGCAGCATATAGTTACAGAATCACTTGCTAGCGCTCGTTAGAAGCTTAACCTGCTCGTCATGCAAAGGAATTTGGAGAACAGCTTTAAACGAAGGACCCCAAAATATCAGGTCTGACTACCTTTGCTGCTCTTACAGTAAATCTAGGTGCATTGGAAGTACGTGAAAACTAGTGTTTAGAGTATAGCTAACTGTGTTAATTGACTACCAAGCTTCGCAGCTCATCTTACTGAGAATAATTTCTGAGCCAGAGAGGCGAAAGTATTAAGCACATGAGGGGAAAAAAATGACGGCTGTCCAAATTTCCAGAGGTTTTGAAATTCAAAATGGCTTGAATCAGAGCTCACACAAAATTCATTTCTTCGAGCCCTTGGAGCTCACAATCCATCTTTAAGGGCAGAACATTCCTCGAACATTCAATTCTCTTTCAGCAAGAAAGCTCGAGTTTGTGGGCTACTGGGGACAGTAAGAGGTGGAAGACATCATCAACAATGGCGCTTTTTGAGCCAATGTATTCTGAGAATGCCTTTTGCTATCCTGGAAGGTGTTCTGCCTGTTTAGTATATCTGTTAGAAGATTCCTACTAACCGCCGCTCTATGTTTCTAAACAATTAAGCAACAACCAGCTGCACACATTCTAGCAGCCGCATCCAACAACCAAACCTAAGCAACATTAAGAAGACGCTCCTGGTCAAGGAAACTACAGTGCACTCCCTTTTCTTGTAAACTGATGGCATCATAAAAAGCTTGCCCCCATTTTTCATTCAGTAATCATAATAACCACAAATCCAACAAATAGAATGGGAAATATTCTTTTTTGACAACTCCTGTTTGAGTTTCTACTTCCAGCCATCAAATTTGCCACCATATGAGTAGTTATCTGATAACAATGGCAGATAGCTACTCAAAGGCAACAACATTCTTTTTCTTACAAGACCTCTAAGAATACCTTCCCTTTTGATTACTTGTTCTTATTCAACTCAGGTTATAGAATCACAGGAATATGTTCATCAGGTAGAATACAAAGGAAGGGCTATCTATAATAAATATAATGGATGTCCTTACGTATGAAGCGCTGCTTGAATTAGTCAAATTTTTTGACAAAGACAAAGCAGTAAAAAAGCAAAGAACATTGCAATTAACCTAGCTATGCAGCTTCTTTTCGAAGAATCTGCGAGGCATAAGCCCCTGATTGCTTCGAAACAATCTCCAAAATTGAGATATGTAAGCACGAGTTTGACTAGGATCCTATCAAGAGAGTTTGAACGTCAGATCCTATTATAGATAAAAGCACGATATTTGAAATTGATCAAGATGTTACAAGATGCATGGCATGAAAAACTACGTAAATAGGCACTTCTGTAGGGCTTTGATATACAAGTCATGAATTTTGTGTTTAAGCTATTTAGACATCATATATCACCTCCGTAGAGTTATATCTTAATGTTTGACGCCTTAAAATAGAAAAATAGTTATACAATTCCAAAAGTAGTTGGATCCTTCAAGAAAATAAGAAAGAAGAAGTTGGGAACTAAAGCTTAATAGGTGGTCCATGAACAAGCCATGGTCCATATGGAATCTTGGTGTCGGAAGTAACCGAAAAGAAAAGAAAAGAGGAATTCGAAGGATTAGAAAGTTTTACTTGTGATGGGGGCTGATCAGAAGCTCTAGTCTTCATACAAACAACAACAATTTTCTCTACTAGACAACTGCAAAAAATTTAGAATAAGAAGAAATAAAATTGATGAAATAGGAGAGAAGAAGACCAAATAATAAGATCAATAATGGTGGATTACACTTCTTTGGTTAATTTGTTTATTTTCACTATGATCAGTTGGTTCACTCATTTCAGTTATCTCAGCTTGGGTAATAAATTTCAAGTTGCAAAAGGATCAAAACAAGAAACCTAGAGAAAAACAACAAGAAAAATTATGGCCAAAACTCGAGCTGATCAGAAGCTCTAGAAAGTTTTAGGTGGTCCATGAACAAGCCATGGTCCATATGGAATCTTGGTGTCGGAAGTAACCGAAAAGAAAAGAAAAGAGGAATTCGAAGGATTAGAAAGTTTTACTTGTGATGGGGGCTGATCAGAAGCTCTAGTCTTCATACAAACAACAACAATTTTCTCTACTAGACAACTGCAAAAAATTTAGAATAAGAAGAAATAAAATTGATGAAATAAGAGAGAAGAAGACCAAATAATAAGAGCAATAATGGTGGATTACACTTCTTTGGTTAATTTGTTTATTTTCACTATGATCAGTTGGTTCACTCATTTCAGTTATCTCAGCTTGGGTAATAAATTTCAAGTTGCAAAAGGATCAAAACAAGAAACCTAGAGAAAAACAACAAGAAAAATTATGGCCAAAACTCGAGCTGTCAGAAATAAATCTAGGCATCCAAGAACTAGCATAGAAGACGAGAAGCCCAAGCTTTAGGCAAAATGATATTTAAAAGAACTTATCAAATATGAGGAGAATTCTGATATATATAGCAACTCATGCTCGCTTCTGCAGAGACATGATCAAATGGAAAACAAAGAACAGAAACATCTCAAGAGCTCTTGAGCAAAATTTCCGGGGACTGGTGCAAAACAAAGTAGCACCAGCTACCTCGTTCGACATCATTAGAGCTCTACTGGTTAGTGCTACAGTTCGGACATAAGTAGCTTGATGACTGTGGTGAGACAATAGTTGCTGCAGTCCCCAAGACATCAAAAGGCTTTGCCAAGAACCGAGGATTGGCATCCCCGGGCATGACGACAACCATCACCATAGGCTCCCTCTCCCGCGGAGTGAGCATCGCTGGCTGCTCAACCTGCACTGTTGAGCTTCTGCTGTTATCTGAGGACTTGCGGTGTGAGCAAGCAAGCATAATCAATGCCAAGGCAATGAGCCCCATCATGAAAGCTATAGTGATGAAGATATATGGTGTTGGGGTATGCCACAGCTGGATTTTAGCAGAGCTCGAAAGGTTCACAGGCCTCATTATCTCTCTATCTCTGTATCTATCTCTCTATCACTCTATCTCTATCTATCTATTTCTCGCAGATGGTCCTTTACAAGGTAGAAGAAGCTTATATAGAGGGGCAATCGATGTCTCTTTGTGATATTTGAGGGGTGGAAACTGAAGGAACCCTAGTGGAAATCTGATGTGAGGTAAAATCACTTTTGGAATATGAATGTTTAGACTAGTTGGATGGCATACAACTTTAGCACTTGTAGTGGGCATAGCAATGATAAGCCAGGATTTCGAGATGACGCGGCGCGCAGTAATCGTTATAACTATCTAAAGCTTGTGTCTGAAAAAAACTCCCTGAGAATCGTAGCCTCTTAGGCTATGCAGTTAAGTATACATTCCTTAACTGTACTCTGCCTAACTTCAAATTTGCAAACTGGTCAGTTGGCTTATAGTTTACTGAATTGCAGCCATCTAACCTCGAAAATTGGGCTTAAGTGCAGCTCAGAGAAGTCATGTTAGACTGGATTTTTCTCAACTCCAAATTGATGCAAGAGAAAAGAACTACTACTTGTTTTCCTTGTTAATCTCTACATCCCATATTCCCTTATGAGATCATCAGAACCTATTACTTCCCGTCTTCTCATTCGACTCTAATTTAGATATGACTTAGACTTTAACCCTAAAATACATTAAGGGAGTATAGTCCTTGTTAATCTCTACATCTCATATTCTCTTCTGATCATCAGAACCTATTACTTCCCGTCTTCTCATTCGACTCTAATTTAGATATGACTTAGACTTTAACCCTAAAATACATTAAGCGAGTATAGTCCTTATTAATTTCTACATCTCATATTCTCTTCTGATCATCATAACCTATTACTTCCCGTCTTCTTATTCGACTCTAATTTAGATATGATTTAGATTTTAACCCTAAAATACATTAAGGGAGTATAGTCCTTGTTAATCTCTACATCTCATATTCTCTTCTGATCATCATAACCTATTACTTCCCGTCTTCTTATTCGACTCTAATTCAGATATGACTTAGATTTTAACCCTACAATACATTAAGAGAGTATAGCGAGAACCCTAAAATATATTAAAAGTTTGTAACCAAGTTCAACTGCTCATGTCATATAGCGAGATCCCATATTGAGCAAGTGAGCCAAAGAGGCAAAATCCTAAATAGGAGGCAAAATAAGGATTTGAAACTGAAATTGGCTCAAATCAAAATCTCCCCAGTTTATTTGTTTTAACACTCCACGACATGATCCCAATCTGAGGTCGCAAACTGTTTATTTGTTCAAACAGACAAACACTCCTAAGATATGATCCCACTCTGAGCTCTCAAACAGTTTATGCAACTGAACAGGATATTCCTCGAACATTCACTGCTCAGCCTGCAAGAAAGCAAAGGGGTTTGTGGGGACTGGGAACAGCAAGAGGTGGAAGACATCATTAGCAATGAAAACGTCACTTGGGAATTATGCTGAAAATTGTGCATTTTTGAGGCTACTATATTTTGACAAAGCCTATTGCGATCCACGAAAGCTTGCCAGCCTTTTTACAAAATCAAGTCTAGAACGTTTTCTTATCGCCCCATCATGTCTCTGAACACTTAGTACATGCCCACTACTCACGTTCGGCCCGCCACATCCAATAACCAAATCCACCATAAGCAATCTCTCCGTCAAAATCTGGGATATGATGAGACCCACAGAAAATTCTTTAAGGTGAGTTCTAACTTCAAATTAATCTAAGGATCAAATACTTATCTCCCAAAAGAAGCAATGACAAGGAAAATATAACACCAAGTAGGCCCCGACCCCCACTGGTAACACTCTTCAGACTTGTTTCTCCACTATCAAAAGTAGCAATAATATGCAAAATGTATAGGTGAGTTTGCATAATATCAGACTGCGTCAGGTCCAAATAACACTAAAACCTAAACTATTAGGAAGTTGTCTGGGTCTGGCTCGTCTGGGTATATATTTCAAGAACACGGAACCTACATGATTATTAGCAGGCATGGTCCATGCCAGGTCCGAGTATTCGTTTTATAAGAGTTTTACATATTTTGTTTACAAGCGAACAGGTCCATATCAGGTCCGGGTCCATTTCTATGGAACCGGGTCTGGCTCCAGTATTATGGAGAGGTCAGGTTGTAACATCCATCAACATATATGACCATACTGTAGCACAGTTTCTACATACTAGTTGTAAAAATTTTTTGGTTTATAAGCGAACATACCAAAAAAAAACCGATGGAAAATCACAAAGATAACCAAGTCAGCAAGCAATAAGTGGGGAAACGAGGCAAGAAATCTAAAAATATGATTAATTCTGGTGAATTACAAAGACATCAACTTTTACGACTTCAGTGGTCATTGGCCTCTCTTTCCTATCTCTCTCATGTACACCATATTCTTTATCTCAAAGTTACACAAGTTTGTGATGCAATCTTTACTTATTATTTATTATTTATTTACAAGACCAAGTACTGGGAACAAACCCGATGACTGCAACAAAGCCTTCATTCTTCACTTTTAAAGTTGGCTAGTGAAACCTTTTCTCCCATTCACCTCTACTAAGTTAACAGTCATCATCTTCTCCATAAAAATAATATTCATCATAACTTTGTTAATTATTTCCATCCCCGCTCATTTAGGCCTATCTCTACTCCTCATTGCTCCATTGACCATTTTACATCTCTCAAAGAACTGGTGCGCTGATATACAACTGCCATGCACATGCCAAAATCTTCTCAACATAAAATTAATGTATAATGGTAGTTCAGTCAAAATAAAAGAGAATATTATCCGAACATTCTCTAGCAGCAGGTGGCACAAAGAGAGAATATGATAACAAGAGGAAGAAAACATCATTAACGATGCCCCACCTCTAAATGCAAATGATTCTGTAAGAATGCTTTATGAGCTGTTATTTTGACAATAACTATTGCTAAATCAAGTCTAGGATTCCTTCTTACCATAGCACCCTGTTTCAGTAAACTTCATCCACCACACATTCGAGCAGCCGCGTCCAACAACCAACTCCAAACAAACAGCAGGTCCCTTTATAAAAGTCTGAGATATATGATGACACTATCTTGAAGGCAAATTTAAACTAAGATTTGACTCTCGCTTCTCTATCCAACACCTAAAAGAGCTTTCATAGAATCTGGCCTCATCTCCAAGAAAAGGAAAGAAGCAATAACATATAAATATATAAAGTACTAGAATATTGGCATTAAGTAATATGCAAGAAAAGAAACAATAAAGTGTGTAATGTAGCTTAGAATTGCCAAAAGTTACAATAAACAAAGTGTTCAGAAATTAAAAGAACAAGCAAGGGACAAACGTTATGAGCATGCCATCAAGCGATTGTCATTTGTTTATGTATATCATGGATCACATAATCTTTTAGTTTATAACATGTGAATCTTTCCCCACATTCAACAATAACCAGTTGTTTCGTTCAACTTGAACAACACTGACTAGCAAAGCTTATTGTGAACAATACAATACAGAAGTAAACTCTATCAATGAAAAATATAAACACGGCCTGCATAGAGAGGGATTATAAATTCTTTGGCAGGAAAAGAAACAATACTATTAGGCTGTTGAAAAATTCTTAAACCCCATTTTTTTTTTTTATAATAAACTAATCATTATCAACAAATTACACATCATAAATATTCAAATGAGCCCAGATTTCAAAAAAATCTCTCAAGTATTGCACATATGATTCAAAAATTCACATAAAATGATCCGTACATGAGATATCTTCTAGTACAAAATTTCTTTGTTTGTCCAATTTTTAAACCGAGTCTTTTATGAGAACTACTGTGTGAACTTTTCACGGAGAAGCCTGACTAGCTCTGAGACTTTGTGGTATACTTTTGCTAACGGTGTCTTCATGTCTTTTTTACTTTATGATGACCAGCTAAAACAATCTGGGACAGACAAACATCTGACTCCAGGCTATACGCCTCCAGGGAGGATGCTACTGTACCATGTTAAGATTTTGAATGTAATACAGATGGAATGGGTAAACTGAAAATTGACTCTGCAGATGACAGAGAAATTAACGGTTGGAAAAGCAATAAGACTAGTAAGAATCTTAAGAACTTATTTCATAAAAACCAGAAGTTCTAAAGAAATAGAATGGCTGGAGGGCATCAAAAGATGCTCATATATATAGGACCCAGGAAGCACACCATTTTTCAGCTTAGGAGAACTTCAAGATGAGCTTGTCAACATGAACAATGATGTCATTTATATGTGGCCGCACCGTAGCGTGAGGCTGGAGCATCCAAACAACGAACTGATGAAGTTGTTCTGGATACGGTGGGTCAGGTCCAGTTGGCCATTTTATTTGTGCATTCATGACAGCCAACTGCATGGTTCCGCCAGATTCATCACGATCATACTCGAAAGGAGATTCACCATACCTGCATGGATGAACAGAGTTATAAAGTCATATTTACATAAAATGAAACATTCAGAGGCTTTAGAAGGTTAATATTGCAAGGTAGAATATTCCTAGCGAGTAGCATTTTAACTGATACTCAACCATGCATTCTTGCAGCCAATCTTCAAACAGCATATCATTTTTTATGTAAACAATCTTAAATTTGAGAAATAGATTGAACCATCCAAATCATCAACATGTAATCTGATCTTAGTTCTACCAAGCGCTTGTCAAACAGCATATGGATGATAACTTATTCATAAATACACTTCAATCCATATAAAAGATGGCGATTAATGATATTCCACGAAGTACACCATGCAAAAATGTACCCCCATAATCATTCACATGGTTTCATAGTTTTAGATCAACCAAGGCTACTCAAAGAAGTAAAAAGACTCATTGCAAATGAAAAGGTGTTCCTTTTCCTAAAAACTGAAGGTAGAAATAAAGAGGAACTTATAGACAAAAAGAATTAGATGCTTCTTCAATTAGATTGTTCAAATTGGATTGGCAAAAATGCCAATACATCTTATCACAAGCTTCTAAGGGCATAAATGCATATAAATGCAAACACTCTAATAAGTTCATCAACCAACCCACTCATGAGCTGGCTGTCAATGTGCAGGATTGTAAATTTTAATTGATTCTCTAACTTGTCAGTTTTCCAAGAAGTTTCAATGGTTTCTCTAGTTTTCTTCTCCCTTTTCTAAGTTTTGACTATTTCTATGTAAAAGTATAATTCACATGAAAAATTGTCATGTGGGTTTATATTTCATCCTATTCCCAATAAAATGTATTAAATTCTCAGCTTTTTTTAACAACCTCGTGGGTTTAGTCCCACTTTGGTTATGTAAGAAATAAGCTCATTAAGTAATTGTAGCTAGTCTTCTTCTATAAGGAATCCGTGAAAACTCCAAACCAAGCATACTCAAGTTGGGGTGGTGGTTGACTTTCTGAAAATTTGGTAGGTAATAAAGAGATGGTTTATTATACAATTGGTATCAGTGTCAGGTTACAACAAGAGATATGAAAATACCATATGGTCGCTGGCACACCCCATTAGCAAGGAAGGATGGTGGTGATGCAGTTGGCTAGAGGTGTGAAAGCACTACCTAGTGCGGTTTAGTGATGCCAGATCCTAAAAGAGTATCGATTGTAATATCCTTGTGACTTTGATCCCACTTTGGATATGCGAGAGGTAAGAAGAGAGATCTATATATATTTTCATGACCCCCATTAAATAATCATATAATAAATCATTTTGGGTGAGAAATCTTTGAAAATTCTGTAATTAAGCACGCTCGATTGGAAGCAATGATGACCTTCTAGGAAGTTGGTATATGATAAGGAGGCAGGCTCTTACATCTTTTGGGCAAGATCACAAGCACCCTAGGTTGGATTCAAATAGCATGTGCAAAAAAGTAAACTCTTTTTGTTTAATTTCTCACTTCAAATTTGACCATGTCAACATTCCTTTCCAGCTCGCTAAAAAAGGTTTATGGATTGGATAAAGCTCAATTGATTGTTAACCTCAAAGCTATATTCTAACAGCATACTACTTTCACGTATATTGCTGCCAACAATTTCTATTCTCCCTAAGGAACTGAATTTATTTCTTATAACCTATCACTCATTGTCATCCTACTCACTTGAGTACACAGGTTATGAAGCACTGAGGCCTCAAATTAAATATCGTATCTGTATAAGATATATATCGGACACCAGCACTTATACGACACTAGCCAATATATATCATACAGACAAAGTCATATCAAATTTTAATAACCCAAAAACTTTCGTGTAGAACCCACATCCTTTCAAAAGTCATATACATCGCACGTTGGGGCCATATCCGTTTTCAAAAATTTATAAAGATGGCGTATTGAGTTGTATATTGTATAAAAGAGATACTAAAATAATATGCCCCAGATGCTTTGTAATAAAAGCTTTAAATATTTCATTCAAAGTAATGGTTCATTGGATTGAATTTAGATTCTTTTTTAATATAGTTATTTAATTAGAATCTATGTTTAAATCATTAAAGTTATTTTTACTTCAAAGAAAATATATCTTACTGACTAAGAATTTTGATGTGCATTATAAACTATATGTATAAATACGTGCATGTTTATATTGTCGTATCCTTGTGTTCTAATTTTTCAGAGTTTATCGTCTCCCCATATCCATATCGTGAGATATCAGTGTTTTATATCTGTATCTAAAGTTCATAGTGCACAGGTAGGCTGGGGAATCTTAATATGAGGGTACTTCTACTTTGGCAAGTCATGCAAAGCTAGCAAATATCTTGAGGGCGGCAACGTCCCATGACATCCTCCATAGGCCGGTATATTTGCTCCTATACACTATTTTAGATTTTTGTGTATAGAAACAAGATACAACAAAATGGATATGAAACTATGCTAAATATATCAATAAAGATAAGAAATTGATGAACCAAACCAGCTTAGAACCCTAGATGACAGCTCCAAAGGGCTCAAGGCCATCTAGGTAGCCGAGCAAGCTGTTGGGTTGGTGGTAGAACTTGATGAAGCTTCTCACATGGAGATTATGTCAGTGGTCGAACCTCAAGGTATTACCCATCAAAGACACTAAAAACCCCATCTAGAGCATATTTGATGCACTGGTACAGTGTATACTTTTTTGAAGGTTGCACCAAGTGCAGAAACAAGCCTGCCAAATTAAGGTGAGACTAGAGACGAGGACAATAAAATAATATCGCAATAAGTTGGTCCTATGTTATCTCCTGATGCATTTTACACCCTTCATCTACATGGACTTTGTTATGACCTTTTTCTTTATGTTTGATGTCTATTGGAATTGTTTTATATGTTCTTCGTAATAGTTATTGTTAGATTAGACTCCAATTCCAACCCTGACTTTGATTTCGACTCCGATTTTGATTCCAACTCCTCAATCATTTTACCAATTCAATTAGACTACTATCTTGTGCTATGATTTAGTTTTGATTTAACCCCACATCGCCTGTTGAGTGATTTGTATAGTATTGAAATGCCTATAAATATATGTATTCTCTGACTTATAATAAATAGATTCAATTTTGGTTCTGATTACCATCTGACATGGTATAAGAGCGGGTTTAAGAAATAAATCTCAACTATCCACTAAAAAAAGAAAAAAAACTAATCCGCCTAGTTGCGTGCCCCGAAGCACCAAAGTAACTATTGAGAGTACGTCCCAATCTGCTGAGTGCCATCAAGGGCGTTGTTGATACATCGAGAAGCTCAACTGCTATCAAGATCTCTACCACCATCGAGAGCTCGATTGATCTCGATTGGTTGGTTCTAACTGAGTGATAGGATCTCTCCTCTGCTCAACAATAATTCAATCTCTTCATCTGCTTTCTTGACTGCAGGCTTTTTTTGACACCTAAATCAACTCTCTCTGTAAAACCATTTCTGTGTAAGTTGTATTCTCAAAGTACTTTCTGTGGCATCATCTACATATATTGCAAGAAGGACAATACAGAAGGAGTATGCCGGACAAAGATAGAATGATCATAGTGACAGCGCTGAAATCTAATACCACCAATTACAGTAGAAAACTTCTCAAACAAGTCTCGAGAATTCTGTTTAAGTACATAAATCACTTTCTTAATTTTGCATACTACATTCTCCCCCTGAAAAATATACCATAGAGGTTGTTCCATATACATTTTTCCTTATAGTAAATATGGGTTAATTCTCTCACAGAGGAATTATGCACTAGATATCTTGGAAGAGACCGATCTACTTGGTTGTAATCCTGCTTTAAACTCCAATTGAGTCAGATTTAGACGCATGGAGTAAAAAAAGTGTTTTGTATAAGAATGTCAAATAGTATAGAAGATTGGTTAACAAACTTATCTATTTCACGGTCTCCAGACCTGACGTTTCCTTTATTGTTGGATTACTGAACTAGTTCATGCATAAACCAAATGACGTACACTGAAAAACTGCTCTGAGAGTTTTGGCGTATATTTAGAGCTCTTCTATAAGGGGTTATTTTATATAAAATATGGACATGCTCAAATCTATGTTTTTCCAGACACTGGATATACATGGGACAAAAGTGAGAAAAAGTCAACTACTAGATACTTTACGTTTGTTGGAGATAATCTAGTCACTTGGATAAGTAAAAAATAAGATATAGTGTCTCAATATTCTGCTGATGCAGTATATCGAGCAATGGCATACACTAAGTGCGAATTGTTATAACTAAAAAACATGCAAACTGAATTTGGTTTTAAGCTAAAAAGTCATATGCCTATATACTGTGATAATCATTCTGCCATCTACATTACTCAAAATCCAGTGTTTCATGATCGTACTAAGCGTATAGAGATAGATTATCATTTAGTTTGAGATAATTTTGTAAAAAAGTTAATATGTACTTCGTTTACTCCTTCGTCAAAACAATTAACTGATATTCTAACTAAAACCGTATCTCCAACAATGTTCTCTAATCTATATAACAAGTTGGGCATGATTGATATTTATACTCCAACTTGAAGGGAACTATTAGATTAGTTCTGATTCCGACTCCGATTCCGACTTTGCAATCACTTTACCAATTCAGTTAGATTACTATCTTGTATTAGGATTTAGTTTTAGATTTAGTCCCACATTTCCTGTTGAGTGATTTGAATGGTATTGGGACATCTATAAATATATATATTCTCTGACTTATAATAAAAAAATTGAGTTTGTGTTTACCTTTATATGGATTTAGTTCTGATTCTCCGACTTTTAAGAGGTAGTTACAACGATACTTAGAAAAAAAAGACACACGTCAGTTTGTGTTTACCTTTATTTCAATTGTTTTCTAAATTTAGAAATAGGCTTGTTATATATATATATATATATATATATATATATATATATATATATATATATATATAGAGAGAGAGAGAGAGAGAGAGAGAGGGAGAGAGAGAGAGGGAGAGAGAATAATGGAAATGAGTTGTTGCCACACATAAGTTGCCTGTGATTCCATTATTTTTTCCAAAACTTTTTTTGGATTATTGATCTCAACCCCCTAAGATTCACGCATATCCATTTTCTTGAGTTTTAATTCTCATTTATCCTTCCATCAAATCAATACAAAATCAACGGTTTTCGATGAATATAACATCTTGTATCCTCTTAATGGAAGAATAAATAAATTTTAAAATCCATAAAATTTGATTCTTAAGAAGGTAAGATGACAGAGACAATAATATCATAAAAACTCGAAAGTGCCTTAAACTGGCGGCCTGTGCGTGTGTTAGTGGTCCATTTACAGGAATCATACTATATATATATATTGTGTGTGTGTGTGTGTGTGTGACTGGGGCTACACATCCCTCTAGCCAAAGCTAGTTAACCTAAATATGATACTTTTTTAGAAAATTTATAGCATTCATTTTATCTCCACCTCTTAAATGTTCATACCTACCAAAATCATTGGTATATAATAAGATTCAACCTTATCAAGTAGATTAAAAATTTAAATGCTTCCAATAAGCAAAACATTTATATCCACTGATCAACAGACAAAGCAACTTCCTTCAAGTCCTTGTTGCTTGCCTTGCTGCTGTTATTGTCATCTTTATTTTTACCACTAGTGTTCATCGTCATTTCTACAGTACTGATGTTCTCATAATATGATTGTCTATCTTACCCTTAGTTGCTTTGTAACTTATGTTTTAAACTTATAATTGAATATTTTCCACGATTAATTCTATTATGTTGTGCTTGCGTGAAATATATCATCCTTGAATGACTTAATATACACATCATACCATTTTTCTCATATAAGTGACATCTAGGATATTATGTAACATCTCGCTATTCGGAGTGCTAGATAGCAGAGTCGTTCAGCTATCCAGCATTCCGGATAGTGGGACGTTACATATTACAACCTTTAAGTTATCTATAAAATTTGGTATTTGGAATCTCAAGGGGTGGAGATCAACATGGTAGTCTAATGGAAGAAAAAAAATGTGGAAAGAAATTTTTGCAAGACACTCTAGTTAACTTAGTTAGAGTGTCATTGTAGCCCCCATTTACTCTATATAACACCTAATATGAGCTCGTTTCCCTAATGTATCATCCATTTTCTGCTATCTACCATGGAAAATCACTATATGTGTAACGCTCAGAAAGAAAAAAGAAAAAAAAGGATATTGGTGTGTGTGTGTGTGTGTGTGGATGAAGGAGTAAATCGTAATAGGGGATAATGTGGGGGGTTTTAGTGAAAATTTTTGTAAAAAAGTCTCTTGATTTTATATTTTTTTTATTAGAATAGAGAGAGAGGGCGATGGATCGGGATGAACACCCAACCCTTCCCGTCCCTCTCCCATTCCACTTTTCTCTCTCTTTCTTCAAACCCTAACCTCTCTCCAAAAAAAAAAAAAAAAAACAGATCCAATACTGACTTTATTTCCTCTCATCCAAATCCATCCTCAAATCAAATTCAAAGCTCAGGTCTCTTTCTCTTCTTTCTATTTATCTTTCCTCTTCTTGGTTTCAGCGAATCAGGGAGGAGGCTAGGAGTGATGTTGTTGGAGGTGGCTAGGCAATTGGTCGTACGGATGGTCAAATGTGGCGGCCAAGTGTCACTACCAACACACAGACAGTAGGGGAGAAAGAAATAAAGTGGGGCTTTGAGCTAAATTCATTTTTGAATTCAAAATTTGGGAAGATAGGTGTTATTGAAGAGTTCTTATTAAAGCAAAATCGAATTCGGCCTCATACATTGTGAGAAAAGTTTCCTTTAGACTCTCTTGAATTTGTTTGTGATCATAGTTCTCGATTCTCTTTTTTCTATACAACCTTCTATGTGAAACCATTGCTTCTCATTTCGAAAATATCTAACTTTATAAACATTTTATCATGAAGAAATGTATTCATGAAAAACTCTTAAGTTAATTAGTTACCTTTCAATGTTACAATCATTGATCTTATGTATTTGACAAGTTACACCATTGATTCCTTATTCATTTTCATAAATTCGGAATAATATCACTAAGAACATCAAGCTTTAATAGAAATACTCCTAATTCATGTAATAAGCATATATTATATGTGTGGATGGCAAATGGAGAAATTTGAGGGAATGATTCTCAGTAATAGAATTAATTATATAAAAAGTATGCGTACTTATGAAACTTCGGTCCATGAATTTGAAATACAGACCATAGATTTATGGATTGACTATAAAATTGAAAATTTTGTACACGTATAAAATCACAAGGTAGCTGTATAATACGATGAGCTTAGATTATGTAGTTATTCATGGTTATATTTGGATGTTAGCCTTGATAGCTTAGATAAACTTATTGCTACCTAATCTTTGTGACGGTTGTATAAGAATCTTATTGCTTAATCTTTGTGATGGTTGTATCGAAATGAACTTGTTATAGTATATGTGACAAGTAGATAAATTGGAAGGTCTTGATGCTAAGAAAAGTATATATAAATATTATTTATATTTAAATGGAATATTTTTTTATAAACATTTGCTAATCTAAATTAAGATATGAAGTTAAGATTTGAAATAACTGAAAATGTAAACTGTGAATAAATAGTAATTCTTTTCTCCTTATTTTTGAATATTCACAATCGAAACTTGTATTGATTCCTATTGATTGATTATTTCTCCATAGCCATGACTTCTTGTCCATACAAAATATTTATCCAAGAGAATTATCCATAAGGGTTGAGTTATTACATAGCTACATCATTATGAGTATTCAAATAATGATCCCTTGTAAGAAATTATATTGCCACGCTATTGAACTTCATAATGAAAATATATAATATGTAGAATACAGGGAAGTGAAGAAAATTTATATTTTCATTACGGAGTTAGCGACATGGTATCTCATATGGATAAAATATGTTATAGGAATGCTGGTGAAGAAACTAATTAAGCTACATGATAGTTGTCCGTTGTGCAATGGTAATTGTTGTGCAAAACTATTGTAATGTACGTATTCATGTTGATTAAATTTGCAACCTTAACACACCCCGAAGGAGGGTTTGGTTCTAATATCCCAAGTGCAGGCAAGCTATACTTAATGAATAAGAATAGAGATACGAGTATGAAATGATTCGTGCATGTTGTTGATCATTGTGACTTGTGTATGCATGGTGAATGTCGCATCCATGCAGTATATATATACATTATGGAGGAAGGTGGTGGATGGGAGAAGCAGGATGACTAAATTATCAATATTTATATAGTGGAGGAAGGTTGCGACCGTAATGACTACTTGGCCGAGTGTGTCAGTCAAAAGGTGGGGGAGCAGGGGGAAAGCACCGTAATGGCCAAAGTGCCAAGCGCAAATTATCGATATGAAATATGATTATATGGTGAACGAAGACTGCACCCGTAATAGCATACACGGCCAAGTATGTCAGGTGCAGAAAGATGGGGAGAGAGGGAGTATGATGTAGTTATGTTTTAAATTTCATTTGGAGGAATGTTAACAATGGGAGGAGTCGAGTTTGTATTCATGCATGCATGTGTTGCATCTTGCGATCATTGGTATATTTGATCATTTATAGTAATTTAACTGATATATATGTATTAAATACAAACATAAAGATTCTCAACATACAAATCTTAAAGAGAAGGCCATGAATGTATATAAATATACATATCTTCCTGCCAACCATGCATGTGGTATTTAAATTATTTGTGCAGGATGCATATGTCGATACTATCGAACCTGGTGATGCATCATTAAGAAGCCAAGTATGTTGATGTTGGTTATAGCCGTCGGTAAAATAGGTGAGTATAGAACATGCTGACAAGGTTCTGTATATTTGGTTATCTCCTGGAGGCATGTGTTGGTATGGGTATAAGAGGGTATATTTACAAACCTTACAATGAACCTTATTATTAAATATCAGTGTGATCAATGAACCTTATTATTAAATATCAGTATAATTAATTATAATAATGATAAGATAGATAATTCTATTATGTTCCTTCACATGTGTTGCAAACCTTGTATTCCTATTTGCATTATCTAAATTTCATATACAATTCATTGAATTTTACATGTCTCCTTGTTTCTATTGATTAGTTTATGTTGCTCCATTGAATTCCTATTTTACTTTACTCACTAGACTGTCGAACTCACTCTTTAAATTTATTTTTTTCAGGAAATTGACAAAGGCAAAAAGGACCCAATACGAGATTGCTAATGTACTTGCAAGAATGATGATTTTTTTTTTGTAACTTATCTGTTTGTTGAATGTAAATTTATTTTAAGTATAAATGTATATGTAATAACCCTTCATTTTTTATAGCTATAAATAATTAAATAAAAATAAACAAATAATAAATATAACATTTAATTTTTTTTAACTCCTACACCTTTCATTTTTTTAAACCTCCCAAACCTTTCATCTTCTCCAACTCCAAACCTTTTATTTTCTCCATTAATTCAACAATAAAACTCTCATTTTTAATTTTAAAATTAAAATCTCTAAATTAAATTAAAACCTTTCATATTCTAAACTCCCAACTCTAATCCTATATAAATCTTTAAATCAAAACACATTTCACTCATTATATTCCTAAAAATCATTTTCTAAAATTTTCCCTCTAAAATTCTCTCTTCCTCTCACCTCACCGGAGCCACCGTTGAAGCCGCCGAAGGAGCTATCACCGGAGTCGCCACCATTGGAGCCACTACTTTGCCCGAGATGAACGCATTCCTCCTCATCTTTTCACATCTTAAATTCCTACTCTTTTGCCAAAAAATTAGTAATAAACTCTCTTTTTTCTTGTTGGGTTAAAACTATTGGATCTTACAACTAGTTTACCCATTATCCAATAACCTAATGACTTAAAAATAATAACTATCATTTTATAAACCCAATAAATGGAACAAAACCTATTTCCTACTTTCATAACCGTTAAGATTAATTAATTTTGAAATTAATTTTTAGTGCGTTATAAATATTAGAAAAAAATCCTAAAAATCATCTAAATTCATATTAATCTATTTTTAATATTCTTAGAATATTTTTAATGTGTAGATTGGTCCGTTGATCAACATCGGGAAACGAAATCTAGGTGAGTTTATTTTTGTCCTCACTAATAATGCTATCTTATATACCTGTTGTTTCAATCATGTTATTTATTTTGTGTAAATTGATTTGTTATTTTGTATGAATTTATCAATTACTTATTATATTTCTTGTCATCAAAAATCTATTATCAATTGTCATTAAATTTAAATTACATAGTATAGTTAGTTTTAAAATATCATATATATAATATATGATAAATCACATAAAAGTTATAATCACGGAAAAATATTGTTTGTGATATCATTTTGTATCGGTGTCTAGAAAAGTTATCTTGTATGTTGGTTCTCTAATTAATGAACGTGTGTCGCACGGAAAAACTCCCAACATCCATACACTTGCCTGCCCAATATCTCTATGATGTCTCAAATCAGTAAATTCTCGATATAACCAATTGTGACTTATTGAACGAAATATAAACTGAACGAACTCTATAAATCATATTGTTAACAAATTCACAAAATCCACTTAAAATATTGTACCGGATATAATCAATATACAAGTTACGAAAATCAGAATTTAAACATATATGAACTATACCTAAATGATACTGGGTTGGGAAAGAAACTGAATGATGAAAATATACTTTATTTCGGCTATAAACTTGTTAAGTTGTACAACTAAATATTTCGCATATCATGGGCGCGTGATGATTTGTTGGATCATATCTGATTATAATTCATGTTTGCCTAACGGCAGGTCTGACTCAGTACCGGATAATCCATGTGATAATTTTCTTAATCTGATAGGAAACAATTGAAACAGTGATATCCCATCAGTTAGCTTTTTCAATTACATGACATTCTAAGTAAAAATACTTGTTATAATTGTGACTACAGTAAAAGATATTTAGTTTAACCTATATCACTTAATATCATCGTTAATTATGAATTTAATATTTTCTAAGACTTGTATTATTACTATATTTAGACATAATTGTTACATCATATACTCTTTCTATATTTATTGTGTTGGTCGTTATCTAATGACCTGAGTGTGTATGTCCAGACTTACCGATAGATACGCCAAAACTAACGTAGAATCTGGTATATTTTGAAGATCATCCAATAATAAATTAAAGATTCCCTTTTTCTTTTTGTTTAGTTTTATTATATTTTATTTCAATTGTAGCTAAGCATTGTTCTAATAAGTAAAAAGTCAAACTTTTGTTGAATTTTTCTATCGTAATTACTGAGTATTATTGTGGCAAATTTATTGAGGATTTAGCACATTCAAATTGAATATGTTGTCAGTATCTGCTACACGTGCTTGTATACCGTATATCGGGAACGGGGCATGACAGTATACTTATAATAGTGATACATAGTTAGATAGCCTGGTCTTAATTAGTAATATTGTTTGATGATGGGAAGTTGAGTATGATGCTCTCAGCCCTGATATACATATTATTTATATGATATTATGATTTTGAAAGAGATATATTGATAAGTAAACCGAGTGTGACTAAAATTGTATTTGTTGTATATGACAAACTAGTAAACACAAAGGAGATGCTGTCGAAATTTTTGAGAAATTGAAATAATTAAAAAATTATTTACTAGGACTGGTACAATATGGATATCCAATGTTTTGAGCAGAGATTGATGTAGTTTGCGTTTTTCAAGTTTATCTTTTGTTTGCTAGATTTAGGATATATCTATTTTTTTGTTGGAATAAAACAGTGTGCCCCTAATCAAAGTTTCTCCAAAGGAAAGAAAGAATACATTGGCACCAGTGTTTTAAATATCGAATATCGGCGATATACCAGTCAGTAAAATTATATACTGGATACCGAATACCGAACAATTATTGCGATATAACAACAACTAAGCCTTTAATCCCAAGTACTTGGAATAGACTACATGAACTAAAAAATAATCACGCTGGATTGATCACACTAGTAATCCTTCTCCATTCATTCCTATCGAGTAATATGTCCTTATTTAAATCTCTAGAATCCATATCTTTTTGTATCAGCTCCATTCATATTTTCTTCACTCTTTCTTTCGCTCTTTTAACTTGTCCTATATTGATAACTCTGCTCGTTGAACTAGTATATTTGTAGATCTACAATGCACATGACCAAACCATCATAAGCGATTTTCTCGCATCTTTTCTTCGATACAGACTACATCTAACTTAGCACGAATATATTTATTTCTCACGTTATCTCTCCTAGTATTGCTACACATCCAACGAAGCATATGTATCTCTGATATACTTATTTTCTGTGAATGACGTTTCTTTATAGCTCAGCATTCGTACTATATCTGACCTAATAGCAGTCCTATAAAATTTTCTGTTTAGCCCTAACGAAGTGTTATGATTGCATAAAAGTCCCGTTACATGCCTCCATTTTAAGCAGCCAACTTGGATCGTATAGTTGACATCACTATCGATCTCTCCATCATTTTGAATAATATCATATAAACTGACTGCTCATTTATATTTCTTACCCATCTAGTTTTACGACACTATAGTTTAGGATTCGTCGTTTACTAAAATTATTCTCTGTTTTGGACCTACTCAATCTAAAATCTCTAGATTATAATATTTGCCTCCATAGCTTAGACTCTATAGTTAATATTACTATCAATCTCTCTATCATTTTAAATAATAGAACCCAAATACCTAAACAGACTGCTCATTTGTATTTGTTGCCCCTCTAGTGTTACGACATTATAGTATAGGGTCTATTGTTTACTAAAATTACTCTCTGTTTTGGACCTACTCAATTTAAAAGCTCTAAATTATAATATTTGTCTTTATACCTAACTTGGCATTCAACCTTACTCTTGTCATGTTAACTAAGACTATATTATCAGTAAATAGTATACACTAAGGTATCTCATCCTAAACAGTTGTAGTAAGCTCATCAATACTATGGCAAATAGGAATGGACTCAATGCAGATCTTAATGCAATCCAATTGTAATTGAGAAATGACTTGTTAAACCACCACAAGTTCTAACATTGGTCACTACTCTATCATACATGTCACTAATTAGTCAATATACTTGACTGAGACTCTTTTCTTCATTAATGTCCACCAAAGCACCTTTCGTGGTAGCTTATCAAAAGTTTTCTTTGAATCAATAAAAACTATATACAAATCTTTATTTCTCTCTTGAAATTACTCTATAAAATGACGAAGTAAATGAATAGTTTCTGTCGCTGATTACCCTGGCATAAATCAAAACTGGTTATATAATATTTTAATAGTCTGTCTCAATATATATTCATTTACCCTTTTCAAGTTTCATAGTATGAAATATGAGTTTTATTTCACGGTAATTAGAACAATTCTAAATATCACTCTTGTTTTTATATAGAGATAATATGGTACTCTTCTTCCATTTATTTGGCATTTTCTTAATTTGTCAAATCTTATTAAAAACATCTGTCAGCCACCTAATACCCATCTTTTCTAAATATCTCTATACCTCAATAGAAATCTCATCTGAATTAATAACTTTTCTTGATTTTATCATCTTCAAAACTTTCTTTACTTCATATTCTTTAATTCTCCGCATAAAATTATGATTCATATCCTCACACTGAACAGTAAAATCTCCAAAATTTTAAGTAAAACTACTATTATACAATCTGTCAAAATAATCACTTCATCTTTTTTTAATCTCCTTGTCTCGAACTAGAACCTTCTAAACCACATCTTTAATACACTTTATAGTATACAAGTTTTAAGACTTTCTCTTATTCGAGTAATGATATTAATATATATATATATATCATTTTCTGTCTCTTTATTGTCAACTTTTCATACACTTATTTGTATAATTTAGTTTTTGCATCCCGAACAGTTTTCTTAGTCTTCTTCTTGGCTAACTTATACCTCTAAAACTTATTACGTCATTGTTCTTTAAATCTCTGTAAACGCCATGCTTGACCTTAATAGTATTTTTTACGTCTTCATTCTACCACAATATGTCCTTACATGGTGGACCACCACTGCTCAAGTCACCAAATATATCTATAGCTACCTTTCTAATGCAGCTAGTGATCTTGTTCCACATATTGGGATCATCATGGTCCTTCCAATTTCTTCCTATACTACTCTATCTACAAAAACTTTTAAATTACTTTCTAATTGTCACCTCTTAATCTTAGTAATCTAACTTATTCATAATATTTCTCAGTCTCTTTCTAATCTGAATATCTAAAACTAAGAGTTTATGTCAGGTCTACCATGATGTGTCCTTATATGGTGGACCACCACTACTCAACTCACCAAATATATCTATAGCTACCTTTCTAATACAACTAGTGATTTTGTTCCACATATTGGGATCATCATAGTCCTTCCAATCTGCTTCCTATATTACTCTATCTACAAAAACTTTTACATTACTTTCTAATTGTCACCACTTAATCTTAGTGGTCTAACTTATAATATTTCTTAGTCTCTTTCTAATCTGAATATTTAAAACTAAGAGTCTATACTGGGTTACTATACTTTACCTGAACCTATAACCCTATAACACTTAACCTAAACCCAAACCAACTAAGCTAGCGATCTAATTTTAATTAACTACGTGGAGACCAAGACAATATATCGCGATATTGCACAAAATATCGGATGTAATAATCAATATCATACCAGTTAAAGAATGTACATATCATTATGTATATAAAACATATTAAACTACCTTAAACAATTTTAGGGTCTTATACGATACTTACTTTAGCATATCGGTAGGCAAAATTCTACACCGGATATCATAAATTGGGTGATATATCATGATATTTAATAAATATCGGATGTCATATTGGACAATTTGGATAATAAATGTACATATCATGCCAACATTAAACTTATTTAAAACAAGTTAGAACCTTAAATATATTTGCCATAGTAATTTGCATTGAACCTATAAATAACTTGACATTTGTAAAATCTTTTCAAATGCATCATAAAATAAACAAGTTAAATGTCCAACCTTCAAAATACAAAAATAAAATCAATATCTATAGTATAGTTGTTGGTCCCATCTTGCAATCGTTGCTCACGATGGATAAACGGTCAATGAAAGGGGTACGAGACTACTAATCGAGCTTAATTCTATCTCTTCCTCATACATATAAGTGACTGGATTTATGAGCTAACCGGTAGAGTTAGGTTTTTTTTCATAATTAAAAGAAGATCCGATATTATTATTTACTTGGCGATATTTTGAGACCGAAATATCGCCCGAAATCACGCTTTCGAACTGATATATTGGCTCATTTTGGTTCATAATGCAAAATGGTATAGAAACGTACATATCATATCTATTGGAGGCAAGAACTGAGATATCGGGCTGATATACCCGATATTTAAAACACTGAAATTTGCCACCATTTCTAGGAAAACATAAAAAACATTCTTATGCTACATTATAAAAGAGAATGCTGAATAAGAGCTCAAAGAATAGTAAATGAAAGAAAAGGCTTGTCAACAGACGAGATTGAGAGGATAATCACGTGCATTTCTGAAACTGGATGCTCCATTAACTGATAATAAATTGAAAGAAAAAAAAAGAAATACAAACAAATTTATTTTACTTTCCCTCAAAAAATTTGCAACAAAAAAACTGTTTAATGCTCTTGAACAAGAGACAGACAACATAGGACCAGTTTGTCTGCTTCCAGCAAATTACATTAATCAAAATCATATACATTTCAAGTAGTGTCGATGATTAAACTATCACTAATATATTATGTTAATTCCGCAAGTTCCCATTATATATCATCATGCATATTTCCATTCTGCGTTTTCATTTTGTATTCTCATTATACTTCTTTACCAGAAATTATGAAAGCTAAATCAGCGTTTTACAAGTCCAAGTCTGTAAAAATGATAAAGGGAACATGATGAGACTAGAAAGAAAAACTTAATATACACTATCATCTCTAATGAATGAGATTTGATAAACAATTAAATGAGTGAAGAAAATAATTAATCTTGAAAGGAAATGCAGTGAGACTAGAAGTAAAAAATCTCACATTATTGCATATAAGGTACATCCTAGAGACCAAATATCTGTCCTTTCATCGATGTCAGCATGGCTTGGACAATCCCATAACTCAGGAGCTCGGAAAGGTTCAGAACAATGCTCTGCAGCCCATTCCTATTTCAAAGAATCAATAAATTAATGAGTGATGAGATGCAGTTTTGTAAGGTAGTAGTATTAGGTGTGCGTATATCATGGTGGGGTGGAGGGGGATAGAAATCTTATAGATGCTTCAATGAAACATAATAGTTCGATCAACCATACTAAAAATGGCATACACAACAAAACAATGAGTAGTTCACCTGGTTAAGGAGGTAAAAGGCTTCCACTAGATGACTACCTAGAAAAATTAAGCTACATTCAGGAAAAGAACTTGTTCATATATGCTATGTTTATTAGATGAGACATAATAGTCGTAATTTTGTTTTTCAAAAGTCTTAATGAAGTCTCAAATCTAAAACAAAGTCTACCTGAGTTGGTCTAATATATAGATAAGGAATATTCAGAAAGAAGCCCATTGATAATCAATTTACAGAATCAAAAATATCAGTCACTGAGGTTTCCTTCCAGAAACATATGAATTATTCAAGATGTTCCGATACTAAGCAGATACGAAAATGCACACTTGAGGGATACTGCATTTTCCAATAGGCATCTTCAGAAAGTAAAGACTTTAACTGACGGCTTATTAAGTAGTGGCTCTACATACTATTCAAAGCCAAACAACCCAAGGCTCAAGAACTGGTAAAAAGCAATGTTTTACATGTGTGCTGGATGCATTTATTAGGAAATAAAAAATATTAATGGCAGAAACTGAAAAAGAAGACCCTTTTTTACTTTACTTCCAGTGTACATATGTAGTAACCCTACCACCAAGAAAACTGTATGCCTGCATAAAGCAACACATCCCTACCCTCATAATTGAAAAGGGAAATGGAAATTGACTATACAACTACATGGAGTCATTAATGTTCTCTTATACAAAACTAGAAGAAAATGCAGCATCTCCTATAAACCTTAAACAATAAAATCATATTATAACAGCAACATAGCCTAATAAGCCGATGAAATCATAAACAATAGGTCTATGATGAACTCGACTTTGTGAAAAAGGTGGGCATCGAACATGGCAGGGAATCTGCATGCTCAACATCAGATTCAGACTTGAGTACCACCGAATAGCTAGGTTTTGAAGAAAAATGGCATCAATTACAAACATTACTTACAGAAATAGGACAAAAAGACAATACCTGCAGCTCTAATGCCTCTTCAAGAGAACGAATTTGCTTTCTTGCAGGTCTCGTGCTTCCAAAATCCATCAAAATAGAAAGGGTAGGCTGTCCTTTTTCATGTGTTATGAGTACATTACCAGGTCTGACATCATTATGAGCATATGGAGGATCAAAATTGTGCATGTGCTGGAGTCCTGCACAAAGCTGTTAATGACTGTGTTAACAGCATCACGGTGTAGTGCAAACATACGTATGGATCCAAACTAATCAGTAAGCAACACAAAATTTTGAAATATTAACATCATTACTAAAGATACAATCGTTAATGTTGTCATCCTAGCAGACATCAACTCAGTTTGGTGCCAAATTCCTGGCCAAGCAAACTATCATGAGTAGGAAATTATCTTTACAATTAAGAGTGTGCAAGAGGAAAGATGATAATAGAGATTTGTTGGAAAGAATGATAATAAAGAACAAATAAATCCAGATAATAAAAGAAATCACATCACAAAAACTACTAACAGAATCTGAGGTTCAGAAAAGAATCAAACCATAAAGGCTAAAGTTGACGTGTTGATATGATTAGCATGACTAGAAGAGCAGAAAAGAATGGAAAAGTAAAATGGTAGCATGGTGGCTATTACAGCATCATCACCAGAACCAGAATTTACGACTCTTCCCAACATATGGTATCAGTTATATGGCAGAAATTTAAAATGAGAAGGATTGACAGGAAACTACATTGATTTGCAAGTACAGAAATATGAAAGTTACATATACAGAATCCATTAAAGCGCATGTAGTAAATAGCAACTTGCAGGCAAACCTGTCTGAATATTTGAAGAACAGTAAGTGTAGGGTAGAATTCCTTCTTGGTTTGCATGTCTTTGGTAATGTCCAGTAGAGTTCCGTCCAGGTGAACTGGAAACAACAAGTATGCTTCATGATTTTGTGGTTCTCCCTGTGCACCCTAAGAAAGAATAAATAGCAAGGAGTAATTAAGCCAGTATTATGATTTTCAACAAGTCTAGAAAAACAATTATGTAAACTCCATTATCATGGATGCTCAGGAGGAATTTGCATATCATGAAAAAGTTTCTACGACAATTAGACATCTTTTCATCAAATTAAAAGCAAGAACAAATCTCACAAGGTTTTTGATATATACACCTGGCAAGAAACTAATTTTCTATGATAATACAAGTTAAAAATATGATAGACAAGAAGAGATCAGGTTCTTGGTTCACTACAAGATACAAGGTGTCACGGTTGATTCCAAGGTTTAGAATCTCGAAATAGGTGATGGTATTATTTGATTATGTTATGAGGGAAATTCACATGTACTTATCAGCAATATCAAATATAACGGCCGTATACGGACAATGTTAGCATTGTCAACACCAATATTACAAGGTCTATATCGTATCGGATACCTCAAAATCCAAATATGACGATTGTGATACATATCTGTATTGGCCAATATCCCAAAACGTTAGTTGATTCGAACTATTTTAACTCATAAGAAGAATTCGTGAATAAGAACTAAATTACCAAACAAATTTCTAAATGGATTTTAAATTATTTCCTAAAACCAGATCTGGAAGAATCACAGTCAACATGGTCCTTAATCAGTATCAACGTAAATAAATTCTAGAAGATTTAGCCACCATTTAGCAAAATAGTTCAGTGCTAACCTGCAGTTGTGATGACTTTCTATTAAAAGAAAACACCCCTTTCGACTATGCCAGATGAAAGAAAGCTTAAACTACGGATTAACTCAAGATCAAAGAAAGGCAGTAGGGAGTCAATTGGTGAATCAGATTGAAAGAACAGTAGGGGAGTCAGTTGGTGAATCAGATTGAAAGAACTACCAGTGTTAGTCTCTTGATATAGTGCGGTAATCACTACTCCTTTTCTCAGCCACAATCCTTGAACAAAAGCTTGCTGAAGATGACAGGTCTACTGCTACAGGTCTACAATGAGGTGACTGACAGTGCAAAGATCTACAGGAACTCTTAGTGAGAAGTTGTACAAGGTAAAGATATTTTAATTTTGAAGGAGTTGCATATTTTCCTATATTTTTCCTCGATACATAGTCTAGGACCCCAACCAGAAGCCAAGCTCTCTAACTAATTGAACTCTAAAGATTGAGAGGTCAAATATTTATACAGAATAAAAAAGAGCAAGCATACATACAATCTCATGACGAAAGAATCAAGGATATCACCTAAGCTTTTCGAAGTGTCATGTGCACCATGGTTGAGATGTCGGATTGGATGATTTTCAATCTCCAAAAAAAAAAAAAAACGAAGAAGCTGATGGTGCACCTACTGAAAGAGCTTATGTAATATCTAAGGATTAACCATATTGAAATTTTCCAGTGTTTGCAATATGTGGATACAGCATGTAAGAACCTTAGCTCAACAGATATGGCCAACACACATGTTTCCACACACAGATTAAAACCTAGTTAATCCAGCTATTATGCCTATATTCCCAAGAAATTCAGCTCTTCCTGTTCAGTGTGGGATTATTTTACCATCAATGCCATTATATTAAAACAAGTACTGAGAATAGTCCACCTGAAGAGTCCCTTATTCCTTCATTGACGAATCAATCAGCTAATTCAAAAAGTTCTTTTTAATGAATAAGTAAATCTTGTATATACCAAATTTGTATGTTCTAATGAGACATAATATTCTGTTAATGGCAAGGACCTGAGTTTTCCTTAGGATTTGATTGCAAATGAATGAGGCCCAGTTAATATTTCATTGTGTAAGAGAACTTCTCAGAATTGTATAAAAGAGAAGAGAAGAATGAAAATAGTAGAATCATGCATCATTTATTATCCACCTGGTCAGAAAGAGAACCAACAAAGTTGCTCCAATTAAATGATAAAGAATCATAAAAGATGCACTTAGTAATCCGTTAGTTAGGAATCTGTAATGGTTACCTTAACAGCAATGATAGCATGATCAAAAAGAGGAAGAAGATTAGGATGACTGAACAAAGAAGAAACACGGATCTCCTCCTTCACCACCTCTAATTGCTCCTCACTATGGATGAGGGCTTTCTTCATAGCATATGTCCCTTCATCTGAAGCAAAGAAGAGTTGGAGATATTTTTAGCATTTAAGAAAGTTGGTGGTGATGGCATATTCTATAAGTTTTCTGAAATTTCTAGCTCAAATGAATAGAATAACCAAAGCATTACTTAGGATTTCAAACTCCCTGAAAATAAAGAATGATGATCAATGCAAGAAAACCAGTACAACTAGCAAGCGTGGTCCAACTATTTCGGTCACTGTTATGAATCCTTCCTCTGCAATTGTTTCTATTAGCAAAACACTGGTAATAAATAGTAATAGATGTTTTAAAATGATGGCCTACACCAAGTACTTGGGATAAAAGGCTTAGTTGTTGTTGTTGTTGTTGTAGATGTTTTAAAATGATAGTCTAGCTTACTCCTCTAATAGAATGCTTTTAACACATACCGTCCTATGTGCTGGTCATCAAGTTTCTACAACAAGAAATTAAATATTAGCAGTGAATTACTGAATTGTCCAGATGAAAATGATTATCCTTCCTTCCTCCATGGAAAAAGCATTCCAAATTTAATATTGTCCATTTACACAGAACAGCTTAAGTAACCATCATTTTACCACCTTATCCAAAACAAACAATGGTACCAGGTGAAGAGGATTCAAGCCAATGAGAAACAAAGAAGAAGCAAAACCTTAATCAAAACCATGCAGCCAGTCCTACTATAAATCAGCGAGTTCCCGACATTTTGAAGCTATAAATAAATAGATTGGTTTCCCAAAGTTGTACAAGTCAGAAGGTTCAGCAACAAATAAGCCCCGAGTGTGTATGAAGAGAACACAAAGATGAGAACATCAAATTGATTGCAAAGCTGGAGAGATGTGGATGCTGTAAAAGAAGAAAATACATAAATAATTTGTCGAATTATATGAGCAATCTCAAGTCTTGAGGTGGCACTCACAGACATGTGATGAAGACAATAAAAGGCTAAGATTTACCCAAATTTGGCCAAGACTTTATTTAGGATTTAGTTAGAATTTTGGCAAATTTTTTAGATTCTATGATAATTGACTATATCTAATTTGAATGTGTGGTGCATGTAAGGAGTTTTTATATATTTCTTGTATGACTTCAATTTTAACAAGTGAAATGTTTGAGATTACTGAGAGACGGTTACTTACTTCTTCCCAATCTTTTCTCAATTGATTCGTGTGAGTAAGCATGGGACATGCTTGAGTGTGAGATCTGAATCTTATCACCTTTATCAAATCCTAGTTTCATCTCCAAATCTCCACCATAACACTTAATTTCCTTTTCATCATGTGTCAAATTTTGTATCAAAGCTCAAAGTCCATTTTACATCTTTTTTGGCTTTTATTTATATTTTTTAAAAAGAGTGAAAAATCCAAAAAAGAGAGGAAAAAACATATCAGAGAAAAAAATACATGGAAAATAAAAAAAATGTTTCTTGATTTCTTCTCCTCTGCTCAATCAACTTTCTCAATAGCATCAGAATATCCCCAGGCCATCGCATGATTGATCCTTTGCTTAGAAGATAGCCAGATCAATCCTTCAAGTAGAAGACAACCAGCACCGACCACCACCATCTCATTACAGATCAATTGGTTCTAAATCATTGAATCTTCCTCCGAAAACACCACAAAGCTCGACAACCTCACCCACCGCCACTACTCATTCTTCAACTACCAGATCTCCTTCCACACAGTGTTTTAAATATTGACAAATATCTTGATTTCTACCTTCACTGATATAATATGTGTGTTTTTATATCGTTTATCATTTTGGACCGAAATGGACAGACATCTCAGTTTGAAGGTGAGATATTAGGCAATATTTCGGCCTCAGAAACATCACCCAGTATATAGTAATATCATATCTTCTCTCAATTAATGCAAACAAAGCCGATGTGAATGATTAGCTCATAAATCTGATGACCTATATACATGAGAAAGAGATAATTAGAACTTGATTAGTAATTCCGTGTTCATTTCATTGATCATTCTTCCACCACGAGCTAGATTATGAGATATAACATATGTTAGCGGTTCTATCGGTAAGAGTTATACTGTATTTATTTATTTTATTTTTGTGTTTCAAATATTCAATTAGTACATATCCTAACTCATTTGAATACATTCTACAAATGTTAAGTTATTTATAAGTTTAATGCAAATTGTTAAGCTAGATATCCTTTCAAGTTCTCACTTATTTTAAATAGTTTTATATGATTTATATAGGCATGACATGTATTTTTATCATCCATGAAAATGTTCAATATAACATTTAGTAAATACTATTATATATCATCCAATATAGATTATCCGTTATAAAATTTTACCGACTGATATATCACCGACAACCAACACCAATGTTTAAAGCACTGTTTCCACGACGACCATGGAACTCTCAAGAGTCTCAACTTCGTTATCATCTTCTTCCTCTAATATGCTGCCCTCGATTTTCCTTCATCGATGTTCAGATCCACCAAAGGCAACCTCCACCAACGCAACCATCGTCATAAACTTTCCCTAACCCATCTCTGCCATCCCCGAGGCATTACCGAAGCCCCGCCGACATGCGACCATTGCTTCTTTCTTTCAGCACCCGCAACAGATGAGACCTACCAGTGTCGTTATCACCTCTGCCTTCATTTCATTCTCCATATCCTTTTCCCCTCCAACCCTTTTTGATCGACCCCACTCCGGCCATGACGAGCTAACTGATCAAGTAGTCACCAACTCACCACCGAAGTTCGGATGATCTAACCTCTCCCAAATCCTTGCAAGGCCTTGATGTTCAAAAAAAAAACATCAAAACATCCAGGAGTGTACATGGCATGATCTAACATCTCCCAAATTCTCGCAAGCCCTTCATGTCCAACAAAACCAAGATCACGCAATCCTGCCTCCGTAAAAATATACTGAAAGTCACAGACCTTCCACTAACTAGAAACCTACCACCTTTCGTCTCTCCCGTCACTATAATCACCAATCACTGTAATTGAAATATCCATATGACACATGCTCTCGAAGTGTTCCGCAATACCTTACAGTTGTTGTCCAAATTACTAGCATGCACTACTGCTATAGCCCAAAAGCAACTTCCCTATGTACAAATTAATCTAATGAGACACTATTGATTGACTTGCATGAACTCAACCTCTCCCAAACTACCTTTTCAAAAAACTAGAATACGACCAGAACGACCAATCGAAGGCACACACTTTTATTATCAAGCCTAATCACCTTGCGAACTTTACGAACCTTTCGCAGTTGCACATGAGTCTCAAGTAGTATAATAATATACAGATTACCTTTATCCCAAAGCACATAAAAATAATCAAGTGCAGAATATTTACAACAACCTCGAAAATTCTGAGAAAGAATAATCATTGATGACAAGTGAGATGCCAAGGTTCATCCTCCATGGCCATATCACTGCATTAGTTTTCTAACCCATCGCCATCCAGGATTACCCCATGAGACTTCTTCGCCTAGCACTATCCTTATCTCCCAACGATCCATTCTGGGAGTTAATCACCGTTAATCGAGATGGGGCCAAGGCGAACACCCTTCTTTTTCCCTATTATAATAGCCTCCTACAGCTTTAAAAACTGCCTGCAACTCGTGGGAACTGTGCCTCTTTCCATGAGGCTGAACATCACACAGCACACGTTGGAAAATTCCATGCTACTAGGCCAACCAAATGGAGAAAACCATGGCCCAATTGATTGGCCCCCCAAACCCCCATTGTCATCCATTGATTCACCCGCCACATAAAATTCTCCACTCATACAACATGTATCATCTCCGTCCAGATTTGTTCCTTGATTTGTGAGAAGGGAATCCAGTTAGTTGTTGATGATTACACTTCCAAGAAATCTTGGACGCCATGGTCAATGCGCATCATTAAACGTCGATATTGAGCCCCGATCTGAATTAGCATTAAGACCTTTAACATCCTTATTTGGATTAGCATTAATTACCACAGTGTCACATGCCTAATCTAGAGCAACACTAATTTTGTCAAACCCCTGATTTAAATTGGTATTAACTTCACTATTGCCATAAGAAGTTACTCCCATAAACAGCACCTTATTGATCGCTTCCTGATCTTGTGGGAGTATCAAATAGATCCATATGTTTGTTCTCTATTGGAAGGATGGTGATTCAGCATCTCGTACTGTTGTCGAAGGATCCATCGAGATCCTAAATCACCAAATTCATGCTAAAATTTGCAGGTCCTTTCCATCTCCTCCCCCTACCTGACATTGCCATCCACAGTATATATAAGACAGTCGCACTTTTTCCTCCCATCCTAAGTCGTCATGCTATCACCAACAGGACCACTAGCCCGAGATCTATTATGTGAAATATGCTCATGCCAATAGAGCTTCTCTAAAGAGCCCAATGGGACCCCGGTACTAACGGCCTAGAGACATCAATCTCAAACACAAACCCAGTCAATGATACCCTTCAACAACGCCCCTATACAAGCATCAACAACAATCGGTTTACCTGCCACAACTCTAATCTCCAAATGGACTCGCAATTCTAGTAATCTAAAGGCAAATTAGGTAAACGCACACACAATGAAACGCTTAAAATGAAGGCTGAAAGATCTTTCCCCAATCCTCTAAGGTGAGAACCGTGCATGCCGCTGACCAAGGGCCACCAATCTTAACCATCACCTTGTTCTCTTCACAGTTGAATTTGAACACCAAAAACCTATTACCCTTCGGAACAATGTCAAAGCTCCCTCATATTTTCCACCTGCAGCAAAGGATTCTTGCATGAAACTCTAGATCTAATACATAGTTATAGAGAAACTTACTAATCCAGGAGAATTCCATTGTTCCCTATTCTTTGCAAGTCTTTCTTCTCCAATCACACGAATCTCATTGAACACATATTGTAAACAAGCAACCTCTTTGTCACAAACCCATCTTTCATCATGAGTACACCGGATCTCGTAACTGCTGCCCAACCTTGCAAGGGAGTCTGAAAAGGAGTTTGGAGCCACCACATTACTTGTCTCAAAAGCAAAAGAAGACCCATTCCATGGTATACCAGGCTTGCTGGGAAACCCACGCTCCATAGCCGAAGCTTGCCCTCCTTTCTCCATTTTAAGTCTAAACATCTAGCTTAGCAGTTTGCGCTAATAACATAATGTTTCAACCTCTGCTGCCTGGCATTGCATTTTGGACAGGGACTTCTTTAGATGACACATATAAAGTTGGTAGATGGACAATAGTTTTTCTTTTTTGTCTTCTCCTCTTTTTTTTAACATTGAAGTGATAGATTATGCTGTGGGTTCCTTCTTTTATGTTCTTTTGCCAAAAAAAGTGACAGATTATGTTGTGAGAGTTCCACTTTTGTATTTCCAATTTGGTATGTTTCTTTGACGCCGAGTACCTCTGTTCCTACTGTTTTCTTTAAAAGAAACGCCGCTCTTTATAAATCAGGACAATAAAAAGTCCTACAATCCCAGAGACTCACAAGCATTCGCGACAAAACAAAACATGACGAAGGACAGTCATTATCGTTAGACCAAAAAAAGAACATTTTGATTGGTCAGTTTCAGCTTGGCATTTCATCGAACACTTCCAGATCTAACAACCACAACAAAATTGAAGATACCTGAGATGTGACAAGGGTCGACGGACTTGTTGCTGGCGAGGCCGGAGCGGCCCCCGTCCGCAATGACCTCCTTGACGAGGAACACGTCGGCGGAGCCGCCGTCGAGGGGCCTCAAGATCTTGAAGCGGTTCTCGTTGATCCACACATCCCTATTGGAGGCGTCGTATAATGCGTTCAGCCCCGAGAACGAGCATCCCATCTTGGCTTGCTTCTCTCTCTTCCGATCTCGCGATATTAATCTGAGAAGAGGAAGAGATCTGCTATTGTTTTTATTTTTATTTTTTTCAATGTATTGATTGTGTGGCCGTTGCTTGTAATTTCAAACAGATCTCTCCTCAAAGTTAGCACCACCTCCCACAAAAGTCTTCATAGGCTGTCGGTGTTCACTGTTACTGGACGTGATCGCCTTCAACTCCTAACAGTAATTTTGTTTGATTTAACTCAAAAATCAAGTCTAATTCCACGCAAATTCACAATTTTCCCCCAAAAAAAAAAAAGAAAAATCTTACTCTCGGATTTTATTTTAAAAAGCGACCAGTTTATCACGTCCAAACTTGGTGATTTACATTTTTAATATATTTTTATTGTCAATTTGAAATATATTTTTGACCAAATTTTGAAACTGAATTAGAATTCAGACATCGAATTGAGAATTCCAAGTTCAAATTCTAGTGTAATGTTGAATACATGATTGGCAACCATATTTAACTTAAATTTGAATGACAAATTTAAAATCTATGTTAAAAATTATACCTCTTTTTAATTGATTTCTAACCTATGTGAATGAATGCCAAAGAGCTTCTTGTAAGAGCATCCATGTTCATTCTGCAATATGAAAAGACCCAATAGACAAAATGATGAAATTAAAATTAACTTGTGAAGTTGTAATATGAAGTCAGAAAGTCAAATGACCTATCTAATATATATTAGCAAAATTATGATTAAAAAGAGCATTGATCACTACCAAAAACCACTACTCATGTGACACTTACGGTTCATGCACCACATCAACTTAAAGACAATAAGAAAAATCATAAGACAATAATAAGATAGGGTGTGTAACAATTCTCTTTTCATCATATATGCAATTGTGATGGTTGTATAGAAAGCCTAAAAGATAATAGATGTCAGTTATATTGGTCAAGTTCTTTGAATCTTTCATTCAAGTGGAAGAGTACAAAGACACGATAGTAGAGTGGCCATCTTCTTCATCAGATCCCTACTAACTGTTTGTAGTCGGAATAGTTCACGAGGAGAAGATGGAAAAGATGCAAAATTAATTGCAAGCACTCCTCCATCGGAAGGAACTTGAAGAAGTGGAGATGGTGTGCCCTTATCGTGTGGAGTGGAAAACTATATTAACAAATTGTAATTGTATGACAAAACCATCGGTTTTCAATAGAACTACCGACACGAAAAGATGATGAACTGCCAAGAAGATATATTCTAGAACTGATTTGCTTGCTATCACGTCTAACATAGCTAGTAAGGGCAAACAAGTTAGTAAAAATGACTTCTCATACTCGGAGTTCTCTCCAAAACTGAAAAGAGTATTTATTGATTCTGAACTTTGCTTATTTGTCTGGTTTTGCCACCGATTCTATGACTCTCAATTGCTAGAACTGATACTGATAGTCTCTAACTTTGAAATTTTAGCAATTATGTACATGCTTGTAAGGTCATTAATAATACTACAATTAATTATTGATAATCCTGATGGGACAATATTTAAAGTGGCTGCTCACCAAACTAATCAAAAGTTCATTATCTTCAAAAGTTCTCAGCTATTATCTTCCTGAGAAGAAAACTGAGTTACCTCTATTGAAAATTTCTGATCTTGGTTCAAGAGTCAACAACCGTTTGAATCATCTACGGAAGACAGTAACACTAATATTTGGCCGGATTAATACGGTCTGACTAATGCTGTAAATAAAAATATAGAAATCAGTATTGATAGTGGGCAGTAATTTTATATTATCAGAATCGACTATTGACATAATCATATTGGCAATACGAAAATACTGTCAATATCTGATTGATATTGTACATAATATAGCTTATATGGTAATTTAGAAGTTATTTGTACTATATACTTGTATTAGTCGATATTTAAAATATTAATTAGTTGGTTGTTACCATTAAAAGAAACAAGAGAATGACTAAGTAATTTAGAAATAAACAGATTGATTGACAAGGCCAAAGGTAAAAAATGGGTTAATTACTAATAATAGGTAATTATCTACAAATATTGTATATCTTATATCTTATTTATTCTTCTTTTTTTATCCAATTTATATGCTATATCATGTGATATAATAATTAAATTTGGATTTAAGGAGATTATTTGTGTACTATGCTACAAAGGTGATTAATAATGATTTTATATTTTTCTACATATTTTGATGGTTCAAATTTGAGATCAAATGGAATTTAAGAAGTCAAAATATTGATGATTGAATGGAGGGAAATTGAATTCATTTAAGTTGTGCAATAATTACAACTTTAAGACCTGATTTCATATAGATATGTTCAGAAAAGGAAAATTAAATCAAAAGAAGTTGTAGAGCTCTTAATTATTTTTCAACGGCACTAGAGTCACTTCAATGGAAATTCAAATGCAAAATCTATGACTCATTTACTGAAGTGTTGCGCAGAAGAACCAGTAGTTCAGGCATTTTTGTGCTCGTTTTTGGACTCTAATCTTTGCCATTGGGATCTATTGGTTATGAAACTTAACATTATAATTGTTGAAGAGTTTAAGAACTTTATAACGATGTGTCTCCATATTATATTTCTTTGTATCTCTATCTCTTTTGTTTCTTTTGAATAAAAATCACTTTTTTATCAATGGCGATTGGCTAAATCCTTAGTGAAAGAAAAATGAGCATTCTCAAATTCTTCAACAATATTTTTTATATTTCTTTTAATGTTTTTAGATTCTTATTATTTTACATGGTTAATTAAATTTAGTTTTGCGTGTATTCGTAATATTCGATTATTAGGGCATGATTTA